>OY283143.1:14684687-14998109 GCA_958299785.1 Medicago lupulina | reverse complement strand
GGTTTTTTTTATTTTCTGAGCCCAAAAAAAAAATATCCTTTTTCGACCCAGGCCCAAGCCCAAGCCCTCCTTATTGTGAAAAAGAAGGCATTATACATGAGATAACTCCTCCTTATTCTCCTGAATCTAATGGTGTAGCTGAAAGGAAAAATAGGACATTAAAAGAAATGATGAATTCTATGCTAGTTAGTTCTCATGCTCCTAATAATCTTTGGGGTGAAGCTTTATTGTCTGCATGTTTTTTATTAATACCTCATAGAACTACCGGTAAGACACCATATAAACTTTGGAGAGGTTATCAACCTAACTTGAAATATTTAAAAGTGTGGGGGTGTCTTGCTAAAGTAATGTTACCTGAACCTTATATTGTTATATATTTGATTTTGAAATTGAAACATTCTATTCATTCATCTGATTTGATTTCAACGTGATTGCAATTTTTTTGAAACAAACGTGAACAATGATATATAGAAAAGTTGAGCTCTATTCCTTTTCCAAATACTTGGTCATCAGTAGCAACAAAATAAAACTATACCCTCACAAATTTGTTTTCTTCTCCTCCAATTTTACTTTATGAGAAATACATCTTCCTGATAATAATTTGAGATTCTTGTTGTTCTGTCCTGGGGAGTTTGCGCACATTGAGGCGGATAAATTCCAAGGACAGTCCTAGTGACGCCTCATTATTATTTGAAGTTGCGGTGTTGCAGTTGCTATTTTCTCATCAGGTATAACAATCTACGGCGTCGTCGTCGTCGCGCGTTATATTATTTTTGGCATGGCTCACTCCGTTCACAAAAGTGGGTACCCCAAGGGCACACCCTTGGGATTGAATTCCCACATATATAAACACTACTAGAGTGTGTGATTTACCCAATGTGGGACATAGAAAATTTTCAATTCACACTAACACTAGTTTCTTCTTCCTTGTGTTTATATTCCAATGGCTCCCCAATCCTCACTAGCATACTCCAAGTTTCTCCCCAATATATACTAGTGTTCCAACAGTATTTTTAGCTAAGGTTTGCATAGAGTTGGAAAGTTCACAAATGTTTTGAAAAATTCATTGTTGTGCTTTAAATTCCCTTATCAGAGAAATTCATAGTGTTCTGTGTCTTATGAAAATTTATGACATAGTGAAGCATTAGCTCATAATCAAATTTGTGAAAATCTGTCTCAGCCGCCTCGCAAAGTATTTTGAGTGCAAGGCAGATTTTTTCTTAGAATTATCCTGAACCTTCTGTCTTAGACGCCCTGCGTCTCAACCTTTCCCTCCTCATGGTTTTTCGTGATTCGGATGTGAAGGTCCTTTTTGCCCTAAGCACCTCGCGTCTTATCCTAATCACCTTATGATTGTGCGTTTAAAAGATCTTGCATGGTGTCAAAAATCTGGAATGCAAAGCGAGTGATACTCAAACCTAAGGTGTTTTGCATGCGATGTTCATATATTTTCTAAGCCAAGCCTCGTCAGATTGCAATGTGGTTCCAAATTTTATTTGAGAATACGATTGAGTGCGATTTGGAGGCTAAAGGTGGCAATTTCAAGTATTGGGAACAAGATTCAAGAGCTCAAGTTCTCCCTTTTGAATGTATAAATTTATGAACTCTGTTGCTATGGGTAGTTAAATTTCTATGGATTAGGATAATAGATGAACCTCTTTGGATCTACTAAAACTATGCAATTCATGAGTACCTTTTATGCAATTTAAAACGTGTGATTATTCAATTATCTTTATGTGTAATGCTTTTGTTTATTGATCAGTTTGGAATTGAACTTGGTGAATAATTCACTAAACCATAAGTTTTGCATTGGACATAAGCTAATTGTTCATTAGATGATGGCTTTAGAAATATTGAATCATCTACATGTGATATAAGAAATTATCGTTCATCCACGCTTTTGTTAACATTAGTTCACCTAAGACATTAGGGTTATATGTTAGATAAATGAGACTTAGAGTCAATATTATTGGTCTTAGTCTATCTTGCTAATTTATCATGATCATAGGATAGTCAATTGTTATAGATGGGACCTTTATTACCAAGCAGTGACAGAGAGGAATCAAAAATCCTAATCATTTTTATTTATCATCAGTTAAAAACAATTTTATTTCACAATTTTCAAAACCAATCATCAAATAACTCCCTATTTTTCACCTAAGTATAATTGTAATTGCTGCATTTCCGTTAACAACAACTCTGCGGATACAAATTTTATTAATACTTGAACAAAATTTGGTACACTTGCAAGAAATCTATAAGTGGCTTTGGTTACGGTATTTGTTGGTGGGCGGAGCAAGAGCGACCCTAAGGGCATGAGGCGGATGCAGTGGATCAGGTGGTGAGCACTCCTAAGGAAACAAAGTCGTGACATTGAGGGATTGACAATTGCGTAGGAATTTTTTAGCGGGATCTTGATGGGAAGAGATGATATGGAGGGTTTTGGTTAGTTGTGGGCATCAGTTTCATGAGTGTTGGCTTGATAATGGCAAGAGGAAAGTTGAAATGGAGGATATATGGTTGCAAGGATATGAAAGTTGTTTTAGTACCTTTTTTACATGCATATTACATTTCTAATCATTTTCTTACTTTTAATACTGAATACATGTTTGGTTTTTTTTCTTCTTTCTTTCATTGAATGCCTTTTGTCTCTCTTTTTTTATTATCATTGTACACCTTTGGATTTGGAAAAAAAATGAACTTTTGACAATAAAAAGTCTCTTAAGATAAATGTTTATGACAATCAACTAATATTTTGGATTTTGGTATCTTTAATATAACACATTGTTTGCCTACGCTTTTCTACAGTTGATATACATGTCTCAACCTGTTCAAGTCACCCTATGACTCAAATCAGAGGCATATCTAGTGTGTAATCAGAATGGATGTATACACTAAACTTGGTGAATGAAGCCCGTAAGGATGTAAGGAGGTTCACACAGTTTATTTATAGTGAATATGCAATTATCTATGTTCCACAAATTTTCAAAGTGGGGAGGAGTTCCACAATTTTATACTGTTTCGACCTTTAAAACTCAAGTGATTTCAAATGCAAGCAAGGTTGAAGCTCAAGCTATTCATATCAAATGGCTACTAATCTCGCTTTGAATTGTGATTTGAAGGTTGTAATTTTTGAAACTGCATGGATGTGGTTATGGTTCTGAAAAACAAACATTTCCCTTGAAACTACTAGAGAGGAATCACACGTAAAATTGAGGAGAAGCTTTGTAGGTTTGACTCAGCTAGGTTAGAATTTGTGCCAAGAGAATATAGTTGGGTTGCCCATATTTTAGTTAGGGAGTCCCACGTAGATCACCCTGAATAATAGATGAGCCTAGTGTAATTGCTCATCATCCCTCCTTAGACAGTGCCCTTTCGATATATATTTGATTGTTTTTTTCAAATGACATGTCTAGGTGCTCATAACTCAGAAGAAAGTGATGTGTTTGGGCTCGATTTAACTTTATAAATCATACAATTCAACTCACATTAAACAATTTAATTAATTAATTTGATTTTTTTCAGATTAATTTTGTCCATATATCTAATCTATAATCACATATTGCACAGCAAATTATGTCCATAAATTTATTTTATTTTCATATCAAAAAAAGGTCTCGGTACCATTTCTATCAAGTGGGGGGTTTTAATTAACTATTTTAGTCATTTGGGCTTATAGTGACCCAAATTACTTTTTTTGTTTGTTTGGTTTCTATTTACAACAATCAGAGCTGGTGACCCTAAGTAAGCACCATATTGAATAAAGAAAGATTTGTAGATCTAACATATAATTTCATCCAATGAGAGAACGAGGATTAGAGAGTTCTAGAGAGTGCGTGTATATTAATGGTAGATGGTCTGATCGATAGGCTTTGATGCCATGTTAGATCGAGTATATCTCATTTTTATAAAAACCAATTTATATGTTAAGGAGTGTCTCCTCCGATACAACTTTTTAGTTCCTCCAAACGATGAGGGTTTTGTATTACGAAGAAAAATTAACCCTCCAAAACCCTCTCCTCTCAATGCAATCCATTTCTTCAGCTTACTCCTTCATTTTTTGCAAAACCCTCCATTCTTTTCTCCTCCAAACTTGCAACCAAAACCTTAAAAATTATAATAAAAATCTTCACTCTATAGATATAATCGTAAAGTAAGTAACGCCTAAAAAGGAAGGAATGGGGTATTAATATAAGTGAATTATTAGGTTTAAAAGAACTAAACCTATACATGATTAATTAATTAGACAACTGCACTTTACACAAAGTCTATGATATAAGCCTTGAAATGGAAAAAGTAAGTCAAGTAGTATATAGAAACTAAAAACCCTCCTAGTCGTACCCAATAAAACAAATAATAATGGGTCAAACTGATACAAACATTATAGACCCACCAAATCACGTTTTTAGTCACCATAATAATATCCTAGCACATGATTCAAAAGCACACTATTACAACCTAAAACTGTTTCCTCATTGACCAAATCACCCTCAAAACGCCGTGATCATTGACGGAAAACATCAAACATCCTATTCGTGAGTGGAGCAGCAGAAGCCCGTGGGCCTATAGGTACAGCCCGAGGATGGGCTTGGGCCATAGAATGGTGACGGTTAGATGCATCAACACAGGCATTAGATGGAACAGCCACACGTTCACAAGAAGGGCACATAGTAAGAGTAGTGGGTGGAGTCATTTGCATGTAAAATTGTGGGGAAAGTTTCAGTGCTCTTAGCTCTTGAACTTCCTTCTGTAGTCTTCTATTTTCCTCCGTTAGATTTTCACAGCACCTTTTCAACACTTCACAATCAACCTCTGTTTGCTTTAGCTTTGTCCTATAATAAATTCAAATCATAATTAAAAACTAATCCAAAAGTAAAATTAAATCATTGCTTATTTAAATTAGTTTCTTATGATTAAAAATAAAAGTAAAATTTTAAATAACAAACCTAGCTCTTCTGTTTTGGAACCAGACTTCGACTTGTCTTGGACGAAGACCAAGTTGTTTTGCAAGTGCCAACTTTTGCTTCTACAAGAAAAAATAAAAAATCTAATTAGTGAAAAAATGAAGAATAAAATAATTAAGGAAATTAATTGGTACTGAGATAGATTAATTACGGGATTAAGGGTATTGTGTTCTTTGAAAGTTTCTTCAAGAATAGCTGATTGGTCTTTAGAGAGTCTAAGTTTTTTCCTAGCAGTTTCAGCGTCTTCTTCATCACTGATATTCCCTCTATTTTCCACGTCATGATCTTCTTCTCTCAAGCTTCTTTTTCCACTAACACTTGAAACTGTGCTGTTTGGAGATGAAACCCCTGCTTCTTCTTCCTCTTGGCATTCAATAGCTGTAGATGGTAACCGATTCACGTCGATTCCTCGTAGGTATTTTCCACTTTCCCCTCTGCATGTTTCCAACTTTCGATCTGTACGTAGAAAAAATCGAACAGCACATTAGATGCATGTTAATTGAATGTTGAATCATTTTGAAAATCATTTATGTTTTGTTGAGTTCAAAACTTTGATGAGTCTGTAAGACCTAATTCAACTGACAATACTGGAATACGTCGTTATCCTGGTTCGAATCCATGATCTAAAAAAATATTTGTGTGGATCTGGAGAATGGAAAAAATTACATACCTGAGGAAATGAAAGTTTGGATGGAAGATGGTTTGTGAGGAGAAGAGTTATTGTGAAAGAAGTTCAAGCTAAGACTCAAACCCAAGTCTTCCTTTTCAACCATCATCATAAAGCTCTTAATTTGTGTGTTTGGAGGGAGAATAAAACTAGAAAGAAGGTGGTTTTGGTTTTGGTTTTGGAGTGGGAGGAAGCGTGTGGGAGGGGATTAAATAGAAGAGAAAGGAGAAGGAAATGGGGTGGGAGTGGTGTGTAAGTTCAATCATGACTTTATGTCAGCAATGGCCAGTTATATCAATCATGGCATTTGTGATTCAAATAATACACCTATGTTTCTCTGTCTGTCCACCCCTCATTTACTACTTTATGCAGTACATATCTTACCCTTGTTACCTCTACTCTATTTCAGTATCTTTGACCATTTGGTATATGGAATTGGACAGTGCTTTATAAGGTTTATAAAAAAAAATTAAAAAAATTAAACAAAATAATAAGAAAAATGTTAACAAATATTTTCTATTTAACTTTGAGGTTATTAATGATGTGTTAACTTTAGAGTTAATGAAAGAGTAGAAGGATGGGATGTAAAGCAGTTGAATTGATTGTAGATTTTGTTAGTGTGGAGCATACTATAAAGGAAAGTATGACATATAGTCGTTCGTTGGTTAATAAAATTTGATGTTTATTGGATATGGATTGGAATGTCAATGTTTCTCATTCGTATCAATCGAGAGGCTAATCGGTGTGCGGATGCTTTAGTAAATATTGGGTGTTCTTTGGATTATAATCTGAAGATATATGAAACATGTTCGACTCAGATTAGACATTTACTGTTAGTTGATGTAATAGAGATTACTACTCCTCGGTTAATTTCTTTATAGTTTTTCCTTGTTTCTGGGCTTAGACCCTCATTTTTATCAACAAAAAAAAATGTTCAACAACATATAAAAGATACAATTCATTTTAAATGAAGATACAATGTCAATGCTCATGTGTATGATTGTTCTTACCTTAATTTGATGATTCACCTTCAATGTTTTAAGGCTCCCTCAAAAGTTTTAATAGTGGTATACAATCGGGGAGATATATGAAAATGATAGCACCTATGATTTTCCACAAAAGAATATGTTAGTTCAATTCCATAATAATCCACTGATATAATGGAGAAAACCTGTATTTGGACTGTATTTGGCTTTTGATAGGAGGATAACTATATACATCACATCATTGTTCACCTTACATAATTTTCTTTTAGTTGATGAGACTGGTTGTGGTTTTCCTTCCCACATTTTGTGCCATGTACGATAAAAATTAAGAATAAGTGTGCGGTTGAAAGAATTAATTTTGATATGCAAAAATTTAATAATGTATAATAATAAACTTAAATGACCTAAAAGTTTTTTTTAGAAATTAAATGACCTAAAAGTTAACAACTTTATATCTAGGTCGGTCTGATAAATTTAAAAGACTTTTTTATTGTATGTGGTGTGATCTTTTTAGGTAAATAGACTTCTAAAAAAAGAGATTTTCTATTTAAAATAAAAAAAGAAAAAAACTTTGATATGATATGTCGTAGGTTATACCGTAGTCTACAGACCCTCGTACCAATTATCACTCACTGAAACATTGAAGTATGTATGGATGAAATTCAAACTACAAATTCTCCGTTTATTTATCATGAATTCTTTAGAGTATGTTTGGTTTCAGAGAAACTAAAAGGAAAGAATGAGGAAGGAGAGAAAGATTGAAGAATATTCTCTTTTCCATTGTTCGGTTTGCCAACAACAAGAGATGGAAAGAAAGTATTATGCTGGGACCCACTCAAAATATAATCCCTCCTAAACTAAACGGAAAGTGGAGGAAAGGTTTGTTTTTTGGTTGAAATGACATAAATACCCAACCAATTTCAGAAAATTAAAACAACTTGACAGTTTTTTTCTTCAATGTAAACCTTACTAAACACTTTTTTTAACATATGATACCATTTTTATAACAAAAATAAAATGTTATACTCTTTTATACTTGACTTGCATTATAATTGAATGTTTATTTTAATATTAATCAAAATATTTTTTTAATATTTTTTTCTAATCACATATTATTTTTGTTTGAGGGTAACTTTGTCATTTTCTTATTTATGTATCTTTCTTTCCTCTCACTTTCTCACAACTTTCACTCCAAACAAACAACTAGACAATCATCTCACTTTCCATTCACTTTCTACTCACTTTCAATCCTTTACCATTATTTCCTTTCACTATCTTTCCTTAAATTTTCTTTTGTCATCCAAACATAGCCTTAGCGTACATGTAGGCTAGAAAAAATACTAGGCTTAATTAGACTTTTGGTCCCCTAAGTAATTTGTTGTTTTCATTTTGGTCTCATAACTCGTAAAATCAACACTTTGGTCCCTCTTGTTTTGCTGCGTTAGTCAAATTAATCACTAACTGTTAACTTTAACCTCAAATGTCGATAGTGGATTAACTTCAAGAGTGGTCCACCATATACCTTATTAATTAATTTAATTTTAGCCTTTCGATCACTTTCAAACAATATAGACCATTGGATCATGCAAGACCATTAAATCTTAAAATGGACCATAAATTCTTTCCTTTTCTTCATCTTCTTCCTTCTATTTCTTCATCACCTTCATTCATCTTCATCCATCTTTGTACTCTTCTAAACCCAAAAAAATAATAAAAAGGTCATCACCTTCATCTAGGCAAAGTTCATCACCACCACCATTTTCATCATTCAAAATCCAACATTTAATCTCACGTAAATCTCTCTTTCTTTAATAGTATGTTAAACACACTAATAAATTACCCTTCAACCCATTTCAAATTGAAAATCGGTACTGTAAACAAGTAAATTAACAACAAAAATTTAATCACACACTCACATAAAACTCAAAACCAACATAAAAAATAAAGAAAATTTAATTTACAGATTCAGATTAAAAACACACACACACACAGATATATATATATATATATATATATATATCAGGAATATTCATATTCAGATCTCGTCATTTAAATAAAAATAAAAAGCATTTAAACCAATTCCAATTACAGGATTTTTCTTCAATTTCTCTGTTTAGTTTCAAACCCAAAACCACAACTCTGATCTGATTTCAGTTTCAACTGAATCATCACCACCGGTTTCAGTTTCCGCGGCGCTGGGTTCCTAATCGAGACTCATTCCGGCTTCGGTTTTAGTGTCATCTTTTTCGTTGCTTAGATCCTTACCCATTTTCTCTTGTTTTGGATTTTCGAGTTTGAGATTTTTGTATTGTTGGAATTCTGAAGGAAAAAATTTTTTGGAAAAGAAGTTGTTACCTTTTGTGTTGTGTTAGATTTGAGGAAAAAAGAAGAGAGAAGATGATACCTTTTGGATTTGTGTTAGATTTGAGGAATAAAAGTTGGTACCTTTTGGATTTGTCTTTTGGAAAGAAAAAAAATCTAGAAAATCTTGATAGAGATCCAAGGAAGAAGAGAAAAGATGATGAAAAGTGGAAAAAATTAGATGTTGATGGTTCACTGTTAAGTACAATGGACATGCAATCAAATGGTTAAAATAAAATCAAAAGTTTTAGACATTAAAAAACTAACGGAGGGGACTAAATTGACTAACGGAGCAAAACAAGAGGGACCAAAATGTTGATTTTACGAGTTATGGGATCAAAATGAAAACAACAAATTACTTAAGGGACCAAAAGTCCAATTAAGCCAAAATACTACCCGGTAAAACTAGGGTAAAAAGAAAGGGTTAAATATGTTTTTAGTCCCTATAAATATGTCAACATTTCGTTTTAGTCCCTCTAAAATTTTCCTTCAACTTTTAGTCCCTCCTTTAAAGTAAACTCATATGTAGAATTTATATTTTTGAATAAAATTTTGCAGAAAAATTCATAATATTATAAGAATCTCTCCCAAAATAACTTTAGAATTTTTTAACAAAACATGAATCTAATATGAATTTTTATATTATTTATGGTTAAAAATTCATATTTAATTTGTGTTTTGCAAAAAAAATTCTAATTTTTTTTGGAAAATTATTTTACAATATTTTATACATTTCTGCACAATTTCATTAAAAAAATACAAAAATTAACTTTAAAATAGGGACCAAAAGTAGTGATTGAAAATTTTATAGAGACTAAAAGTTGAAGGAAATTTTTAGAGGAAATAAAACGAAAAGTTGATATATTTATAGGGATCAAAAACATATTTAACCTTAAACATTAAAAAACTAACGGAGGGGACTAAATTGACTAACTGAACAAAACAAAAGGGACCAAAATGTTGATTTTACGAGTTATTGGATCAAAATGAAAACAACAAATTATTAAGGGACCAAAAATTCAATTAAGCCAAAATACTACTCGGTAAAACTATGGTCAAAAAAGAAATAGAGACTTTATTGTAGCAAATCGCAAGAAATCTTTAGCATTTAACCAAGTGGACCAAGTCGCACCTGAAGACTTACCAATGAGTTTCCTACATCAACGGGTGAGGGTCACATAATAGGGTAAGAACACACTTATGATCAGCATCATCACTCGACATACATCAAAATCAGCACAGCAAACCAAATGGTCATGATTGGAATTTGAAACCAAACAGATAACCTTTTCATTTCATTTGTGTTGTCCCTGGGTGGGTCCCCATTATCCCTTTTCCCATTGCCTCACCCATGCGACCATCACGAGGGTCTTTCCCCAGCCAACATAGAGTCGTTTTCTCAACCTTTTTCTTTTGTTTTATCTTTTCCTGCCTCTATGATTTGATGACCGTGAATGAATAAAAAGAAGTTAAGTATATTTTGATCCTATATAAAATTGTAACTTTATAAGTTTAATTTTTAGTTAATTTTAAGGATCTTGTTAACGAGTGTCCCCAAGATAATTATTCTTTCAAAATTTAATAGTTTTCAATTTCGCACTGGTTCGACATACTTTTATAAAAAAAAAGTTACTATTTAAGATTTTTAACCAGTGCCCCGAGTGCCTCGGGGCACTTGTTAACATTTCCTTAATTTTAATAGTTTTTTAGTTCCAAACTATTAAAAAAAAATCCCCACTCACCATCTTCCTCTCTCTCACAAGTCGGCCCTAGTTTTCTCTCTAGGTTTTCTCTTTCAGTTTCTTCATTGAGGGGTGGTTTTGGGTCAATTCTTGACCTGAAATCACCCCTCTTCATCTTTTTCTCTCTATTTCAATCTAAATAAGTGATTTTCACATAGATTTAAGTTTTTTCTTTGTGATTTCATCATCTAAGTGTGGTGGTTTGTTGTTCGTCGTCTTGTGCGGCGTTTTTTGATTTTTCGTCTTCTTGCGATGTTCATTTGATTCATATTGAAGATCGATTATTCAATCAAAGATTTGAGCGTCAACGTTGCAGATCCGGATGCATAGATATTCCGGTCACCTTAATTTTATCATGTATTTTTGTAGGCATTATGCCGTTATATGCTATTAACTTAGATGATGTGAGTTTGTTCGCGGATTCATCCTTTACGTTTTTAGCGGTATTAAATGATGTAATCTTTTAATTTGAATGAAAGAATATCATTTTTGTTTTTGTAAAAAAAATAGTTTTTTAGTTCCAAACAAAATTCTACACCTAATATTAGTCATTAATCAATTCAAATTTGTTTAATTTATGTTTAAACTTTTGAGATTTTGAACAATTTGTTACAGACGTGTGTTAAGAAATAAGAACATTACTAAAAGTTTCTCTGCAAAAAGTTTTCGTAAAATTTGATTTCTACGTCTAAATTTTATTATTTTTATCTTTAACTTTTATTGTTTTAAAAAATTCATATTTGTCATCGCGATTTTCGGGTGTCAAATCATTGATTAGATTTGAACCTTTCAATCATTGATGTCTCTATTTTTTTGGGGAA
The DNA here is from genome assembly GCA_958299785.1 of Medicago lupulina. NCBI lineage: Eukaryota > Viridiplantae > Streptophyta > Magnoliopsida > Fabales > Fabaceae > Medicago > Medicago lupulina. The sequence continues at coordinate 14,986,568 of OY283143.1, read as the reverse complement.
GGTAAAATCGAGAAAAACCTTAGAAATTCTAAGTTCGGGGCTGATTTCATTACGGGAAGGTGTTAGGCACCCGTAATGACTATAGTATCCTATAGGAGCCGTTTTACTATGCTTTACGTTTATGCGTCGCTTTTATCGCTACTTGTAAAAGAGATTGGTTTTAAGAATGAGAGGGAGAAGATGGGATTTTATTTTATTGGACTTGGAGAGATTTTGAGTCTCTTGCCTACATACCCTTTTAAGGGATCAAAATTCCATGTAGTTCTCTTTCAAAATGTTTTTTGTGGGTTGGTTCAATTTTTAGTTTTGAAAATGTTTTTTTGAAGAAAAGAAAGAGGCCGTGTAGGCATTAGAATTGAAAGCAAGTGAGGTTAGTCCAATTTATTTACAAAAAAAATAGTTAAAGTTGAGAATTAGCACTAGTTTTGATTTTGTCTTAAGAAAATGAAAGAAAAAAGAGTGAGGTTTTGACCTCATTTTATTGCAAAATAGTTTGAGTTATGTGTTGATTTTTGATGAAGAAATTATAAGTTTTCCTAGGTTTTACGCTTCCTACGCATACATCTAGCGGAAAGTCATACAACGTGTGTGCATGTGTCGGTGCATGTGTCGGTGTACATCATCATAGTCCATAGTCTTTTACATCGGGTCCTAGTTTACATTTTATAGTCTTGCATGAAATTAAAGAAAAGTAAACTAAACCTAAAAGATTACATGAATCAAATAGAAAATTGCATAAGGGTGACTAAAGGAAGAAAAACAAATGAGAGTGAGGCAATGCTTGCAATGTGCATGAGACATAGAACAAAATGGTTAGTAATGAAATGAGAAATGATAGCATGAGTAGCAATGCATAGTAGGTGAAATTTACTAACAAAGCACTAAACCAATTGAAAAAAGATGAAGTGAACATAACTAAAAACATTAAGCAAATTGCAAACACCAAAAATAATGCAAATGACACCACACTAAAACCTAAAATCTAAACTAAGCCCCATGACCTATAACCTTTACCCAAAACAGCACCCCCTTTTCCAAGAAAACATTTCAAGAATCAAAGAGAAATTATGAGTCACACTTAAACCCTAAAATCAACACATTTCACAAACAAATTGCATTTCGAAGTTAACAATTAAACTTGGCACATTGGAGGCTATCAAATGAGTTTGCGACAAAAAAACGATCAACATGAAAGAACTTAGCTCATGACAATCAAACTTGTGAAGCCGAGAGCTATCTATCACATTTATGGAGCAAGAAGCTAGCAATTAGGCTTGGAAAAAACAAGAACAAATAATTAAACTTGTAGAACAAGCTAGTACCAATTAAACCTTGAGAAACTGCAAGAAACCACATGCATTCAGAGGTAAAAACATCACAAATTTATATGCCAAGCACCAATTTTGTACGGCAAGAGATTGGGCCGGAGATCATGCACGAAATTCTACCAAGAACACCAAAATGCACAAATCAAACGAAAAAATTGGCGCGCATATTATTTATCCACCTCAAACTGTGAAACTAACACAAAATAGACAAGAATACATCAAGAACACATAGTAATTTTCCAGGAATTTTTGCAAAAAAAATCAACACACATAGAGGTTCAGATAGCAAGGAAAGGGGTGCACGTAGCAAGAAAATTCAAGAAAACCTACAGAAGCTTAAGGCCCACGGATCTATGGCCCAAACCCACGGATCTGATGGATCCGGATCACACTAACGCTCCAGGAGCGTTGGATTGATCCAGATCCACCAGGATCTGAATCAAACGGCTGAGAGTGAGAAGAGAGTGGGTCGGGTTTGGGTCAACCCGACCCAGACGCGTGTATAAAAGGGTTTCAAACCCGTTTCCATTCATTTTCCAAAACCTTTTCTCTTTCTTCTCTTCTTCTCTCCGCCGTTCTCTCTTCACCGCATGAAACCCTAACGCTCAATCTCGCTCAGAATCGTGCCAAAGCATGCTTAATCTTCTCTCCCTATGATCTTAAACACTGAAATCACGCTAATGCTTTCAAACAAACAAGAATCAACGCGAATCCTGCGATTTGTTCTTTCACGGTTCTGATTCAGTCATCTTTCAACTTTCTGTGTTTGAAACTATGTGAATCCTTACGGATTCACCATGATTCACACTCGTTGTGAATCTTTGGCGTTTCTTGCATTTTTTCGTTTTTTAGGGTTTCATAACCGTTTTTGTTGAATCAGAATCGTTCAAGTATCCAAGGATTTACGTTGATCTGTTCCTTCACTTGTGATTATGATATGAAGGTAGGGTTTGAGAAATTTACCTGAGTTTTTTTGGAGATTTTGAGCTAGATCCTTCGGAAATCCTTGAATTAGGGTTCGGTTTCGCTGATTCTTGGCTTGAATTCGAATTTAACCAGTAATTTCCTTCTTCTTTCTCTTCACTGGCCCGGATTCGCCTTGAATTTCTTCTTCTTCCTCTCCTTAAGCTCGTGATCGCCGTTGAAGCTCGTCGTTCATCAATGGCGGGCTCGTGCTTTGAATTGCGAGCAAAGTTGGTTCGATGATGATGATTTAATGCGAATCACTGAGAACTTCAACGAATTCCATTGATTTTCGCACTGAATTTTGGTTCTGTAAATTGTTAGGGTTTGTTGGTGTTCTTGAGTTTTTCTTCTGAATTCCGAGTTTGATCTAACTGCATTGGAGAGAGAAATTGAGTTCTGTTTGTGGTGATGTGGATTGCAATGAGTGGATCCCTCTGATTTGTACAGTGCGCAGCCTTATATAGGCTGACACATGCGCATATGAGCCTATGGCATTGTGACATCTGGACATGGAACTGCTTGCGTGGCCTCTTGAGGACTGACCTGCAATTTTATGAAACTTGGGACTGATTTGCAATTCTTGTAAAGTTTGGGACTGTTTTGCAATTTGGACTATTTTGAAAAGAATTGGACTGCTTAAAAAAAGTTGAAATTGGGACTAATTTGCAAAAAACATAATATTTGGACTAAATTGTAATTTCTAAAAATGTTTAGACTAAAAATGTAAAAAAAGTAAAATTGATTAAAAAATGTAATTTGAAAACAACGTTAAGCGAAACATTTAAAAACGACAAAATGGACTAAAACGAACAAATTACCACAAATGAGGTATTTTAAAATACCTCTCTGCCCAAAATTTACTTGATGTGAAAAGACTAAATTGCCCCTGGGGGCAAAAACGACTCAAACTGACTCAGACTGACTCAGATGCAAATTAAGATGATTTTGTGCAAAATTTGATTAATGATTCATGAAAACAAATTGAAAAGACTCAGGGACAAATTGTAGGGACTGAAAATGGGTTCCTTTGTGGGAAATGACCAAAATACCCTTTTGTATGATTTTATGCAAAAATTCAAAAGACTGAAACAGTAATGCATGCAGTTGAAGCACAGTAGAAAACACGGTGGATTTGAAAGCATTAGAAAATAGCAGAGGAATTTGAAAGAGTATTTTTAGGTCCAAAATGAGGGTATGACAATATTTAATTCGTTTCATGTTAAAAAATTCTAAATTTTAGTTAATGAACCTTTCATAAAGTTATAAACTTGTCTAAAAAAAAAAACCGTTCAAAAATTTAAGAATTTAAGGATGATTAAACAAACTTTGTTTTAGGAGGGACTAAAATTATAAGTTTTTTTGTAGAGACTAAAAAATCTATTAAAATTAAGCAAGGACTAAACTTAGAAGTTCCCAATTTTATAGAGACGAAAAACATATTTAACTCTAAAAAATATATTTGATTCTTCATCGTGTAATACAAATACAATTAGAGATGAAAATAAGTCGAGCCGATGATAAGAGTTTATGTTTAAGCCTACTTAAGACATGTGTTAAACCAAAACTTATTTACTAACCGTTAATAATTATAGTTAGTGGAAATAGTTAGTTGATTGAAATGCAATAAATAAAAGTATGTTGGTAGAAAAGAATAATAAATGTTGTATAAGAATTATAAAATGGAAAAATTATTTGAGACAAAAAAATAATAAATAGGACACATAAGGCATAATTTAAGACGGATAAAGTGTAAGAAATAAAAAATATCACTCAAAATAAAAGAAAAATAAAAGTTAAAGATAATAAGGGTGCATATTAGGGGGACACAAAAACATATACTGTGTAGCCAGCCCTAGCTTTAGTGAGAGAAGTTTCAATTTCTTTTTAAATTTTCTTTTTTTTTTTATCATCGAGGAGGGGGTGGTTTTAGGTCATTCTTTGACCTAAAATCACTCCTCTACATATTTTTTTTTTATCTTTTCTTTCAATCTAAATAAGGGATTTTCACATATATAGTTTTTTCTTTTGTGTTTTTTGTGATTTCGTCGTCTAAGTGCGGCGTTGTGTTGTTCGTCGTCTTGTGCGGCATTTTATTTGCGTCTTGTCGCGGTGTTCGTTTAGTTCTTGTTGAAGATCTACATCAATCAATTACAAATTCAATCAATGATTTGGGCATCAACGTTGCAGATCCGGAAGCATGAGTATTTCAGTGACTTAGATTTTATCATATTATTTGTAGGCATTTTGTCGTTGTATGCTATTAACTTGGATGTTGTGAGTTTGTTCGCAGATTCATCCTTTACGTTTTTAGCGATGTTTGTATTTAATGTACTCTATCAATTTGAGAATGAATGAATATCGTTTTTGCTTTTGTCAAAAAAAAAAACATATAATGTATCAAATAAATGTTATTTTCAATAAATAAAATTAGCATTTGTAGTTATTTTAACCTATGCAATAGACAAACCCATAAAAAGATAATTTGAATGTAGGTATACACAAACAATAATTTAATAATATTTTTTTTGGGTATATATTTTCACAAATTTTAGCAAATTTATTATTTTAGTATTTTTTATCAATACTCGTGATTTTTGTTAGGAATTCATCTAATAAAGGTGGAGGAGTATTCTATTCGTTAGATAATATAAGCAAGGCTAAAATGTATTTTTGGTCCCCTAAATTTCACAAACTTGCAATTTTGCCCCCTCAAGTTTGAAAATAGCACTTTTGCCCCTTTTAGTTTCACTCCATTGCAAAATCATGGTCCCCCTTGATTTTGACTCAGTCAAAACTGGTGTGGATGGCATGTCACATGATGACTGTGTAATTTTTTAATTTTAAAATAAAATAAAATCCACATAATTAGAAATTAAATAAAATAAATGAAAAATGAAAAGAAAACCCATAAATCATCATATTAAACCCATAAACACATATTCAAACTAGAAATACCAATTACAAAACAAAATCCAAGCAACTTCAAATTTAAACCCATAAAAAACCCAAACCTAGATTTTGATTTTGATTTGAATGATTTTGATTTTGAGGATGAAGATTAGAGTTGAAGATGAAGAAGATTTTTTCAATGTTTATTATTAGTTTTAATTTCATTATTTTTTTAATTTTAATTAATTTTCATGTGTGCACACAGTTGTCAATATTTTATATAAAAAAATATCCACATCAGCTTTGACTGAGTCAAAATCAAGGGTACCATAGTTTTGCAAATGAGGTGAAACTTAAGGAGACAAAAGTGCTATTTTCAAACTTGGGGGACCAAAATCGCAAGTTTGTAAAATTTGGAAGGCCAAAAGTGTATTTTAGCCTAATAAGCAAAAGTAAGTAAAAGAAAATTGACGTTTTTAAACTAAATTTTGAATCAAACAGTCAACATTCCTTTTTATAGGATATTTTTACAAAAATCACAGACATTAAGAATAATCGTGGAAGTAATACATTTATCAGAATTGTATGTAATTGCTATCAAATTGCTCCTCGTATACATATATATTTATGTTTTTATTTTTCATTTGAAAGGTATAGTACATTTAGTGTTAATATTTTATATTCTAATATACATTAATAAAAAATAATATTTAAATAAGTAAACTTAATAAAAATAAATGAATTTAGCTCAAAGTTTTAAAATTCTAAGGTTTATAAATTATTGATTTGATTCAATTGAAGGAATATTCTAGAGTTTAATTAATATTAAATGTTAATGTAAACATTATTTACATTTCTATGTTCATTCAATCATATTTTAGTAAAAATTAGTTGTGAGTAACTAATATATAAAAAACATAAATAAGAGTTAATTAATAAAAAAAACTAGAACGGGCTAGGTCAGGCTGGCCCGTGTCCTACACATGCGACACCGAACTCTAGAATATACGATTCAATTATAAATGAATTGGGTCATATTGACCATTATATAGTCAGGCCTCTTGGGCCGGATCGAGCCGAGCTAGGTCGGATCAGTCCATTTGACACCTCTTCATAGAGTACATCAATTTTGTTGAACTCATTTTTTCTAGGGGAGTTTAACCAATTTTTATTTATATTTTATAACAAACTAAGAATTATGTACTCCCTCCATTTCAAAATACATGTCGCATTTTTACAATGTACACTATTCACATTACTTTTTTTACCATACTTTTAAACTAACATATAAATACAAATGTTACTCCATCCATTTCAAAATATAAACAAAATTCACTTTTTAGGTTCATTCATAATATGAACCACATACATCATTAAATAAACGAATCTAAAAAGTGAATTTTGCTTATATTTTGAAATAGAGGGAGTAGCATGTAAGATGTTCTTTGATAAACATTTACAACATACTAAATTTTCATAATTTTTTTCTTTATATAATTAAAAATATCAATGATCAAAATTTTGCATTTACATATATGAAATAATCGACTACAACATATATTTTAAAGATAAAATATACTCCCTTCGGTCACATATATACGCAAAAATTGACTTTTCAAATACATTGAATAATTAATGTATCCGGTCACAATTATTAGTTAGATATATTAGTTATTAAATGTATCTAAAAAGTTGTTTTTTACTTATAAATGTGACCAGAGGGAGTACTACTTTTAATCTCTTTAACAATTATCACCAGGACATTCGTTAGTATAACATCAAATTGAAAAAAATGAAACGAGGGACAAGATGTCGGGTGATGATTATCAGTGTCCCTACAAATGCATGCTAGCTGTCCCATGTGTTCCCTTGAATTGTGCTGGGCTTTCTACAAACCCCAATTATGGATCCCTCTCCAACTTATTAAAATCATGACACTCCTTAATGTATAACACCCACTACCCGACAAACCCACCTATCATAATTCATCAATCCTCCTCCTTACCACTGCCCTATCTTTTTCCACAACCCACCTCAAAATTATGAAGTACAAACACCTCTATAATTAGGCGTATTGCAGTGTCTGATAGTGTCGACGTTTGACACTTAAATGATATGTGTCGAATTTTGTTTTAAATAATTGTTTTTTATTTCGACACTCATAAGATCGATGTTCGATAATTATATAACACTTATATGAGCCGTGTCGGACAACTAATATAAATATCTAAAATATTTTTTCTCTCTCTTGCTCCACACACCATTGATACAAGAGTTACATATGTTTTGAGAGATGTTAATCAATTATAGGTTATAGACATTAAGGTTAATTATATCATTTTCAACTTTTTTGATAGCAGATGAATAAATAAAGATCAAATACTATGATATCTTGTTATAGAACTTTTTCTAATGAAATATATTTCTCAATTTATATGTTTATATATGTATTATAATTTTTATTTTAGACTGTCTTTAAATAAATTAACATATAAGCAGCGCCATAACGGTGTCCTATATTTTTTACATTATTGGTGTCGACATGTTCGTATGAGTGTCATGTCTGGTGTCTGTGTAGGAGTCCATACTTCATAGCCTCCAAGTGTGAAGTGAACTAGTACGAGAATTATTTACATAGAAATGCTAACTAGTATCTTTGAGATATTTCTTATAAGGGTTGTGATAACAAGTGTTCTAAAAAACCAAAATTAGTTAAATTCAACAGTATTTTGATTTTTAAAAAGTTAAATTCATCATTTTCCAACACAATATTTCTATTTGTATTATCTTAACTAATGCCTCAATGGTACTCTTTATCATTTCTCTTCTTATAAATTTAGACTAAGTATATAAACTTTTATTGAATAAAATATTTCTTATAAATAGGATTGGAGGGTGTAATAGATGAATAAATAAAGATCAAATAAGTAAATTAATATAGAACTTTGATATCTAAAAATTGTTCGCCGCAATTTTTATACTGTTGTCATTTTAATATGTTTTTTCTCTTTTATTTAATCAAATTAACACTTACTTCACCTTTTTTCATACAACAAAAACAAAACACTTACTTTTTACCAATAAAATCTTTTATTTTAGGTGTATTTTTCTAGTGTCTCAATAATTATCAAATTTTAGTTGTTCAAATTTTACAGTTTTCTTTTCGTTGACAAAAGTAAAACGATATTCATTCATTCAAATTGATAGGAAACATCAGATATAGTAACATCATCAATGTCGCTAAAAACGTAAAAGGTAAAACTACGAACAAACTCACATCATCTAAGTTAATAACACGCAACGGTATAATGCCTACAAATAATATAATAAAATTTAAATCACCAGAGTACTCATGCTTCCGGAGCTGTAACGTTAACGTCCAATTCATTGATTGAAATTGTAATTGATTGACTGAAGTTGATCTTTCAAAATGAATAGACGAACACCGTAACAAGACGTGAATCAAACAACGCCGCACAAGATGACGAACAACACAATGCCGCAACGACGAAATCACGAAAAAACACAAAAAAGTAATTTTATATGTGGAATTCACTTATTTGATTGAAAAAAAGAGAAAAAGAATGTAGATGGGTGATTTTAGGTCAAAAAATGACCTAAAATCACAATCCTCAATGAGTGAAAGAGAAAGAAAAGTTAGAGATAAATGCGGAGTTTCTCACATTAAAAAACTAGGGCCGACTTTTCTTAAATATTACAACTTTTATGTTTAAATTTCAAGAATGTTAAAGAATGTATTAGGAATATTTCTTAAATATCCAAAACAAACAATTTTTTATTAAAAAAATGGTGTAACCGTTAATTGCTCAAAAATAAAACTTCATATTTTAAGACAAATTTTTTATCACAAATTCCTTAACCAATGTTTCGGAGTATTAAGTAGCAATACTCTTTAAATTTAAATACATAAATCATGAGTTAAAATCCTATCCATTTAAGATATTCTATATTTTTTTAATTTGAAGAGATAAAGACACAATAAAACTTAAAAATAATTGACGATGGTGAAACTCATGTAAAAATAGAATATATTATCAATTTTTTGTGTCTATCTCTTTCATAATGATGATATTCGTTTATATTTGTATAACCGGAGAGATCCTCCTTACCCAAAAATCATTGGCTTCATCCCTTGTCTGTACGAGGCTCATCCCCCATGTGATTTGCACGTGAATTAGGTACCTCTCCACCTCCACTTCTCCTTTGTGTTTCGTCCCACTTTCCATATACAACTCGTCGGCTTCTTGGTAAGATAAATCAGAATATATCTAGTTTAATAATTAAAAGAAGTATTATTTGAACAACCAATTTGATGACAATTTGTTTGACAACCATAATTTACAAAAGAAAAAATAGTATTGGCACGAAAACCATAGTAATAGAGAGATAAAGTAAAACACAATGTGAGTATGAGAGATAAAGTTGTCAAAAAAGTTGTTACCAAATAGATGTTCAAATATCATTTCTCAATAATTAGATATATTTTTCGTCGTCAACAAATTTGTGTTTTCATCCTCATAAGAAAATTGGTTTTTTTTTTACTTTAATAAGTGGTATTTTTGTGTCCTTATACAGTCGAGAAATGACGGCTGTATAATTATTTATCAAGAACTTTTAAAATAATTCTTTCTTCCCTAAAAAAAAGAAATCTTTCTCATACTAATATCTTTAACAGGTAGTCCTTTCTTTAATAATGATATCATCTATTAAAGACTTTTTTTTTTCTTTTGAAGGAATCTATTAAAGACTCTTGTTAAAGGAAGAAAAAAATATACATATCAGTTTGCTCACAACTATAAGCAACCACGATAGTAGAAAACTAAAATGAGTTATTAAATAAGTCTCATATTTACACATAATTTATTTATAATTTTTTTAATAAAAATAGTTATTAACGACTCAATGACTTTAATGGTGGTAAACTAAAAAATATCCTTTAATAGGTCTATTAATATATGCATTTAGAAAATAAATAAAAAGAAATTGAACAAGAATCACATGAATTTGAGATGGTAGGATCAACTTTTATCTTTTTTTTTTCCTAGTTTTATCCTAGGTCCCATTAGTTGTTAGAGAGAGTTTTTATATAGTTGATGATCGCTAATATGTATCAATTCTTTATTTCTCCAATGACGGTTCTTATTAAACTCTCTTCAACAACTAACATGTTTCACGATCAAAATAAGAATGAAAATAGATAAAAGTTTCTTCCACCATCTCAAATTCATGTGATCATTCTTCTCTTCAACTTCTTTTCATTTGTTTTCTAAATGCACGCATCAAAATACATTTTAGTTTGACCTATTTTAAAAACTAGTTTGCTAACATTTGAGTCATTGAGTCCTTTTTGTCAAAAAAAAAGTCATTGAGTCCTTAATCGATATTTTTATTAAAAAATTATAAATAAGTTATGTATACACGTTTGACCTATTTATGGTCTCTTTTAGTTCACTCTGGATGCTACTGTCTCTATTACTTTGATTTTCATGTCAATATTATATTTCTTTGTATATATTTAATTGTTCAAATAACATATCTCTATACAATTTTACACTATGTAATTTTAGTCTTTGATAAATTCAAATTTGTTTAATTGTTCTTAAACTTTTAAATTTTTGAGTGCTTTTTTTGGCAGACATGTTTAAAACATTATAAAAAGTTGAAAGTATTTGTTTGTCTTTAAATACAAGACTATTTGCAAATTTAAATATATTTATCAAATGTTTTCTTTATTGACACTGCGATTTATCTTGGAATACAAAAAAAATCAACAACAAAGGTATTTATATACAAATAATAATCCAGTAATTATTTCAAAAAATAATAATTTATAGTAATAATCATATATAAATTATACGTGTTAATTACGCTAGTAATTATTATAATTGGGGATGGTGTGTTTTCCTTTTTGGATGAATGGAGGGAGTATTTTTTAAAATAATATGCACTTCTTAAAATATGATACGTTTTGTCCAATTTATTGGTAGCAAAAAAATGTCTATGGTTTAAAACACTCAATAGTAACTAAAGTTATTGATAAAAGTAGCACTAAAACAATGTCGTTTAAATATTATTTACATATATTGAGAAAATTAATAAAAAAATTCCTGTTCTCTCGGATTTCAAATTATGTACACCTTTATTCCTCTAACTAACCTCTCTCACCTTTTCTCAATTTCCAAAACTCTCGCGTTATTTTTTCATGTTAATTTTAACACCAGAAGATCGTACTTCGTGGGAGTAATAGCTGTTTTTGATAAGAAAGGGATGAAAATATAGAACAACATATAAGGATGAAAATATGAAATAAAAGGTGACGAACAGTAGATGGAAAAATATAAAATCAATCATGCATGTGAAAGATATTAAGTGCAACCATTTAAATAGCCTTTTAAAATACCTTTTAGGAGTACCTGCTATAGAAATAATAAATTGAAATGCAATTTTTTTTACCATATTATATACAGATATAAGAAAATTTCATTATCTTTTGCGGAAAAGAAAAATATTTTCATCATCTTTTAACGGTAATTAGATGCACAAAATGAATTTTTATTATATTTAAGTGTGAGTGGCAGTCTCACATATCTATAAATGACTAAAATATTAAATATACAAAAAGACAACTAATATATATAATGTCTTAAGATTTTTAACGAAAATATAGCTTATTTCTTTCTTGTGGTCATGAAGAATTGACTTGTTACTCTCGGTCCTTCCTCAGACTCTCCAATAATTATTTTCTCCTTTTAGCAAAATTTTCTTTATTAACAAAAGTTAGTGATTGAATTTTTAACTATTTACTTAAATGTTTGAATTTCTTACTACTTAGACCAATAATTGTTGATATTGAAAAGGATTTCATTTCCTTTATTTTGGTTTGATGAAAAGCATTTCAAAAAAATGACTTTTTTCGATTTTCATTTCCTTTTTAGTGGATTGTTTTTGTTTTATCTATTTTTTTTCTTTATATTGTTGGACTCGAGTTATTAATACATTTTCATTTAAAAGTTTTATTGATTGAGACTCAATCTTCAACTTGAACATCTATAACCTAACTTAATTTTTATCTCAAATTTAATTTTGAGTTGGCATGCCAACTTTTCTTTTTAAATTAAATAATTAAAGATAAAAAGAATGTCTACCATTGATGATGCAAAATTTTTACATATATGTTCAATCAAATATTACCAAAGAGATACTTGTAGAGATTTTTTTTTTTTTTGACAAACTAGTAGAGATGTTTTAAAAACTACTCTAAATGAATTATATCATCAAGTAATTTGAATGAATATAAATATATAAAATTATGTCTATATATGCGAATTAATTTCAAACATTATCTAATTTCCTTTTCTAATTTCAAACATTATCTAATTTCCTTTTCTATTAAGAAAAATAGAGTATTTCTCTATACCTAGTCTTTTCTTCAGGTAACCAATAATTGGAACCCTCGATTGCACGAAACTATCCCAAATGGTCCCCATTTTTCTCCTTGTTTCCGTACGGTGTTCGTCCACATGTGATTAGCACGTGAATTCTGGACCCTTGTGTCCCTTTCTCGATTCTTTTCTAATGACCCTCCCTCTCTTCAAGACATTTCATGTTAGACTAGATAGATACATGTAAGTTGTAACATTATCTAAAAAGATAAAAAGAATTAAAGATAATATGTTTTTTATCGAGTAATACAGTGATAAAAAATTTCCCTATTTTAATAAAGGCTTAATTGCACTTTTGGACCCATATCTTTTCAAAAGTTGTGGTTATGGACCCCTAACTAATTTAAATACAAAACAGACCCTTATGTTTTGATTCTTTGGCAGTTTTGGACCCCCACCCCATTGTTGACTTGGTCGTTGCTGACGTGGCACCCACATCCCATTAGTGAGGTGCCACGTGTATTATTTTTTTTTTTTTAATTCATCCACGTCAGCCACGTGGCACCTCACTAATGGGATGTAGGTGCCACGTTAGCAACGACCAAGTCAACAATGGGGTGGGGGTCCAAAACTGTCAAAGAATTAAAACATAAGGGTCTGTTTTGTATTTAAATTAGTTAGGGGTCCATAACCGCAACTTTTGAAAAGATAGGGGTCCAAAAGTGCAATTAAACCTTTAATAAATTTTTCGAACAAGTGGTGTACAACGGAGGCTGTTTTAGGGTGTCAATTTTGTTGGGATGCCTAATTTTTCTATGATACATTTCTTTATTTTTTTTATTCATAAAAGAAAAGTAATTTAGTGATGAAAAATTCACCTCTTAAAATAAACAAATCAACATTTATGATTAAAATACAATATTTGCATAGCACAATGCCCATATTAATTGAGTTATTCTTCCCATAATAAGTTTCATGTATTTTACTCGGTCTATACAATTTATTTATTTTATAGAAGTGTATTCTTAACTTAGATGTTTATCAATATTTTATGTTTATATATTATCTTTTTCCTATATATGCATTTAATCGTTACTGCTTCTTAAAATTGCATATTCTATTTGTAATCATTAAAAACACGAACATAAATTATATTTATACCCATAAAATTGTGTATGAATATAATTTTTATTAGTGCTTTTAATTTTAATTATACATTCATTTCAAAATCTCATGTCGAATTTAATTCGAGGCAAATCAATGTAATCGATCACACTTTAATAAAGGTAGTTCTATTTTATGTTAACTCCCACCACATGTTGGTAAGTCATTTGTAAAGGAGAATTTACAAAATTTGGTGATAACTTCTATAAACCCCTTGCTCAAAATTCGTCATTTCAAACATTTAAACAAATAAATAGAGTACCAACTTAAAACAAACTAAATACAATAGTAAAATACAAGAAAATAAACATAAAAAGTAAAATATAAAAATTACAACAAACACATTGAATCTCAAATCAGTCAGCATTGATGGAAAGACCAAATCATAAAATTGCCACAATAGCTTTATAGGAGACGCTTGAAGGTCATTTTTGCAATCATGGTTGCAACCATACGGGTATGATTTAGCGGCCGACATGGGTTTTTTGGTCTGTTACACCTTTTCATCTAATCTATTATATTGATCATGACTCATAAATGACGGGCTAGGGTTTAAACGGGTTAGTGTTTCTCACCTTTGGACTAGGAGTGAGAATAGGTCAGGTCGTCCGTCAAGAATATATGGTCTGAGTCCAATGGTGTTGTCGTGAAGGGGTGTGTTAAATAGTCTCACATCAGAGAAAAGATGGTATGAATATGTGTTTATAAGTGGGGAACACTCTCCACTTCAGAAGCTGATTTTGTGAGATTGTGTTAAACTAAACCATAATTTCTAAGTTTCTTAAGATGTAAGTTTCTTTAGGTCCAAGCTTCTTAATGATAATTATTCTAATAAAAGTGATTTTTGGTAATCATAAAATCAATTCAAATCAGTAATCGAGGATGTCAAACTTCCATCATAAGGTTGACACTATTTAGGCTTAATGAGTTATCTATATTGCTCATATTATTTTATACTATGCTTTTATAATAATGAAATACATTGATGGTTAATAAATATAATCGAGTAAAATGACTGTTTTTTTTATCATATATTTTTATTTATTTATCAAATGCGATAATTATTATGGGACAAAACTCTCATGTCGAATTTAATTCGAGGTAAATCAATGTAATCGATCACGCTTTAGTGAAGGTAGTTCTATTTTATGCTAACTCCCACCACATGTTGGTAAGTAATTTGTAAAGGAGAATGTACAAAATTTGGTGATAACCTCTAAAAACCCCTTGCTCAAAATACGTCATTTCAAACATTTAAACAAACAAATAGAGTACAAACTTAAAACAAACTAAATACAACAATAAAATACAAGAAAATAAACATAAAAAGTAAAATATAAAAATTAAAACAAACACATTGAATCTCAAATCAGTCAGCAGTGATGGAGAAACCAAATCATAAAATTGCCACAATGGCTTTATAGGAGACGCTTGAAGGTCATTTTTGCAATCATGGTTGCAACCACATGGGTATGATTTAGCGGTCGACATGGTTTTTTTGGTCTGTTACACCTTTTCATCTAATCTATTATATTGATCATGGCTCACAAATGACGGGCTAGGGTTTAAACGGGTTAGTGTTTCTCACCTTTGGACTAGGAGTGAGAATAGGTCAGGTCGTCCGTCAAGAATATATGGTCCGAGCCCTATGGTGTTGTCGTGAAGGGGTGTGTTAAATAGTCTCACATCAGAGAAAAGATGGTCTGAATATGTGTTTATAAGTGGGGGACACTCTCCACTTTAGAAGCTGATTTTGTGAAATTATGTTAAACTAAACCACAATTTCTAAGTTGCATAAGATGTAAGTTTCTTTAGGTCAAAGCTTCTTAATGATAATGATTCTAATAAAAGTGATTTTTGGTAATCATAAAATCAATTCAAATCAGTAATCGACGAGGATGTCAAACTTCCATCATAAGGTTGACACTATTTAGGCTTAACGAGTTATCTATATTGCTCATATTATTTTATACTATACTTTTATAATAATGAAATACATTGATGGTTAATAAATATAATCGAGTAAAATGACTGTTTTTTTATCATATATTTTTATTTATTTATCAAATGCGATAATTATTATGGGACAAAAAGAATACTATTATTTATAATCTGAAAGTATTCAAGAATAATCTTTGTTTGATAGAATTCAATAATGATTCTAAATGTTCTCTCAAAAAAAAAATAATGATTCTAAATGTAAACAAGTTATAATTTTCAAGTTAGTCTCCCATGAAACCCTTTCACAGAAAAAATGTCTCCCATGAAATTTGAAGTATTTTTTTTAGTGTTTAGAAAATGTTGGCATTTTATTTTGAAGGAAATTACTAACTATAATTTGAAACGATGATAACTTTCTTTGTTGTAAAAATAACGATGATAACTTTCTTAAGAACATCCAATTCTTTGTCCAAAAAAAACTTTCTCAAGAACATCCAATTTAATAGTGCAACTTATTGGAGTTGCTTAAGTCGCAATTAATGGGCCGTAAACATATAAAATAGTATACCCTTTTGTATATTTATCAATATTTCTCACCTCCCTCTTTCTTAACCGTCATAATCTATAGTTTGATTAATAAACCATTAAACAACTTCTTTTTTTTGTGGACAGAAAAACCATTAAACAACTAAACTGTGGGATTCTCCACACGTGCATGTGCAACAACAACATCAATACATATACTATGTCGTAACTCCCACTTGGCATTTAAATTAGAAATTTTGTATCTAAGTAAGTATTAAGCATTAATATTATTAATTATTAAAAAGCATTAGTATTATTATGAAGCATATCTGGCCATGTGATCTGCTGAGCTGGTTATCATGTGATTAACGGTTATAAGAATCGTTTATTACTTGGATGTGATATACATATATCGTTAATCGATGATTAGTTAGTGCCTATTAGCTCAATCACACGTGCATTGCTGGTATGGATTATTATATGAGATTTATAAATCTATTAACTATGTATAAAAATAAGGAAGTTGTTTCTTCCAATTTTGCCCTTGGTGGGGTGTTTTAGTCATTTCCTAATTAATTGATCTCTTTTGTTGACACGTAATGAGCATTTCTCCTTCTTACTCAATACTTTCAGAGAAATTGTTCTGTAGCGTTTCATTTCTCCGTTTCTTCCTCTCCCTCTATACGTTTCTTTTCTCCCTTTCTTCCTTCAACTCACCACCACCGTCAACCAACTTTCTGGCATCGATCTGGTCGCCGTGCCCAGAGATCGGAAGAAACTTCCCGTTTTCTTCATTAACTAAGGTACTTGCTTATTTGTTTCCTTCTCCCGTTTTTATGATTATCAATGGTGAATTTTTTGATTTCTCATGAATTCAATACATGCATGTTATGGATTTAGCTGTTTTTGTTTATTCAGTATTTTTTTCTCTCCGTCACAACTGCGGCGAAATACGGCGGCGACGGTGAGGAATAGTAAGAGAGAGACGATCATCTCCAATCTAAAGCCATGCATGTCTAAGTGTTTCCCTCCGACCAGGTATCGTTCTTCTTCTCTTTCAATCCCTAATTCCCCATTTCCATAACCCTAATTAAGTGATTACATAGCTATTAGATCTAAGTGAGACTCCAAAATTGAAAGGTTAGTCTATATGCACAAATTTAGGTTTTCTGGGGTTTCATAGAGTAATTGGGTTTGATCTTTTGATTTTGGGTTGTTGTTTAGTGAGAAAATTGGAACCACAAACAAGTGAACAAATTTGAGAGAGAAGAAATGTTGGGTTTGTTCTAAGATAGAAATTTTTTTGTTTTGTTGTATTTACAAAAATTTAGTTTTGTTTGGTTGTATTTAAATGTTTGAATTTGTTTTATTTCTGTATTTGATTTGATTTATTTGTTGTGAAATTTAAGACTCACCAAGTGTTTGAGAAAATGTCTCAGTTGCATCAATGTTTAACATGGTTGCTAACAAAAAATAGTTGTTTTAGGATTTGCATTCAAACCGGTGATAGAAGGCAGACACCGACTATTGACATGTGTAAAGGGCTACTTGATGATAAAGCGTGTTTCAGAAATGTGAGTGTGGTTTGGGATGCATATGAGATGAGTTTAAGAAACTTGATGATATGAGAAAGCAAGCATTGTGATAAGCTACATGAAATTGGTTTATTCAATTGGTAAGCCACTTGATTCATGGCTCAAAGACATGCATGTTGTAGCATAAAACTTCAGTACTTCATAGTTTTAAGTCAAAATTTGAGGCTTAAAGTTTCATTCAATTTTTATTAATATTTTTTATAATTAGACCAATAATGAATTGATTATGTTTGAACATAGCCAAACCAATATGTTGGCATTGAATTGTGGCAGGTACAGTTTCTGCTATGTTTACTTTTTCCACTTGATTTGAGCATTTTAGTTCCAAATTCTGACCAGCAAGCTACGTAACTTTGCAGGTGAAATCTGGTACATTGTTTGACAATGTTGTTATTACCGATGATGTTGAGTATGTTAAGCAAGTTGCTGAAGAAACATGGGACAAGCAGAAGGATGTAAGATGTTTTATATTCACTCCATCTTTTGGCCTTAAGGAATAAAACTTAATGGATGTTGATCCTGTTTGGTGAAAATATGTTCTTGCAGGCTGAGAAGGCATCATTTGAAGAGGCTGAGAAGAAGAAAGAAGAGGAGGTACATTTTAATTCTGAAAAGTATATTTTAAACATATCATGTTGTTTCAATTTTTATTTACACTGATAGTCAATATGTGTGGTTTGCCGTGTCTCTGGGTTCTTAGAATACGGTGAGTATAAATCACTGACTTCAACTTTAATATACAGGATATTTTTGCACCTCTTTGGATGTTCTATGGCGTTGTGGCTCGAGGAAGGTTTTCATTACCTGCGCCATCAGCTCCACATAATCGACATGTACGCGAATGTCATTTTAACTAAAATTTGACCCAGTTTCTATATTGAGTTTTTGTTTTGTTATCTTGGATATCAGATTTTTGACTTCAGAATCATGAATTTTATTTTTCTTATTGTTCTTTAGCTATCATGAATAAAACCTCAAATTTGGTGTTTTGAATCCTTATTTCATCTTTGTTTTTATAAATTACTATTATTAAGTATTTTTTTGACCCTGTTAATGATTATGACAAGTGAATACAAACTGGTTTTCTATGTTATGACAGTGGGCGCCATGTCATGCTGGTGGGTCTTTCAAAGTTTGCTTGAATTGTTAGTTTTTGTGTTGATGATAATTGCGACGGATTTCTGATATAGTGTCGGGTTGCGCATCGTGTCATGGTGGAGAAGCACATATGAAATGTCTGCGGCGGAAAAGCCAGGGTAAAAAACTTTTCTCTCCTTTCTCTATTCTAACATTTGTAATTTTGAGATGTGAAATTAGTTTAGAAATATATCTTCATTTGAAGGGATAATGCCTTTTTGGTTGCAAACTTTTGAGTAATGTTGATTGATTACTATTGCATTTTGTTAACTCTTTTCTCCTAATCTGTTTATTGTTTATGGGCCCTTATATATAGGGGATGAAGATGAAGTTTCTGATTGTGGTTGGAATTGATGAGAGCAAATGAAGATGAAATTATATTGGAATAGTAAGGATTGATAAGGTTGTTGTCATTTTAATAATTTTTAAATAATTTGTGTCAATGCTCATAAACCTTCTTGATTTGATTTTGATAATTACAGATATTGATGACACACTTTATCCTTTGAGTTCTGGAATTTCAGCGCAAACAACAAAAAATATTGAAGGTAATGATTTACCACACTGTGGTCTGTCCACATTTGAGGGCTTGAATGTGTATATAATTATTATTATTTGGTAAATTGTAATTGAAGTTGAAGCATGAAGTTAAGTACTTATTTAGAGTTGGTGTTGTTTTGCACAGAGTATATGCTTCAGAAGCTTGGAATGGAGGCTGCTACAGTTCCTAAATTGTGCTATTCATTATACAAGACTTATGGGACAACAATGGCTGGTCTTAGGGTACTATTTAATTTAACTAACCTTTCAATAAACTGTATGCAAATACTTTTTTATGCAAATAGGATGATTAGTGATAAGTTTTATTTGTTAATTCTTTAAGAATATTGAAAGTAACAAGTAATACCTGATTGGGAGGAAGTTTTTTTTTATCATATTATGTATGTGTGTGTGATGTGTATTTGTTTATTTCTCTTTTGTAGCTTTTTATAATTCTTTTTATTCATAAGGTTGCATGACAGGTTTCAATTGCTTAAAATGAAGACTTTCTTTTGATGCTAGCTACTTTGATGTTGCAGATTGATGCAGAGTTTGTTGAAGTCATAGCATTCAAGTAACACTAATCATGTCATTAAGAAATTTAAGTAATTTTTAATGAAATAAATTTGAAATAGTTGCTATTGATTCTGTGTATACATTTATACAATGTAGTTATGAATTCTGATGAACTTCATGATAAATTCTAGGCATGTACACAATGTGGCATTTGTGATTAATGTAGTGTTAGTTACAGGTATTAGTCTCCAATTTAATTTTTATACGAGTCTTTAAGGGTCTTCTGCAGAGAATTCTTTCTCAAGTAGGATATTCACAAGCTATTATAAGCCAAAGTTGGTATTAATGGTTCTTACACTTCAAACCTGTGAATCAGTTCCTAATCCTAAATAACCTGTATTGGTTCAAAATTTTAATTGTGTTTGGAAAGTTGTGTTCATTGCCCTAGAAGGATTCTCTTTACAAGACATTGTTCATTTGTTTGCGATGTGTGAACTTTACAACAAAAAATATGAAGAATAATCTTTTAAAATTTAGTTCCCTTTTCCAGCAAATAAAATTGATAATTTTTTCCTTCATAATTATGAAATTAGCTGTCCGGAGTTGGAAGAACTTACAAAGGTTTCTCGTGACAATGGTGCTTTTGGAGCAAGGCTTACTGGAGCTGGATGGGGTGGTTGTGCTGTTGCTTTGGTGAAAGAGAGCATAGTCCCACAATTCATCCTTAATTTGAAGGTTTGCGATCAAATAATAGTAGTACTTAGCAAAACCTTGAACACTAAAAATTTGTATCTAACAAGTTGTCATTGATTGATTCTACATCATTGCAGGAACATTACTACCAACCAAGGATAGACAAGGGAGTCATAACGATCTTGGTCTTTATGTATTTGCTTCCTAGCCATCAAGTGGTTCTGCCATTTTAAGTTTTAGAATATTTCCTTCACCCACTTCCCTGTTGATATTTATGTTTTTTTTTTAATGATCTTAACTTATTAGTACCAAACACAATTTCTGGTGGATTAATAAGAAAAGGTATCCCCTCAAAAAAAAAAAATAAGGCTCACATTTATCCTGATGGAATGGAACCAGAGGAGATAGAGGGAAACGAGGTTTGTTGTGCTTGCTTCGCCTTTTATTTAACAATCATCCAGCTAATTAAAATTGCTTTGTTCATGTTTCGTTTTTCATTCTATTATCATAGGATGAAGTGGACTATATTCCAAATCAGTTATCCAATCTTCAGGAAATGAATTTTGCTGTTGAAACATGAAAATAAGTTGATGCTCCCATGATATGTAAAAAAAAGGATCCAAATTATTATCTGCAGATTGTTCAATTAGCATTATACCCAACTTCCTTCGCACATTGCCAATGATCTTGGCAACACCAATATACAAAAACAATTATTTCTGTGACGCTTAAAAATTAAATTATGTATAATTTTTCCTTATTCTCATTGCAACAACAATCTTTCTCAGTCTGTGGCGATAATGATTCCAAACGTTTCGGAAGCTGCATAAACATGACCTAGATATGATAGAGAAGATTTGTAAAAGTCGCAAGTAAATTAGGAGGAAGTGATCTATTTTGGTTATACATCAACAATGACAGCTTTTGGTCAATTGTAACATATTAGTTTTGACATCAAAACTTGCTAAGATAAGTGTGTTGTAACTATGTTGCATATAAATATGCACTACATTGTTCTTATAAATAACTGTGTTTATATTAGTATCTGCTAAACTTCTATTTATCTTTGGTATTGGCATGATATTCCGTCGTTTAAACATCTATCCTTTCAATGTAATATCTTATCGAATATGTTATTGAACCCGTGCGAAGCACGGGTTTGTAACTAGTAACATTTTTAAAATCATTGCTTCAAGGGACATACATGCCCACGCTAAATCAATCTTAAAAACCGAAACTTAGTTTGGAATGAAGGGTATAATAGGAAATAGATAGAACGATTGAATAGATTTGGGAGATGATGCTTGGTTGAAAGAATATTGTATTTTTATTTTTTGATGGGAAGAAAGAATATTGTATGTATAGCTTGGTGGGGGAATGACAGAGAATATGTATTAACCCACATGATTATGGATCAATGGTTTTTTTTAACGAGCCATGAGCATATATATAAATAAAGTCTTAAGTGTCATGATTTTTCGGTCAAGCTCGGACGTTCTTCAAGATTATATATGATTTTTTGGCAGTTGAAGTTAGTGTTGAACCATATTTTTAGTTTTTTTTCTTCTTTTCTTCTTTCTTTTGTCATTCTACCAAAAAAAAGTATTAAGTGCCATGATTTCTTTTGGAGTCTCTTTTATAGTAAATTAATTTTATTTATAAAGCAAGACAACAAATTATACAATACATCAGATTCATTTAACGGTTGAAATAATTCAATATATAATTTTCCATATAAATTAGCCAAATATCAAACTCGTGACTATAGTTTTACTCAAAAAGAATATATTTACAACTTGTGTTACATCATGTATGTTGATTTATTTTATTCTTTTTAATTGGTATATTTATGTTTATATACAGAAACACTACTAACCCAATCATTCTAGTTCCTTATTCTTCAAATGATGAAAGGTTTATTTACAAATTACAATTATATCAACAACAAAAAGGTTTCCACCCAATTATATCAAGCATGGGACAATGATTATTACAAATTAACAATCATATAAAGAATTATATAAGCAGTTCAATTTTATTTTATTCGTTGAAGATCTATTCAAATTCAACAAATATATTAGAAGGACCAAGGTGACAATAAATTAAGATGATCAAATGATGATTTAAAGCAACAAGGCTGTATAAGTATATGTTAATTAGTGCATTATATAGGGCCACCTTGATTAGACTAAATAATGAAGAAACAGGTAGCTCTGTGCAGAAGTGTCCCCTACTGCCCAGATTTAGTGAGCGATTAGAGATGATTATTCTTGGTGTTAAACGTGGTCTACTTGCATTATTTTTATTCTAGATTATTTTATATTAGAGATTGGGATTTAATTGCTTGTTTTTATTCAAATATTAGTCTATGTATCTTATTATTTTTATCTAAAAAAAACTTGCGATTAGCTTGTTTTCTTTTTGACTAAAAAAATAAAATTGCTTGTTTTTCTTTTTGACTCAATTCAATTGCTCGTTAGCTTTGTGATTAGTTATTATTGTAAAAAAAAAAAAAAAACCTTGTGATTAAACCGAGAATTGGGGTTTTCATGTGTCATTGGATTGCTTACAACACCACGCGAAATTTTGGGACCATTTGTCTGCTTAATGTCTAGGATTACAGGTCACCTCCTAATGATTAGTGGGGCAACCATAATAATGATAAGTTTAGTTAATCCATTTGGGCCGAAGAGAAAATTGAATCAACAAAAATTGATATAAGATGAATTAACAAACTTTTAATGAGAATTTGGTACGTATGTGTGTATTTTTATTAAAAAAATGCACCATGCTTTTTCGTCATAGCTCTCAATCACAAAAAAAAGGGTGAGAGAAGAATGAAGAGGGAAAGAACTAATAGGGAGAAACTTTGCAGACGATATATACCCACCTTCTAATTGTACCTAAATTTTAGGGAGAGAAACTCCATATTTTCTCTATTTTTCTTTAAATCTAAATAAATAGTTTTTAGATAGATCGATTTTTCTTTTCTTTTCGTGATTTTGTTGTCTGATTACGAAGTTATCTTGTTCTTTGCTTTTGTGTAGCATTGTTTGATTTCTCATCTTGTTGTGACATTATTGTCAGAGAAGACCGAACTAACATGTTCAATAACTAAGCCATATTGAGTAGTATAAAATGCTAGATAAAATATTTAAGTAACGAGAAAGTCTAACATAGACACAAATACAAATGAAAATTGTTTGGGTACACTCACAAAAATGAAGAAAAATGAGAAAAAATGTAACCACATCATTCAATTATATTTTCTTTTAATTTTATCAATTTATGTGCGTGTCCCTAACCACTTTTTGTTTGTGTTTGTGACTAAGTAAGTATTCCTCTTAAGTAACTTAGTACATGTTTGGAAGCTATTGTTTCCACGATGCCATCACACGTTTACTAAATTCTAGATTTTTTAGCTTTAAAAATATTAGTGTAAAAACAATTATCTTGTTGTTCGGATTCTAAGACCCAATCTTGCAACATTCTTGAAAAAAAATAGTTAGCCACAATTCAACCAAGGACAAGTTTTTCCTCTTTCTAAAAATGACAAGAAAATCGCTTCAAATTCTAAAATTCGAAAGTTGAGGGTCATTCTCGAAAAAAAGCGAGGGACGATAGAGGTGTGTGTCGGGTGGGGGAGAATTTCTCATCAGTTAGAGTAATCTAATGGAAAGTCCATTAAGAGATAAACTTGACGTGATATGGATCAAATCACTTGATTAGAAAGCCCAATTAGTTAGCAAATTTCTAGATCAAAAGAGAACTTGGTAGTTTGTTACGACTAACACTTTTTTCCAAGAGCAGCGGAAGAGAAAGCTATGTAAATTAATAATGAGAATATGTGACTTTCAATCTATAACCGAAAGTAAATAAGAGAGAATTCTTTACCAATTTATTTTTAAATAGCTTGTTTAAAATGTCCCCACAAAAGGTAAAACTTTAATTTTCCGAGAATTAGTTTAAGGTCTAGAATTTAGATCAACACAATGTCGTTATTGTTAGATTGTATACTTTCTCACATGTGTTTAAACTCATAATTTTATAGTTGGGTGTGTGAGTTTCAAACGGTACATTCCACTTCGTCTAAAAAAAAATCATGAGAATTATGGGTGATTTTCTATTTTTCAAAATAATAGTTAACTTCAAAAGTTATTGAACAATTTTCAATTTTGATAGGAGGATTATGAGAATCTATTTTTTGTTTTTCGCATGCCCTTCAAATTCCCAATTGTGTCCCGTTTGGATTATATAATCTAAAGCGTTTTCTATATAGTTTAGGAATATATACTTCACAACCTCTCAAAACTCACAAAACTATATGTTTCGCCATTAAATCCATGTAAGCTTGTTTAATAACCTTTCAACAAATATAATTCGAAAACAAACTTAATATTTCAATTTGTACATTCTAAAATATGACAAACCTCCATTAGACCAATTTTTAACAACATTGGTGGTCATTTTATTGATATATTTTAGGTTATATTAACCAGATACATAAAATATGTATTTGTATTATATAATCTAAAACGTGTCAGCACAAAAAGCATACATATTTGTACAAAAAGCACATATATTTGCAAATTTACTTATAGGACACGTCTATTTACAACACACATCAAAACATATTATCGACACACATAAAAATTAAATCAAAACATAACACGATAATATTATATATGCTAAAGTAGTTGGAAGAATAAATGCTCCCATGCAATACGAGGGATGGCCAGTTTTACCTCCTTGCTACAATCTTTCCCTGCACTAATAGAGATTTAGCATTCTAATATTGAATTTGTTTCCATATGTGAGATTCTTCAAATAGAAACAAATTTCCTTTTTTTTCCTTCCAATTAGGGAAGGGAGTCCAAGATATTTTCCATGCCAGTATTCAAGCTGATAGCTTATTTCTACTTGTCATTGATTAACGATTAACAGATTTATAATCTTCAAGAATGTCCTTCAAGTTGCCAGTATTATTAGTGGGAGTGGTGGTATTATCCAGGATGTATCTACCTGGAACAAAAGTAGCTTGTGTGGAGGGCACGATCAACATGTTATTATGTTCATCAGAGATACAAGGGCCAAGGGCATCATAGTTAGATGTCATGTTTCTCCACTGAGCTACATAGAGCCTCTCAAAATAGGAATTTAAATGAGCATAAATTATCTCTTAATCTTCTATGAGATTGTTCTTTTTTATTCGAAGATGTCTAATGGTATTCTTCTTTTTGCAAGCATTTTCTGTAGCATGGAAAAACTGATGTATCATGTGTCTCTGTCTTTAAGTCATAATGTTTTGTTTCTAGTAGCCTCGTGAAGTTATGGACATGAACTTTACTCCAAACATTCATATCGGTAATACCATAGCTTAGTCTTTCGAGAATATTTGATAAAGGGAGTATTACTTAGAGAAATGATATTTTAACAATCATTTGAGACAACTAAATGGACAACTCTTTATGCAAATTCGTTTTAATTTTCTTGATAATTATTTGCTCGTCTTGGTTTCCATGTCGGTAATCAGTATCAACGTTACCTTAGTCTATCTTTGGTTGTATAATATATTGTCATAAAATGGTTGTTCAAATATTATGCCTCATTGTTTCTAAGTGTCTTCAACAAGAACACTCACAAAAAATCAATTTGTAATATGGTGGCACCTTGTAATATACCAATAGGGTCAATCAAAGAAATGTCTTAAAACTTCTCAAAAAATTTCCAGCGCCTGTAGGTGAGCTTGGTTTCTCTGGTTTGAAAATTTCTCAACAATGGACCAACCATTCATTAAATTGGTTTGTGCCTTCTCTTGATATTATTGTGTGACCAACATACCAAATATTGATTTGTACACCACCTCTAGGTGAGCTCAGTTTCCTTGATTTCAAAATTTCGCAACGATGGATCAACCATTGATTAAATTAGTTTTTGAATTCTCGTAGTTGTTATTGTGTTACTAGAGGTGTCAATATTACGAGAATTATTGATTTTTACAACTCAGATTCTCGTAGTTGTTATTGTGTAACTAGAGGTGTCAATAATACCTCGTAGTTGTTAAATTAGTGTAACCAACATACCATATATTGATTTTACAACTCAGATTCTCTTTTATTTTAAAATTTCTAAATTATAGATCAACCATTAATAAAATTGGATTTGTGCCTTCTCTTCGATATTATTGTTGCCCATCAAATATTACCGTGTGAGGGAAGTGTAATGTAATCCTTACTTCTTCTTTTGGGCCATGCCATGGAATGCAGTGCTCCTAAAATATTGGTGGAAATCATTATAGCTCACGTAAATCAGAATCAGAGTGAAGGTGAGGTGGTGATTCTTAAGAGAAGGTTATCGTAATGAATGAAAGTGTGTAAGAAATTTACCAATTGTTGTGAAGGGGTCAACACAAGCTAAGCTTCGGCATCGAGAAATGGGGTCACAACGCCGCCATATAGACACAGAATGGGAAAATGATGGTTGAATGTAGAAGGTATGTTGTTATGTGTGAGAGAATCCTTACATCATAATCATAAGTTTTCCGCTTTTCACCTCCCCTTTTTTATTAGGAAAATGCAAGTATAGTTACGACTTTCGGGGGGTTTGACCATTGATTAGTCAAACCTTCGTATAAGATGAATTGGCAGCCGAACTCATAGACCAAAATATCTGGACCTTATATTACTACAAAAAAAATAACAAGACCAGACCAAGTCGTAAGCATTTTCCTTAAATAAATAGGATAAAACTATGCAGACACGTCGTTGATTTTTTATTTTTTAACCAAAAGATAGCTTCGACTTCCGCATAAACCACACTAGTCACGAATTCCCCCATTCTGCCATAATGTATCAAAAGCTGATAGGCCAGAATGTTTTTGTTTCTTCTTTTTAAGGAAAAAAAAAAGTACATTTTTAGTTATAAATCTAACAATTCAAGCGTAGCTCACTTACGATAAACCCGGCCATATATTCAAACAAAAGGTTAATCAATCATTTACTTTATTCAACTCCACTCAATTAGCAGTTGTATTGATTTATGATGAGCTAGACAAAATGGCACTAACATTTGTTGAAGCTCCAAATTGAAACTTTTGACAAAATTACAGTGGCACCACGAACCTAAACCATACAGTTTGTTTTCAATAAATCAACTTTGAACCGAAATCCTGAGCCTGAAAGGATACCTTTGATGTCCCCAACAGTTAATAAGGAAAAGGAAATTTGAAAGTGCACGTGGTATGAATGTAATATAATAGAGGTTACTTGGCAATCACTTTATCTACCCGAGACATACAAATCCAAACTCCATGCCTAATACTGTTCCTTCAGATCTTACGCAAAATGCAGAAAATTGAAATGTACACATTGCAAGGACACATAACACCAACCACAATTATGAACTACTATGTGCAAATGAACACTGTTTGCACTTGTCATTAAAAACTGAAATAATGCAGAGCCAAATTCTTAGAAATAGATAGAAAGCTAAGTACTTAAGGCTCTTGTGTCTGAACAAGAAACACAATTATACACAACAATAGGATAAAGCAAAGTGGTGCATGTAGATACTAGCTTTTGTATTTGCACCTCACATTGATTGTTGCCAACTAAAATAGAATAAAGCATCCATAAAAGATTGCAAACTCGTACATCAAAGTTCAAACATGCAGTTTGGGAAAAGGATTCCAAAACAGAAATAAACTCATGGGGGTATAAACACTGAAATGTTGCTGAGCATAACCAGAATTTAGAAAGAAAAAAAAAAGACACTAGGTTGTGGTTTGAGACTTGGGAGACTTTTCCTCCACTGGAAAATGAACAATGTAAAAGAAAAGACATATTGGACAGCATTTCAAAAAATACACAATGGATCAAACATTTCAAATAAGTTGGCAAATTTTTTAAAAATGTGTCAAATGAAGTTAATTAACAAACCAAAAAGAGAAAATAAACATAACTTTGTAAATAAACAAATGCCCCAAAAAGACATTCAAATACTACAACACTTGATTATTCTCAGCTAATTCTTTAACTTTAAAAGATAGAAACCATTTTGTTATAATCAGAATAAACAATCTACAAACTGAATATTCTTTCCACTGATGCCAAAGATTTTATTTCTCTTCATACCAAGCTTAATGATGACAATAATGGAGATTATGAATGCAAAAGTTAAAAGGAGCAAATCAATGAAAATAACAACATGAAAACAAATGAAAGGCAGAAAGCATGATGCAGTCATTGTATAAAAACTAATTCAACCTCATAAGGGCCGTTCTTGGGACAAAGTCCTCATCCAGAGCCAGGAAGCATGAAGTATAAAGAGGCTCTGCTAACTTAACTACAAGCTTGCATCAAGCCTGTCAAACACCAAAACCAAGTGAAGGCATCAGATTTCATATAATGCCCCCAAAAATGCAAAATTCCAAACAAAAGCTCAGAAATTATCATTATCATTGTAATAATAAACTCTTACTCTATTAATTAAACTATATATACTGATATAGATATATATATTTCTTTCCTTCCAGGAAAGAACTACTACCACTACCACTAAGATGAACAAGTAAAAATACCAACTAAACTAAACCCTTGTTTAAACCAACAAAAACAAGAGAATTAGCATCTTCAATCCTTTCCATCCAATCCAATATCTCCAACATTTCCTTCATACTTTCTCTTTACAATTTTCTTCACGCTTATACCTCAATCCCATGGCCCCATTTACAAGGTGCAATTCACTTCACAGCTTCTCTACCTCTGCAATAATCAACCATCAAACAATCAGTATAAACACCACAAAATCATGTAAAAAAGCCTCACATCAACACGTCTGACCAAATGTGTGGCCGGCATCCGACACAGACATACACCACACATGTGATTACTTTCAATTAATTCACATTCTCAAATTATTAACATTGTCGGTGTCGTATCAGTGTCAGTGTCGTATCTGTATCAGTACTTCGCAGATAAAAAAAGTACCTTTGTTGGTGTATCAGCTACCCTATAAGCATCAGCAGTTATACCCACTAACCATAATCCAGGAAAAACATTCTGAAAACAAATAAACAAAGAGTTTTCACAATCATCAATCAGAAGAAGAAAGTAAAAAATCTGAATGAATGAGAAATTGAGAATAATTATCATACATCCATTTGTTTCTGAACATTCTTGGCCCTCTTCCTGGGCCTACGATTAGGCCTAGAACCAGTCATGACAAAAATATCCTCTTCGATCTCATCCTTCGAAAGAGCGATCCAGAATTTCCTCTTTTCCTTCTTCTCACCGCAGTTTGTATCAGCAAAACCCCTAAGCCTCAGCGATTTCGGAGCTGGATTCTCACCGTTAACACCTTCCTGCAATTCACCACCGTTGTTGTGATTGTTGTTTCTAGAACCTCCTGCTCCGATCTCAAACCCGCCTCTCGGTATCATCGGCTTCCTCGGCCTCAAATTCCACGGCTTCTGCACTATCTCCTCCGCTCCAGCACCAGCTTCAGGTTCACCTTCAGCTTCAGCGTCGTCTTCGGCGTCGCGCTTTCTGTCACCGGCATCGCCATCGGTTTCGTTGTTCGACGACGGCGTCATGGGAGGTTGTCTGTGAGAGGAGGAAGAAGCAAATCCGAATCGGTTTCTCGCGGTTCGGGATCCGAGTCGGTGAGGACGGGAGTCAGGCTCGGAATCAGGCTCGGAAGCATGATCGGGTGGACGACGGGAACGGTGGTGGTTGGTGGCGTTGGTGTTGTTTTTTCCGGTGCCGCCCCATTTGAGAAAGGGGAGAGAGAAGTTGTGAAGAGGTTGAGACTTGACTGATGCAGGAGTAGTAGCCATTGAAGAAATAGTAGCGGCGTTGGAAGGTTAACGATGAAGGGTTTAAACGGTGTCGTTTGGAAATGAGAAACCCTAGAGCTAGGGTTGTTGATGAAATGAGAGAGGGTGGTGGTTTTGAATTGAGTTCAGAGAGAAAAGGGGGCGCTGCGTTGCGTTGCGCTGCCTACACAAGCCACACAAGAAGGAGTCTCATGCTATGTGCTTATTTGTGCTATGGAATGCAAAATGTAAGTGTGTGTGTGTGTGTGTGAGTTTTCTATTTCCTTCTTGTTAGTGTAAGTTACAATCTACCCTAGCTTCTTTCTAATTATTCCCCTTTAGCTCCTTCTTCTATCTCTTATCCAAAATTGAATCAATGAAAGAACGAAATATTCAAAAATCTGGTTTAATCTTTAAGTTGTACTTTGTAGAGTTGTGTCAATATAAAGAGATTTATAAGATAACGAAGGTTTGATTGATTTTTTTCATAGTTGTGAAATGCACACAAATAATAATTTAATGAGGTTTTATTCGTAGCGTCTCATAACCTAATTTATTGGTAAAGAATTACAAATGTTTTTGAAAAAAATGTGCTTTCTGCGACGTTTGATCTAAGTCGGGTAGCTTCGAACTATAGGGCATGTTGAAGTTGTAAGCAAGGTTATTGTAAAGTGGGTCAAATGAGATTTAGATATGATGCCAAACGAAATGAGGTCACACAATTGGTTAATGTCTTGAGTTCATAAGTAACCATGAGAGAAAATCTTCTGACACAAAAGGAAGATGTGCAAATGTAAAAGGATAATCACTTGATTACTGCAAAATCACTGGTAAAGTGGGAAGGTAAAACCTTGAGCATAATGGGAACCTAAAATCGATGAATGTAACATCCCAAAAAAATATTCTACGAATTTTTAAGATTTATACGTAATAATGTAGGTCCTAAATAATGTAAGTCATGCTTGTGTTCTATGCACGATGTGTGCCTTCCCATTCTCACAATCTCTTTATCTCTATTTGCATGTGTGATATACTTTCATGCACACATATGATTTTCGTTTCTTTTCGGGTTTACTGCAAAGATTCTTTCGTATGCATATCATGAGTGTCGCACCTTTGCGTAAAACAACTAAAACCCAATTTTATGAATCACCTAGGGTAAAATCAGCAATATCCTCATTTCCCTCATTCTCTATAAAAAATTTATCTCCTCCAAACCCTAAAATTCAACATTGGCATATTCATGCTATGACAACATGTTTGAAACATTCTTCATCGCCCTTGCAACCACGTGAAATCTTGTGATGCCCAGAGTAAGTCATTGTCTTAAAATCTCTAACTTTGAATCTAAATTCACCATTAATGTTTATCAAGCTCTTGATCATGGACAATTATCACATAGCTAAGAACACTTCTCACTATATTGATTTCATTCCATATTCTTCATTAGTGTGGTTTATTTTTCTCTTTGTACATTAAGCCTTTGAACAATGCTCTTCGAGTATAAAACCTCTATATGTTGAAGGTTTCGTTATTGATGAGGAAATGAAAAAGTGTGAAAAACCCTATTCTACTATTTTTACTCTTGCCCTAAGTAAGAATCTTATTTTCTTATAATAATTTTAGTTTCCTTACTAGATTAGTATTCCAATTATGTTTTGTTTTTACATTTTATGGAAGAGCTCGTCTTATGTTGTGTCCAAGATGGAATTGAGATCTCAAGTTCATCCTCTAAGGATTCCCCCCATTATATCATTAACATCATCTTAGGTAAGAATTAGACCCTTGCATTGTCTCAATCAATTTTGTAGATGTTTCTTATGCTAAGTCATTACTATCATATGCCTCAGGAGCGTTACATGTTTGGTGGCGAATGAGCCTCTCTCGGAAAAGCCAATGACGCCGTCACAAGAGATTTCACTACGTACCTTATGTAAAAGGTGAGTTGTATCGATCTGCAATCATAAACATATTGTATCTAGGACGAACAAAAATGTCTTGATTCTCTATCTTGTCAGAGTAAAAGCCAGTTGCCGAACTTTGTCAAAAATAAAATAAAATAATTAATTGTGTAATTGGCTTAGTGTTTTTAAATGGGAACTATAATGATATTAAAGTATTATATTCTTTATTTTATTTTATTTTATTTTAATGAGGTATTATATTCTTTATGTTACCCTAACTGCACAAAGTGCTTATAATTGAACTAGATTGTTGATCCGTGCGTCACACGAGTTTATTGTTAAGGGATTGACCTACGAATAATAAAATGCAATATATAATTGGTAACGGTGAAAAAAAGAACTATAGACCTTTTACATCAAAATTCAAAGAATTGTGTGGATTGGTTTGAATTTTTTACAAATGCAACTTTTTCGATGAGTATAGCTATTTTCGGAATATTTATAGCGTAGTCTCAAAAAACATGATATTACACGACACAGTCTGAATCCTTAGATAATAGACCAAAAAATTGCGACAAAACTAAATAGGAAGACTCCCAAAATTGGTGTAAACATCTCAAACTAAAAACAAAAAACGCAAAAAGGATATTCCAATTCTAAAAAAAATATGCATATCGATAAAATGCATGTTAAATTAGAATACCAGTTAAGCAGTGGTATCAGAGGAAGGTTGTAAGGTCACGTCCTTCCATTTGCAAAAATCAAAATATCAAAATATACGATTCTTCCGCTGTCTGTGTAATTTACCACGGTTTAGGTTTTTTTTTGTTGTTGAGAGAAACACGGTTTATGGTTTGCTATAGATAGTCGAGTTTGCATGAAAATTAGGGTAACCGAGTTTGCATGGAAATTAGGGTATTCTGTTTGTAAACGTATTAAATAAGTGTACAACAACTTGTCAAAAAAAAGTCCACAAAAAAAAATAGATATATACAAACGATGACACAACATGATATGAATGAAAAGTTCATCAGTGAAGAGAAATATTAGGGATTGCTGTATTTTTGATGGAATTTGTTAGGTTAAATTACTGCCAATCTAATACAATAAATTGGAGGGAAATTATTAGGTTAAAATGTTGCATACTTAACAAAATTAATAAATAAGGAGGGAAATTATTAGGTTAAAATATTGCAGACTTAACAAAATTAATAAATAAGGATAAGTGTGTGTACAAAATATTGTAAAAAAAAAAAAAGACAACATGATAGGAATGAAATTAGTGCGATACATTTTTTTAGATGAAATTTGTTAGATTAAATTATTGCTAACCTAATACAACAAATTGGAGAGAAATTATTAGATTAAAATACTGCAGAATTATGTCCGATGCGAACCATCTGAAGGCCTTACTAAGTAAAGCAAAGAAAAGCATCCAATTGTTGTTCA
Source organism: Medicago lupulina (assembly GCA_958299785.1). Taxonomy (NCBI): domain Eukaryota; kingdom Viridiplantae; phylum Streptophyta; class Magnoliopsida; order Fabales; family Fabaceae; genus Medicago; species Medicago lupulina. The sequence continues at coordinate 14,952,704 of OY283143.1, read as the reverse complement.
TACTAGAATAATAATAATTATTATAATTATTCCTTCAAAATAAATAAATAATTATAATTATAATTTATACTATAAAGTAGACAATTAAGCTCCCCTAATGGTATATATTAGGCCAGTCATAGTTATAGATGATTGGATCAAAATTTAAATCAACAAATGGTGCCCAATACTACTTGGAGTTGGATTTGGCGGCTACAAATTACTGAATATTTGCGACATTTTTGTTGGTTAGTGATGCATGGTAGTCTTCCTACCAATTCTTTCAAAGCCTCACGTCACCTTACCTCTAATACTTCTTGTCATAGATGTGGTGCTGTTGTTGAAAGTGATTTGCATAATCTACGGGATTGCCCTAGAGCAATGTCTATTTGGAAGTATGTTTATCCTACCATTCCTAATAATTTTTACATGCTGGATTGTCAACTTTGGTTTAAACATCATGCTACAATGGAGGCAGGTACCAAGTTCATAGTAACTTGTTTTGAAATTTGGAGAAATAGAAACGAACATATTTTCCAAAATACGCAGAAAGATACTTGAAATTCTGTCAACAACATAATTTCTTATCATGCATCTTTGGTTTACGCTCTTGGTACCACTAGTAAACATCATGTGGTTCGTCAGGTTCGTTGGAATCTCCCTCCTGAAGGCTATATTAAGATTAATGTAGACGGTTCTTCTTTTGGAAATCCTGGTAATGCAGGTTTTGGAGGTGTCTTGAGGAACGATATGGGACTTTGGATTCAAGGATTTTCTGGTTCTTGTGGTAGAGCGTCTAACTTACTAGCTGAACTTTCAACTATTTGGAAAGGACTTCAACTCGCATGGGACTTTGGGTATCGATCTATCATCATGGAATCTGACTCTCGGACAACTTTGGATCATATTGCGGACACTAATCAAAATGACTTTCATCCTCATGCAAATTTCTTTCTCTCATTAGGAAGCTCTCTTCTCTTCCTTGGATGGACTCCTTTAATCATACTTTGAGAGAGGGCAACGAATGTGCTGACTGGTTGGCCAAGTTTGGTGTTATGAATGTTGATTCTTTGAAGATATGGATGTCTCCTCCTCCTCAGCTAAATATCTCTCTGTTTGCGGACGCCTCTGGGATATTTAGACAACAAATTGCTTAGTTGTTTTTAATTTTTTCCCCTTGATCAAAAAAAAAAGTAGACCATTTTGGTCCGACTTTCATTCTATTTATACGTTTAAGCAAATTTGGCCATAAGAATACTATTATTAAAAAGATAGGAATTTATATTATATTTGTTACATTTTTTAAATATATTATATTTGTTATATTGTTTGTATCTTTGAAAAAGATAAGGTTCCTTTGTTACATCCTTAAAAAAAAGGGTCAGTTTGTTACGATATGAAAATGCAAAATATTTATTATTTATACATATAATTTTAATCAAAATCAAATTAATTTTAATCAAAATTTCATAAAAATGATTGCTTGTAATTTATACCGTTAGGGCAATAAGAAAGAGCAGATAGACATGCACAAAGTGTCTATCTAAACGCTAGTAATAATAATAATACTTGGATTATACATGCTTACCGGAACGAACTATGTGACATTTGATAAAGGTTCCGTATAAATACTAGACAAATACTACTCACATCCCAAAAAAAACCAAGTTACACTCTAAAATTATCAATATACCCTTTAATTAAGTTCACGCACATTGGTATATATACGTTTCAGTTTACTTAGTCTATGTAAATTGAGTTTACATAAGTTTAGTTTGCGTGCGTGTGTGTGTCTATATATATATATATATATATATATATATATATATATATATATATTGAGTTCTCACATTCACGCACATCAGTTATATATACGTAAACTCGGTTTACTTAGTTTATGTAAACTGAGTTTACATGTACATGTATAAATTGTGTTCACGTGTTAATGCACATTAGTTATACATACGTAAATTAAATTTACATGTGTGATACGTAAACTTAAATTACGCTACACATGTGTGTGCTACGTAAACTTAAATTACGTTACCTTACTACTTAATATGTAAACTTAAATCATGCTACCTTACGTAAATAATACATGCTTAATTTAAATTCACGTCTACCCTATACGTTTCACACATATTGGAACAAAACGAAAAAACGACATCGAACAAATAATAAATAGAAACTCTTCAATGAAGAAATTCAAGAAAATTCACTTACTTGAACGAATAGAGTACAAATCAATAAAAAGATGTTGATTCAATCTTTAATCTTGGTAGGTATTGGTTGCACATCCATGGTGGTTTGTGGGTGAAAAGGGGTGAAGATTCAAAGAGATAATGAAAAAAAGGTTTTAAGAAATTTACATGGAAATGACAATTTCAGCATTAGTGTAAAATTTTAATTAAATTTAAGTGTAACTATAATTATATGGGGTAAGACTAGAAAAAGTCTAAATATTAAATTGGCTCTCAATAGACATAAGCATATTTTTGTAAAAAAAAAAAAGAAGCATATTTTAGTGAGATTTAACGAGCCATGAGCATATTTTTGTGCCAGATACATTAGATATTAAATAAATTTTAAAAGTTGTTTTTTTTCTTATAAATGTTATCGGAGGGAGTACCATATTGTTGTTAATTCCCTCAACAACAAAAAAGTGCACCTCTTTGGGAAGAAAAAAAAACAAATTTTTTTTTTACCGTGAGTGTTCAGGGTTCAAACCCCATCCCTTGTATATAACAATGCATTGCTCATGCCAACTGAGTTATGCTCACAGAGACACCATATGATAATTTAATATGTATCGTTGTGATTTTGAGTTATTATTGTTACAGTGAAGTTGCATTCATAATTTAAAATTTAACGATTTAGGGACCAATTTATCTATTTATTGTTAATTTTAAGGGGCATTTTGCATACAAGTGTAAAATTTGAGAGGGGTATTTACACAAAGTTATAAGGTGTGAACAAATGTTATTGTTGGAAAAGAATTAGGAAAAAAATATTTTAAAAATTAAAAACAATTACCCCGTATGAGTGGCATAATGTTTAAGACCATGTGGCATGCCATATAAATAGATATGTCAATATCACGGGGCCTTGAAGTTTTGGCCCCAGCTAACATAGTAATGGGGCTTGAAAATTCACAAGATTAAAAAACCCACATTTATGCAAGCCCACAAATAAAAAAATCAAAAGGCCCCAAAATTTTTATAATTTTTTTTATTACCTAAAAAAAACTTTTTTTTTACCTACGATTTTTTTTTATCTAAAATTTTTTTTACCATCGATTTTCTTTTTTTAAAAAAAAACGTTTTTTGAAATAATTAATATGGGTCTTTTTTAGGCCACAAATAAATAGATTTTATACTGGGCTTGACCCCAAATAATTTTGTTCAATTAGGGGTTTTAATTTAGTGGGCTTGGTTGAAGCTTTTTTAAATGGGCTTTGAAATTTGAGACTCTATTGACACCTCTACATATAAACAGTCAATGACCACGTCATGTTGACTAATAGATAAAATTATCGAAGCGGTGAATTTACACACGTTTAATAATTTTAGGTTTTTTTGTCTTTTGTTTAATTTAAAGGGGATACTTGTGAGAGTTTACAATTTGGTGGGTTTTTTTTTTTTTTTTTTGGCTATTTACTCCTACATAAATATCGTAAATGTGAATGGGACTGAGACAAATTTCCAGTTCACATGTTTTCAATGTAATTGAGAGGCATATTGAATGTGTTGGTCAATTTCAAGTATTTTAAGAGTGATGACAACTTATCATTTGTCTTTTTTTCCAAGAGAAGACATTAAAGATGAAGCAGGTTTGTTTCAAAGGATTCATATTCAAGATGAGTGACTGTATCTCAGCTTGGTTAAAAGCTTGTAGTATGAAACTTATAATTTTATTATTTTTTTAAGCATGAAAATACATCATAATTGTTCTCTGGTATTTTTATGTTCTAAAAAAATTGAATTCTTAAATACAAATAAAAGTTGGTTAAAAGCTTGTAGTATGAAACTTATAATGTTTTTTTTAAGCATGAAAATTCATCATAATTGTTCTCTGGTATTTTTATGTTCTAAAAAAGTTGAATGATTGTTTTTTTTTTTTTTTTTTTTATGTGAATAGAATCACTTTATATAAATAACTATATCACATGAGAAACTTAGGTCAAGTGCACACAATCAATCCATTGGTTAGGCTTTTAGAAGCATAATTTCACATGATCATACATTTGAGAAATAAGTGTGATCAGACTTTTATCATTCACATATGCACTTACATGTTTTTTTCCCGCAAAAGATATGAATGAGTTGCCCATTCATACACGTCTAGAGAGGAGGATCACATAAGAAATTCAGGAAAGCAAGTTGTGGATTAATTGAAAATCTAATTCCAGCATGGAATTCACCGGCAATTTTGTTAGGCAAAGAGAATTCTCTCTTCTTGTAATGGGTTTGGCAGGCAAGTTAGCTGCTACTACATCACGCCCTTAGCTCAGATAAGATTGGCGTAATACTCTTAGCTCAATTGGCTATTCACTTAAAAAAAAGGGGCCCTCTAATTAATTTGCAAGTAAGGAAGAGGCCAAAACTAATACTCCCTCCGTCCCAAATTGTATGACGTTTTGGACATTTCACACATATTAAGAAATGCAATTAATATTGTGTGAAAAAGAAATATTATGAGTTGTTTTACAAAACTGTCCTTAATAAATAATATGGGAAATATAAATGAAATAATTAAAAGAAAAGAGAGTAATAAATAATTAAGGTTATAATAGGAAAAGTAACATTAATGTTACATTGGTATTGTAAAGCGACATACAATTTGGGACAATTTTTTTTCTCTAAAGTGACGTACAATTTGGGACGGAGGGAGTATCAAATGGAAATTAGTTAGCAACCGGTTTTTTTTTTTTGGTTACAAAAATTTTAGGGAGAAGGGATGGTGCCCCAGTCCAAAGCAGGGAAGACCTTCGGGCTCAAAGAACACTTACAAAAGTAATTACATTTACCTCCCTCCAAAGACACTAGCAAGGCTCGAACCCGGGTTCTCTCGGATTCAAGATCTATCTTTTTAGCAACCGGTTGTTTGGTCTCAAATATAAGCAATAATATTTCAAAAAAAGTTATTGTTTTTTGTCCTAATTTTAAAATAAATATACATTCAATACACAATATGCAGAGGGGAGATTTCAAATTTGCAATTTCTCTATTGTATGTTATTTTTCACCGTTAGGTTATTAATCATACATAACGAAGAAATTACATCACACATTTCACACCTTATTTTTTTTATCGGTTTATCACCTCTTTTTTTATCGGGACTAGAGAATCATACACAAAGAAGAAATTATATCGCAACCTAATCATCATATTCTTTATCGGTTTTATTTAAATTATTTTTCTAAAAAAAAATTTAAAATCCGAATCAAACAAATCTGATGTATAATATTTTTTTTGTCTGGTTAGGAAGCTAAAGAGAAAGGAAAAAAGAAGGAAAATTTAAGCTCTAAGGAACCATGTTTCCATTGAGTTTGCGGAGAGAAGGTCCAATGTCAGTTGAAGGGGAGTGATGGACCAAGAGGTCAATGCAAGAAGAAGCTCTTAGTTAGCTTAGCTAGAAAGTCTACAAAACTATTTCCTTCTCTTAGTGTTTGAGCAATGCGAACATGTCAAATGTCAATCTTGATGAATAAGGTCTTTTATATCGTGAATCAAGGTAACATATTTGTGAAACCTTAGAGTTGGAATTTGGAGAATATCAACACAATTAAGAGAATATGTGAAACAAGTTATATCATGGGAATTTTGTTGCTTGGCCAACAATAGTCCTTGATGAATAACACGGAACTCAACATGGAGGATATTAGAGGATCCTGAAAGTAGCCTCAAGAAACTAGAGATTTATTTCCTTCTTCGACGCATCATATTTGTGTGAGTGAAAATTATCATGTGGGAGAATCGTTCCTCTCAATTCTTTTTCTCTTATGTCTCGCAATTGTTATCAATCTCACCATTAATTTTTTTTTACTCGTTTTTTATATTAAAAATCAATACCATCTTTTTCAGTTCAATTGTGAGATTGATAATAATTGAAAGACATGAGAGAATATTTTTTAGGAGGATCCATTCCATCATGTGGATAATGTGGTGTTGTGTGTATTGGGTGTAGTCACGTGTGTATCAACATATAATTTTTAATCATAGCTAAGATTGTAATAAAAAAGGGGAAAATAATTTTTAAACACCCAACATATCATTAGAGAGAAATAAATAAATAAAAAGTCGTATTAACAAGTGTCTTTAATTTTTTTTCATATCGTTAATTTTATTTTATTTTAAAAAACAATCGATAAGATATACTTTTTTTTTTGAGGGAAAGATAAGATATACTTATATGTAAGAAAATTTATTTTTTTATGTTTCAATACGTTAGAATACAAAATTTTCAAGATAAAAAAAATGGTCATGCTAACTTATGTGATTATGTGTTAATCGTTCATGTTTAATATTTTATCCCTCGTGTTCCATCACCCTATTATTTTAGTTCTCCATGATGGAATGATGATATCAGAAAATCGAAAACAAATCTCCATGTTTTGTTTTGATATGTAAAAATAATACAAAAAAACATATCGAGCTGTGAAGTACAAGTACTATATAAGCCAAGCTCCATAATCAGCAAATATTGTTAAGTGAAGCTAAACTGGAAAGGATTAGTATCAAACTAGGAGATGGCAGCAACGGCCACAGTGAGTCTTCCTATTATAGACCTCTCCTCACCTGATCGAATTTCTATAGCCAATTCCATCCGTCAGGTTTTTCTATACTATTTTTTTTTATTTTTTGAATAAATTTTGTATACTAATTTAGTATTAGTTTAACACCAGAGAAATTAATGCATAATATTAGTAATTAAAATTTATAGGCCTGTGTTGAATATGGTTTCTTTTACCTTGTGAACCATGGTGTGGACAAAGATTTTATGGAACAAGCGTTTGAACAGAGTGCAAAGTTCTTCTCACTTCCAATTGAACACAAAATTAAATTGAACCGCAAGGAGTACAGAGGTTATACTCCTCTCTATGCTGAGAAACTTGACCCTTCACTCTCCAAAGGTATATATCTCTGCTACACTAGACCAATGAATGACGTGTAAGTTTAAACTCAATTACCAATTCAGTCCAAAAAGATTTAGGAGTTAAACAATGTGGTCCCTCCTTTATGCCCAAGCAAGTATTTCCCTAAATTTATAAACTCAACAATGAGGTCAAGCACTAGAACTATTAGCAAAAGCTAAGTCCCGTGTAGAATAATAAAGACAAGGTCTTAAAAAGAGTAACCCCTCTTATTTTAAAAGTTGGTTTTTTAAAAATGAATTAGACTCAACATAAAATTTTAAAGATTTTAAAGATGTATTAAAGTTTATGTAAGATTTGTTGGATCACCCATCATTTATAATAAATGATCAAGTTTAATAACATTGAGCGTGAATAAGTGTATTGAACAAAATTTAAGTTTCATATAAAATAAAGATATCAAAGGCACCTATTTTCCTTAGAAAATGTAAGAATCAATATAAAATAAGTAATGATGTTTTGTACAACTATTTTGTGATAGTTTTTATTATAACTTATTCTTTTATCTTCTTATTGGTAAAAAATAATAGTGAGAGTACGAGAGAGTTGTCCAAAAATTGTCTCAAAATGTTTTTACAAATATCATTTCTCATATAAAATATCTAAGAAAAAAGGTGATCCATTTGTTCACCTAAGGGGTTCATCGAGTAAACAGGTTTTACATATTTTCTCTGAGATCTGATAGAGTATATCGATACAATACAAATTCAAAGTCGCTAAAAACAAAAAGGATGAATATGCGAACAAACTCACATCAATCCATATTAATAGCATAAAACAACATAGCACATATGCCTACAAATATGACTATATTCAAGCCACCAAAATACTCATGTTGCCGAATCTGCAACGTTGGCGACGCAAAAGTCATTGATTGAATCTGCACTTGATCAAAACTAATCTTTCAACCTGAATCAAATAAACATCGCATTAAGACGAAAAATAAAAAACACACTGCATAAAGACGAAAAATTAAAATAACAAAGTCGTGCTAGACGATGAAATCACCAAAACAATCAAAAGAAAAGTGAAAATATGCAAAAATCACTTATTTTGATAAAAGAGAAATAAAAACAATTCAGATGAATTTGAGTCAAAATTGATCCTAAATCACCCCTTCAGTAGATCAAGAAGAAGAAAATTTGTGAAGGCTATGGTTTAGGAAAGGGAAAAGAGAGAGACAGCCTCACATAGTTATGGTTATTAATTGGATAGCCAAAGCATCCCCAATTATATTTTTTTTTTATTTGTATTTATATTTTATGTTCAGCTACCTCAATAAAATATATTTAACTACTCCAATAAATTTATTTGTCGAAAGTTAGGAGAAATAAGTTGCTTAAAAGATTATCAATTGTTTGATAGATTTATTTGGTCCTATTTTAACACTTTTGATATCTAAATCAACTCCAAAGAAAATTTTGTTAGTAACGAAAATTGGAAAGACAAAATTATATAAGTAAAATTATATAGTTTATTTTGCTTATTTAAGTACTGTGAATTTTTCTTCTCATGGATTAAATTTAATAAATTAGTTTAAAAAATATATTTATTTTATTTTGCTATATTTGGCCACCTCATAAAAAATTGGTTAGCTTTGCCACTTATTTGTATCTTTGTTTTTCATTAAGAAAATGTTGATTCTACAATTAGGTGATCCAAAAGAGAGCTATTACATTGGCTCTTTGGAAGATACCACTAGTGTTCGTTTGAATCAGTGGCCTTCTGATGGTATGGATTTCCTTTGTGCTCATTCTAAATTAGGAATAATGAAAATTAGTTTTGTATACATGGTTTGTTTTTACATGAGCTTAATTACTTGAGGTGCTTGCATTGACACTCCAGAATTACTACCAAATTGGAAACCCACAATGGAATCCTTATTTTGGAAAATACTGTAAGTTTTATTACCCTTCAAATGTATTTTTCTCTAAAAAAAAATTATTTAATTTAAATATTTTTCTTATGTGCCAAAATAGGTCAGCTGGCAAAGAGTTGTTGTCTCTAATTGCCTTGTCTTTGAATCTTGATGAAGATTACTTTCAGAAGATCAGTGCCTCAAACAAACCGGATGCTTTTCTTCGCCTTTTGCGTTATCCAGGTTCGTTAATCAACGTGCTTCAATCTTGCATATGATCAATGTGGCAGGCCTAATATCAATTTGAAATACATCAGGTGAATTGGGATGTTGTGGTGCCTCTGCTCATTCAGATTATGGCATGATCACTCTCCTAATCACCAATGGTGTTCCAGGACTACAGGTTCACATCTTTCCTTTAATATAGTTTATGTTCAAAGTTAGTATTTGCATAATTTATGACTTAAACATTCATATTTAAAGATATGCAAAGAGAAGTTGAAGCAACCTCAGGTATGGGAGGATGTGTCTCATGTAGAAGGGTAAGTGCATGTATAAAAACTTTGTAATATGTTACAACCACTTTTAAGTCTATATATGCTCTTTTTCTTCCTAGTGTTAGGTGTTTTCTGTTTTTATATGCAGGGCCATAATTGTGAACATTGGGGACATAATGGAGAGATGGACAAATTGTGTATACCAGTAAATTTCATCACTGATTCACTTAAAAGTTATTTCTTTTATCAATGTTATATAAATCTTTTCTGTCATTACTCTTGCAGGTCAACACTTCACAGGGTGATGCCGACCGGAAAAGAACGCTATTCTGTAACTACTATAGCCACTTGCTTGTTTGCTTTATTTTGGATTGCATGCAGTCAAAATTTCACCCATTCGTGCAATCAGTGCAGGATAATTTGATTTAATTTTAAATCTAAAATATCAAACCTGAAATTTAGACCATTCGATCTTGATCCAATGGCAACCTTCGTGTAGACTACATGGAAGCATGAGAATTTGTCAGCCTACAATCCAAATTCTGCATCACCCCTACAAGAATTTGAACGAGTTATTATCGAAAGATGCATTATCTACTCTATAAATGTATTGTCATGAAATTCTTGGTCGAGAATGGGAAACAATCCAGGATTCCATTCCAGCCACATGTAACCTTCAACCGTTAAGCACCTTGCCTTTTACAGGCTTAGTTGCATGATATTAATGCCAGGGCGAGATCTACACCGGACTGTGCGAGGCCTCAGTTAATTTAAAAAGGGGAGGCATCCGGTAGAAAAAGACAAGTCATTCATCCGAAACCCCCCCTAAAAAGACAAGTCATTCCGAAACAACATACTACATCTAAAATTGATGATATCTTACGATCTTATCAAAAAGTCTTTAGAATTAAATATTACCCTAAAATGTTGAACAATGAATGTAATATCATAGATGGTGAGCAATGAGAGCGTTCATTCTACTCTCGAGTCATGTCATTTACACATTTGGCATCCTTTTCATTTTGATTAGGTCCACTAGTTTGTTAGCATTATGTGCATATGCATTTCTAGTGAAATATGAATGGTGATGTGCAATTTCGCAGGTGGCATTCTACATGGATCCACCTTCAGACTGTGTAGTGAAATGCTTTGAAAGTTGCTGCAGTGAATCATCTCCCCCAAGGTATAGAAAAGTTTTAGCCAATTAGAGTTTGTTGAACAAGCTAGACTGAATTAAGAGTCTAGTATGTGTCTAAGCGCACAAAAAATATAACAGAGTTCAATTTTTTGAGTGTGTAAAAAGAAAAACGGTTAACTGGGATGACCTAATGTGCAAGAGAGATCTATTTGTAATAAGAGGATTACTTGATGGACCTGTTACGCGTGCAATTGGTGTTTGTACGAGTAAAATGGCACGACTGAAATATTTAGAAGATCAAGAGTGCAATTAAACTTCGTTAAATGAGGCCTTAATTAAATTTGCTTGCAATGAGTCTCTAACACCCCTGAAGAATCTTTCAAAAAAAATAAAAAACACCCCCGAAGAAGAAAAGCTGAGGCAAAAACAATTATTAACAATGTTGGAGAATTTAGTTAGCTAGGAAGGAGTGACCAACATTGGGTATCAAGCAAGTCCTCTCACTATAAATTATTGAGATATCAAGGATTAATAAAAACTATAAAAGTTTGAAAATGTAGGACTTGAATACTATCTAAGCCAAAAGTTTTTCTTTAAGAAAATGTAGGGTACAAATCTTTACGTAGACTACTACGTGCATACTCTGTATTACCATGAATTTTTAGAAATCAATGTGAGACACCGTTATTTTGTAAAAGTTATAAAGTGTAGTTTTTATAAAATTACCGTGGCTCACAATAATTTCAACAAATTCAATTTGATACTAAATATGCATAAAGTCTTTTTTTATCTTGACGGAATTAAAAGTGTTCTTTATCAATATGAAAGCTACATATAAATCTTATTTTTACGTGGAAGATGATATAACTTTTTGTCAACATTCTATGCAGATTCCCTCCAATACGTAGTGCAGACTACTTCAATGAGCGATTCAAGCTCATATATGGGTCTGAAAAGGATCTTAAATGGTCCATTTAGTCTATGATCACAGAAGGAATGCACTTTCTGAAGTCTATATCTGAGGGAAAATGGGTGATCCTTGACGGTTTCGGGGAAGAGGAAGAAGGTTCCGAAGAGACGGATGACGAAGAGGATGCTTATCTTGCTTTTAGTCTCTTAGTATTTTGTCATGTATTTTGGGGCAATAATGCTAGAACATTTTCAGCCCTTGTGGTTCGCTTTTAAATAGTAATCTTTCTCAAATATCTTTGTGTTTGACATTCTTTGTGTGAATGTTTTCTTTTCGTTGGTTTGTTTAATGTTTTGTCAAAAGTAGTGATTTCATACAATGATGATGTTTTAGCATTACCTTCAGAATGGTCTATCCCAACGTTTGTTCGGAGTTGTTTTGTTTTCCAAACAAAGATGATCTTCGCGGAACATTCTTTGCCCCAAGTGTGAATATCCCATTGCGAGTTGGGTGTTCTACCTGATGTACTATGTATATTATGCAAGTGAGACATGAATGAAAGATTATTTAATCATTTTCTTATATTTATCGGTTTGATTTGAATTAAATCTTGTAAAAGATACTCCTTTCGGTCTTTCCCTCAAAAAAAAATAAAATTACTTCTTTCAATTTTATTTATAAGAGAGGTTTGTATCAACAAAAATTGATGTATGTGATTCAAAATTTAAACTAAATACATCAATTTTTATTGACTAAACATCTCTTATAAATAAAACTGAATGAAGTATTTTAAAAGACAAACCAAACAAATCCCATCCTTCTAAGCTATGAAGCTCACGTAGTACGAGTGTGGATACGGTACAAAGATACACAAAATTTTAAAATTTATGATATAGTTAAATATGTTAACAAAAACTTTATAATAAAACTAATTGCCATGTGAAATACTTGAAAGAAATATGCATTATTTTGTTTTTTAGGAATTGAAAGAAATATGCATTGATATTCTTCATTAAATATAATTATAAAGATTACGGCTCACAAAAAAAATAGACTCATTCTCGTTACATTCATAAAAAAAAACATAAATTTTAAGTATGGTTGATCGAGAGAAAATTCAACCGATACACATCTTAAATTGAATCATATATATTTCGACTATATTCTTATAACATTAATTGTCTCATTTTTTACCTTTCATCTTTTCTAGGATACATACATGAAAAGTAGAGAATTCTTATGTATATGTAGAGTATCCTATAAATAACTAAGATATTTTTTTCTTGTCAAAAAAAGCTTATAAGATATTTCTTAAAATGAGTAAAGTTAATTCTGACACACTTCATATGCAGAATATCGATATGTAATACGCAACTGATACATGCACGTCTCCATGTTTAAAGTATAATGACTTCATAACTTGTGTGTAACGTGAGATTATTGTCACGTGGATATTGTGGTGATGTGTGCATGTATTAGTGTACTTTGACAACGATGCCCAATTAATCACCATCTCTTATATTTAAACACGTTTAAATTTTGGTTTTTTCTAACATGTACAAATTTAAACATGTTCAGAAATTTAAAATTGTAAGTTTATCTTAAAACTCGTGTATTTTATATTAAATATATAACTTTTTAACAAACAATCGGTATTTTTTAGTAAAAATTTACTTTTTTTTTGACAATTTTTTTTTAAATTATTTACTTTATCATGTATAATATTACACATGTTAAAAAAAACATATTCAATTAGGTCTATCATATCCGTCTTTTTATCCCTCTCAAGGTGTATATGAATTTTAGAAGCCTATCAATCTTTTTCCATTAATCATAACTCATAAGCCATCCAGCGTTAGAATGATGAACCAGCCAGCTTCACGTATTGTGTTTTAATAATACCCCACGTGTTTCATCACCCTATTATTTTAGTCCTCCATGATTGAATGATGATATCAGAAAATCGAAAACAAATCTCTTTAGTGCTGCATAAATATGCATAAGATACTGAAGTTTTGTTTTGACATGTAATATAATAATAATTAGCATATATTAGATATGAAGCACTGATACTAACTAAAGAAGCAATTGAATTTGTACCCAAAATAAAAACAACAGAATTCAATAATTTTTTAACTCCATCAACAACAAATTGTTTAAAAAAACCTGAGTTTAATTTATAGATGAGACAATTTTAATCAAACTTTACTTTTTGTCCGAACTTTGAATTAACAAAGCTCATTTTCCGTGAAAAGGGTCGCACTGAAAAGAAATAAAAAATACTAATACTATATAAGTATTTTGAAATCAACTCAGTCAAACAACAAAAGCTCCATAGCTAGAAATTATTATCAACAAGGAGATGGCAGGAACGACAACATTGAGTCTTCCTATCATAGACCTCTCCTCGCCTGATCGAATTTCCACAGCCAAATCCATCCATCAGGTTTGTTTTCTATACTGCTATTAATTAATTTGTTCAACACTTGGGAAATCGATGCATATATTGTGTTTCAATATTAATATTATAATAACTAACAAAAAATTATAGGCATGCGTTGAGTATGGTTTTTTTTACCTTGTGAACCATGGTGTGGATGAGGATTTTATCAAACAAGCATTCGAGCAGAGTGCAAAGTTCTTCTCACTTCCAACTGAACACAAAATCAAATTGAACCGCAAGGAGTATAGAGGTTATACTCCTCTCTATGCTGAGAAACTTGATACTTCTTCACTATCCAAAGGTAATTTTTCTTTTTGCTAAGAAAAATAAAACAGTCCTCGTTGTTTGGACAATGCATAATATATGCGAGGGCAAAAAATAATTTCGGGACATTTATCTAAATCATCTGACACCAACACATGTCGGACACGGAGACACACCTAATTTCAGAGGTGTTTGTGCTTTAGAGTCTAAATTTGTTGAATTTTCTTAAAGATAACTTGTATTATAAGCAGGTGATCCAAAAGAGAGCTATTACATTGGCCCTTTAACAGATACCACAAGTGTTCGTCTGAATCAATGGCCTTCTGATGGTATGAATTTCCTTTGTGTTGTGCACATTCTTCATTAGGAATAATGAAAATCAATTTTGTGTTCTTGTTTTATTCTTACATGAGATTAACTACTTGAGGTGTTTTTTCTTTCTTTCTGGAAAATGACACTCCAGAATTACTCCCAAATTGGAGACCCACAATGGAATCCTTATATTGGAAAATACTGTAAGTTTTATCAACTTTCAAATAATGTACTTTTGAACAATTGTAATGAAGAGAAGATGAAATGCTAGCAAGTGTGATGATTCATTTATGGAAATAATGAAATCAACTTTTTGGCCTTTTCATTATTTTCAAAAAATGTCCACAATTGTTCACTTCAAGAGAAGTTCAATAGTATATGTTTGACTAAATCAAGAACTTTGCTCATTTTTTTTTCAATGTTTTTCTTTGTGAGTGTACGGCTTCTGTGAGTTTGAGCATTCAAATTCACATTCTTTTGTTTTGAATTTAAATACTCTTCTGTGCTACAGGTCGGCTGGCAAAGAGTTGTTGTCTCTAATCGCCCTGTCTTTGAATCTAGATGAAAATTACTTTGAGAAGATCAGTGCCTTAAACAAACCAGAAGCTTTTCTTCGCCTTTTGCGCTATCCAGGTTTGTTAGTATTTATTTTATTTTCTGAACCTTCTTAATTAAGCACATAGCATAATTGGTAATACCAATTTTGTTTGCCTTCTACTGCTGATAACGTGTTTGTAAATTATATCAGGTGAATTGGAATCTAATGAAGAGATATGTGGTGCCTCTGCTCATTCAGATTATGGCATGATCACTCTCCTATTAACCAACGGTGTTCCGGGACTGCAGGTTCTCATATTGAACCTTAACTGTTTAAAGTTAGTATTCACATAATTTTTTTTGAAGAGGCGTATTCGCATAATTAATGACTTAAGAATTCATATTTAAAGATCTGCAAGGAGAAGTTGGAGCAGCCTCAGGTATGGGAGGATGTGCCTCATGTAGAAGGGTAAGTTCATGTATAAGAACTTTGTAAATAATATGTTACGACTTACGACCACTTTTAAGTCTATATGCTCTTCCTTTCCCTTCTAGTATTAGGTGTTTTATGTTTGAATATGCAGGGCCATAATTGTGAACATTGGAGACATGATGGAGAGATGGACAAATTGTTTATACCAGTAAATTCCATCATCTAGCAACTTATAAGATATTTCTTTTATCAACGGTTTATATCGTTCTTATTTACTGTTATTACTCTTGCAGGTCAACACTTCACAGGGTGATGCCAACAGGAAAAGAACGCTATTCTGTAACTATTACTAACCACTTCTTTCTAGCCATGACATTACACATTTGGCTTCTTTGTTTTCATTTTGATGAGGTCTTCTAGTTTGTTGGCATGTTTGCATTTACATTTCCAGCGAAATATGAGTGGTGATTTGCACTTTTGCAGGTGGCATTATTCATGGATCCACCCTCAGATTGTGTCGTGGAATGCTTTGAAAGTTGCTGCAGTGAAGCATCTCCCCCCAGGTATAGAATTTTTTTATCGAATTAGATTTTATTTAACAAGCTAGACTGAATTATGAGTCTAGTATGTGTGTAATCACACAAAAAAAATATAGATATAGTTCAATTTTGACTCTGTTTAAAGCAAAATGGACTTGATATATTTTCAAATTTTCGTGTCTTTCTCTCCAAACAAAATCTTTCATTTCTTTTGAGAAATGTTATAGTTCATAATCTATTCGTTTTTTAGCACACGTTCGATTTCTAACTTCCGTAGCCTATGTGCATTTGGAAATTAGTCGCACTGTCTTTTGCTAGCTTAACAATGACAGCAAGTAACAAAAAATGAACATTCACGTGCCAAAAACATGCTTCTAATAGTTGATATGTGCAGTCTCGTTGTTTAACCACTTCGGCATCTCACACTAGTTTTACTAAGCGCCAACTTAGACTCACATTGATCACATAGGCTACGGGCAATTGATATTTGTGTGACTAAAATCGCATGAAAGTAATACCTAGAAGATCAAAAGCGTAATTATACCTTGTTATAAAGTGAGGAGCCCTTTCATTTTTTTTTTGAACAAGCGAGGAGCCCTTTCATTATATCAGAAACGTTAACTAATGACATGGCATCTTCTTTTGCTTTTGCCAAAAAAATAATATTGATGCAATGGCAAAACTATCCATCTACAGTATTTCTTTAGTGGTCTTGCAACACATATGAGGATGCCATAGAGACATATATAACCTTAAAAGTTACTTTCCTGAGTCTCCAATAGCCCTGAAGAAGAAAAGCTGAAGCAAAAACATTTTTATTAGCATTGTTGGAGAACTTAGTTAGCAAGGAATAGGAATGACCAACATTCGGTATCAAAAGTTAATGTTTAAGAAAAGTTGGGGGAAAGAATCTTTAGTCTTTACCTAGGGACAAAACAACACAATTAAATCTTTATCTTTGTTTTTTCGCACAATAAATCTTTAACTTTACGTAAGTTACAAATAAATCTTAGTATTTTTACACGTAAAATGTTATAAGCTTTTGCAATGCTCTCTTGCAGATTCCCTCCAATACGTAGTGGGGACTACTTGAATGAGCGGTTCAAGCTCACATATGATTCAGAAAGAGAGCTCAAGTGCTCCATCCAGTCAAAGAGCTAAAGTTTGTGCAAACATTCATTGGACTTCAACCAAATTTAAATACTTTGTTTCATTTTAATAAATTTTCAAAATCTGGTCTATGACTATTGGTTGTTGTCATATCGTATCGAGAATTTATTATTGATATTGTTGTTGTTTTTATAATAGTTGGACCCGATGGATAAATAGCCTATAATTTAAGTACTTATGCATTAAGATAGTTTTTATTCCTTTCGTTTTGGTTTCTTTCTGGGTTGCCGCATATTTACAGTGCTTGTTGTAGTTCTATTCTTTAGTTTTGTCGTTCTTCTTGTGCGGTGTAGCTTTTAATAATATAATGTTTAAAAAAAAATACAAAATGCTTAAACTCAATAAATTATTTGTGTTTGGATTATACGTGGAAAGGTACTCATACAAAGTTAAAGTGTCTCAATGCGTTTGATGTTAAATTCACACCTAAAAATGCAAATTCGGACGAGTATAAGAGTTAACACTCGAGTTTGAAAACACTTAATTGAATCTTAAACCTCTTTATTGTCATAAGTCATAAACATAATACAAGTGTCTCAGCACACAAATTTTTTTACATTGTTTAAGAATTAAAATTAACCGCAGTTTATAAACAATCGAATTAAAATGTTATTCCTCTTTTTCCCTTTCTTTCAATGTCTGTCACCTTGAAGTAGATCGTCATATGCTAAGAATAGTATTGAAAAGCCGTTCTATGCGCAAAAGAACTTGATTGAACTGCCTTCAAATACAATTCCCTATCACGTGCTTTTTGTGTAAAGTAGAGTGAATTTCTCGTGGGGTCGAGCTAACTACTATATGGGACAGACCCTCTAGTTATCCTTCTATGTCTGCCCCTAGTTGAAAACAATTGATGAAAGTGCCCCTGTTCTTCAATTGAATTGGCGAGCATAGCTATTTTTCCAACAATATCGGCAACTTTTCTCTGGACATTCTGCCAGCTCTTCAAATAAGATGGCGAGCATGATTTTTTTAAAGTTTTTTTTTCTCATGTTCTTATTTTCAAATGGCGAGCATTGTTTATTTTATTTTTTTCATTATTTATTTGTGTTTCTTAGTTTATAATGGTGAGCATGCCATGATTATTTTTTTTTCATTTTTTTCGGTACACTTTTTTTTTTAACAACTTTTATCTACTCACCCTTACCCATATCAGAAACAACACTTCATACATTTCAATAATATTCTACTTCTATACACGTGCGAAATGATAATAATAATAATTATATTAAGATAATTCGAAATAAAATACATTACGAAGGAAATTAACTATTGATGATTAACAGTTGGATAATTTCGGCAAATATGACCGGTCTTGGAACACAATCCACATTTTCTCGGTACTTTTTCCACAACATCCATTTCAGTTAAGATGCGAGTACTGTTTGGATGACCTTTCTTTAATCTTCGCATGGTTGGATCGTGGCAAAGCTTTGGACCTTCATGCGGGGGCCAATAACTCTTGTCGTGGACTACTTCGAACCTTGTGTTGTAGATTGCGTATACACTCTCATTTGTAAACACAGCTGGTATAAGGGTTCGATAATCATGATGAAAACTAGAACACACAGCTATAACATGAGAACAAGGCAAATGTAAAGCCTGAAATTTTTCACGGTCACACCACCCTGCTTGTAGGTCTACCTTGAATGTTCCCGTCGGTCTTCCCTCCCTATAGTTGATTGTTTCACGGACAGAGAAAGTATACCTCTGTCTGTCGAATTGATCAACTTGGTGAGTGTTGGACTTAATCATAGATTCTTGAATCTCCTTCATACAATGATCCGTGAATGGATCACCAGAACCAACCCTTGCATACGCCTTCTGTGCTCTATTGGCAAATAGACAAGCCAACCTATAGTAGGTTGATTGGACAAGAGCTGTGATAAGGAGCTATTGGCAAATAGACATGCCAACCTATAGCGACCAAATCGTCACTATATACGTTGGTATTGGGGATTTTTCGGAAACAATTTGTTTGTCTCTAGAGCTTCGCTATTGGGAGACCCGAGGGCACGTCTAAGGGTCATTCCACAAAACCAACCAGATTACCCACCCACACCACAACCCAACACACAAAACCAGACACACCCCGTACACACACCACAACCAAACCACACCTATTACACCCCATAACCCAACGCATTTAACCAATTTCAAAACACTTTCCAATACCCACCACCCATGTATCCATCATTTCAAAATTCTTCCATTCGATTTGGAGGCTACCCCGAATCTAGCCACCATAGCCAACATTCCCATCATTCATTCACTCTCCAGGCAGAATCAAGCCACCGCTTCCATCGACCATCACCCAACAAAAGCTTTAACCTACCACCATCGTACATGCAATCCTCCTTCCCATAATCATCCCAACAAACACAATGGTCTCGACCACCAATACTCACAACGACACAGATGGACAATGATGCGATGAACAATCTGTGGGCCCTTCGTCGTAATGAACCTCAAAGTGAGGAAGATGAAGAGGTAGTAGTAGAAGAAGAAGAGGTAGAAGTAGAAGAAGAAGAGGATGTAGAATTAGAAGAAGAAGAAGAAGAAGAAGAAGAAGAGGAAGAGCCACAACTACAAATAGCACCACCCGGTCGACCTCAACGAAAAATCAAACATGTTGGATGTGGTACTCATGGGCACAAAATTAGGAGAAGATAAATGTAATAGATGTTTTAGGTTTGTAAAAATGTTTCATTTTAATGTATTTTTGTTTAATAAAAAAAAAATCATTTTAGGTTGTTTTTTTAAATTCAAGAAATGTGGTATTTTTAATAAAAAATTGTAAAAAAAAAAGTAAAACTGGAAAAAAAAATTACAAAATAGTCATGTTCGCATTTTTAAAAGTAGACCGGAAAAAAAAAATGGCCTTGTTCGCCATTTCAAAGGAATAGCAAGAAAAAATACTTAAAAAAAAAAAATCATGTATGAGATACTTTTAAAAACTATCTCACCTTAATTTAAAGATAAAGGGGAAATTATAACTATAATGGCATGGTCGCCATTTTATATATGGAACTAGGGCATGGACACAAATAATATTAATGTACTCGTCAATTGAACAAGGTAGAAGAGACATGTGTCATCTCGTCTAAACGCTCTTGGGTAAAGTTTCATATTGTTTGAGAATCGAGATTAAATATAAACAACATCTACAATATTCCACTAAGTTGAGGCCTCTTTAACAAATGACAAAAGTGGTAACATATTATTTACAGATGACCAAATGTAGTTTAACATACAATATTGAAACATGAAACAATAAGATACTAGTTGTGGGAGGTGGGGAGTCACAATCTAATATCTCGAGATTTGCCTCTATATTTCTATATTTATATCAACGAGTCAACAAAACTTTACCTCCATAGTTAAAGATATACTATCAACAGAAGCTGAACTGGAAGTAATATCAGACAAAGAGATGGCAATGACGGCAACATTGAGTCTTCCTATCATAGACCTCTCCTCACCTGATCGTCTTTCCACAGCCAAATCCATCCATCAGGTTTTCTGTACTATTATAACTATTTATTTCTTCAATACTAGAGAAATTGATGCGTATAATTAATAGTAAATAAACAGTGGTAACAATTTATATTTATAGGCATGTGTTGAGTATGGTTTCTTTTACCTTGTGAACCACGGTGTGGATGAGGAGTTTATGAAGCAAGTATTTGAGCACAGTGCAAAGTTCTTCACACTTCCACTCCAACACAAAATGAACTTGTCTCGCAAGGAGTACAGAGGTTATACTCCTCTCTATGCTGAGAAACTTAATCCTAGTCCACTCTCCAAAGGTATATTCAGACACCCTCTTTTTCAATAGCTACGAGATCTGATTATTTTTATTTTTTTTATCAAGTAGTTTAGTGACGGGAACTCACACAATTTAATTTTGGAGAAATGGAGTGTCCGAGGTTCGAACACCGGTCCCTATATATAATATACAATATCCCCACCAACTAAGCTAAGCTCACGAAAATCAAGATCTCATTATTTATGTTCAAAGATATGTTTAATTCCTTTGATTCCACATGATTAATTTAATTCATTGTCAAAATTGTGGTTACTTCATTTAACAAAACCACAATTTTATAATTTTCAACATGATCTAAACTAACTATATATTCAATTGAGTCAACCACAATTTTGTATATGATTAACTATGTGTTAGGAAAAATTGAGTGTCCACTAAACTTTTTTGTTAAATAATTTGGTCCTTAAATCTCTAAGGTTTTCTATTTTTTATAAAAAAAATATCAATCATTACTCCTTCCGTCCTAAAATATAAGGAAAAATTAGTCAACAAACGTTAATGTCTCTGGTATAAATTTTGAACCAAATAAATTAACTTTTGTTGAGCCATTTTTCTTTATATTTTGAGACCGTTTCTAAGTTGTGTGGTGTATATACACCTTCCGGTAACTATTATAAAAAAAATAATCTATTTTTTAGATTTATCGAATAAATTATATACATAGTCTATAATATAGACTATATACATCATTTATTGAATTAATTTAAAATAATAATTTTTATACATGGTCTTTAAATGTTTGGATACTCATTATATTAAACTAGTAGTTTTAATTGTAAGATCTACTAAATGTGTTTGAATCTTACTTTCAAAAACTAATTTATAAAATGAAGATTCCAAGTCTAATGCATTATCATTTCTATGAAATCTATACAATTACTTCGATACTCGCTCTCACACACACACTCATAATGTGATTACAACTTCAAAATTTTATAGAATAAATCAACTTGAGGCTCTATCAAATGAGATTGAGTTTACCATAAAAAAAATTAGACTCTCATAAACCAATATTCAAATATCAACCTAAAAAGAGGTTGATATTTACTATTTGACAGTGATTCAAATTGAATTATCTCTTGTACAAAGAGATGAAAATAATAATATCAATGACAAATTTAAAATAGCAAATTGTTCGACCCTATAATTAATTACAATATCCAAATTATACTATCCTCTGCTCTTTTTTGGACATATCTGCACCTCTATTTTTATCTCTTCGGTTCTTGTGGAGAGGATTGACCAATTGATATTGCTTTCTACCTAATTATTTGTCTTTTTTGATGAAAAAGGGCTCAGTTTTTTTGTATTTTTCCACTTTATTATTATTATTATACTTGAAATTCTCCAAAATGCAAAAATAAAAGTTATGTTGATCTTTATTTAATGAACATTTCTCTTTAGAGAGATACCACATACAATAATATTATTTTAAAATTATTAATATATTTATTGTGTATTTAAATGGAAGTGTTTGTTAAATAGAGATGATCAACCTCATATAATTGATTCCATCTTGAGAGACTCAACCACAAAGGCAAAGTTGTTCCGTAAATTATCCTCAAATGTGTAAATTATCATCAAATGTGATATAGAATGAGTTTAAATTTAGACTTGTGTGCTCACAAGTCTAAACTTAAAGTATCTAGACACTCGCATATATAAGTTAATAAAATTGCATTTAGAGTCTTGAATTTGTCACTAATTTCACACACACAAAATGGTGATTCAGTGTTCACCTGTTTTTATTTTTCTTTTTCTTTTTTTAAATTCTAACAATTAAAGGTTCATTTTACTTCTTTTTTTCCAAGCACTTTTCATAGTTTATTAGTTACCTGCTATCCCCCTTAAGGTATTTATATAGCAACCTTGTTTCCTTGCTACACAAATATATATCAATGACCAAAATGTGAGTGTGTGTGGCTAATGCTGAAAGAAAAATGTTTACAACTGTTCAATTTTCTAAAAGGTACATAAACTTTGATCATTCCTTGTAATTAAGCAGGTGATCCAAAAGAGAGCTACTACATTGGCCCTTTAACAGATACCACAAGTGTTCGTCTCAATCAATGGCCTTGTGATGGTATAAATTTCTTTTGTCCTCATTCTTAATTAGCAATTGAAAAGTTATGTGCTATAATTTGAGTTAAATTTTTCTTTTCATGCAATGACACTCTAGAATTACTGCCAAATTGGAGACCCACAATGGAATCTTTATTTTGGAAAATACTGTAAGTTTTATCACCCTTCAAATTAATGTATATTTTTCTGTAAATTACTAAATATTCTTTTGTTTATTCTCTTGTTAAACAGATTAGAATTTAATTAATATTGTTGTTAATTATCTGCCTCAGGTCAGCAGGCAAAGAGTTGCTTTCTCTAATTGCCTTGTCTTTGAGTCTAGATGAAGATCACTTTGAGAAGATAGGTGCCTTAAGCATACCAGAAGTTTTTCTTCGCCTTTTGCATTATCCAGGTTTAATAATTACCATTTTATTTTTATTTTTTTGAACTTTCTTCAGTAAGCACGTAGCATGATACCAATAAATATCTTGTTTTACTATTGTCAATCTATGCATGTACTTTTTGAGTCCTGTCATGAATGTTTTGTTTCGTAGAACATGTTATGGACTGAATAATTCGTACCATTCAGCACTATCGATACCTTATACTGCATGTGAATATGACAGTAGTTCACAATCCAAATAACGACTTGAAAAACAGAACACTTATCAAGTACATACACTTATACTAGACTCACGCGGACATGTCGAGACAATTGATAATTATAAATATAGGTTAGGATACTTCCGATAAATATTTATTTATTTTTATTATAGCTAAATAAAACATAAATTTGAGCTTTTGCAACCAAAAAGAAAACATAAACTTTATTTATTAAAAAATCTAAATTTTTGAATCAAAATATATCTTTTCATCTAAATTGAGCAAATTATTGTTACAGGCCACGTACATATATATAACGGCCTTCGTTTATCTATCAGCATTATGTACTCTCTTATCACTATTATAGCAAAAGAAAATTTCCTTTATATATTTATTAAATAACTAATGTATTTGGTATTTAATATAGATCATATACATCAGTTATTCAATGAATCTAAAAAAAACTAATGTTTTGCTTATAATAACCGGAGTGTGTGACATAAAAAGTTAAAAGGGAATGCTTTTAATGTGTTGTACCTACCTGTGTCGT
This sequence comes from Medicago lupulina, assembly GCA_958299785.1. Classification (NCBI taxonomy): domain Eukaryota; kingdom Viridiplantae; phylum Streptophyta; class Magnoliopsida; order Fabales; family Fabaceae; genus Medicago; species Medicago lupulina. The sequence continues at coordinate 14,928,425 of OY283143.1, read as the reverse complement.
ATAGACATACTTAAGAGGTGGTTGTGATTTATAGCCCAACTCACTACATTTAATGAATCATATGGTATTTTTAATTTATTTCTGTTGTGCTTTTTCATATTTGGTCACATTCTTTTTTTAACAAACAAAAATGGATTATATTAACGCTGTCATAGGAGTCCTCTCAGCATAAGATGCACAAAAACAGTACTAGAAAAAACAAGCAATTTAGTCAAAAATACAACAAGAAGTTAGCCAATATCAAAACACGACAAATACTCGACCACCATAAATGGTCACCAAAAACAAAAACAGCCTTGTTAGCCTTTAGCCACCACAATGAAGAATATTTTACTTTTTCTAACAGCTGAGGCATGGAACATTCTTTCTGATTAAATAATCTATTATTTCTTTCGTTCCATAAAACCCAGACAATAAGCAACTAGACAAGTCGCAAAAATGACGTCCGCGCCTTCACATTCTATTGCTAGTTGATAAAATTTTGCTAGATTTGATGCAAAAACTACAATTCTTGCTCCAATTAATGGTTGTTTAAGTATTACTATATTCTAAAGTTTTTTCTTCTGTACTTTATTAGTAGAGTCAAGTTTTTCTTAAAAAAAATAATAATTAATATCTATGTAACCTTTTATAATATGTTGGTCAATTATATAAGGTGAATTGGGATCTTGTAAAGAGATATATGGTGCCTCTCCTCATTCAGATTATGGCATGATCACTCTCCTATTGACCAACGGTGTTCCAGGACTGCAGGTTCTCATCTTCTCCTTAGAATAACTTTTTGTTCTAGAGCTGAGAAAGGAAATGAGTTGAACTCCTTACATGCATGGATTCTTCTATGGCCTTATACTAGGACTAAGATTCACTAATTCAGACTACATAGGAGACTTGGATTTGAAACAAAGGAAATAAAAATAAACATGAAAGAACACAATTTCAGGATTGGATCCTCATGTACCATATTTTATGGCACCTTCATTCGTGAACGAGGGTATGAATTGAAAATATGTTTATAAGAGGTAGACGGTCATCGCCTTATAAGTTGATTTTGTAAGGGTTGAGTCTAACTCGACACAAATTTTAAATTGGTATGAGCATGAAGGATTGAGTTAAGTTCAAACCAAATTCTAAGACTCGCCTAGGTTATAAATCTCATGGCTTAACCTTTCCTTACATATATACCTTATATATCAGGGATATATCATATTGGACCATGGTTTCTGTTTAAAGTTAATGTTTGTATAGTTTTTTTTTTTTAAAAGAGAGAATATTTGTATAATTAATAACTTAAGAATTCATATTTAAAGATATGCAGGGAGAAGTCCAAGCAACCTCAAGTATGGGAGGATGTTTCTCATGTAGAAGGGTAAGTTCATGACTAAGAGCTTAGTAAAGTTAGAGAAAGTTGTGATTCTAATAATTATGACTTGATGTGCCTACCAATAGTCAACACATGTGTACAGCTAACAGAATTAGTCCTTACCATTTATATTCATTCTGCAATTATTGTAATTATAATTGTCTTAATTATAGGATCTCAATTGTACCACAATATGTGTATATAATCACATTCTGAAAAATGAATATATATAACATTTTTACAGCATTTCTTTCTTGGCATCAGAGCACTTAAGCTTGAAGGCTCTTGATCCAACCATGTCATCCGCTGTCACCACAAACCAGAAAAATGACCTACCTACAACTGTATCTGTCAAGCTGGACAGAGATAACTATCTGCTGTGGAAGTCACTAGTTCTTCCATTGATTAGAGGTTGCAAACTTGATAGCTACATGCTAGGCACAAAAGAATGCCCTGAACAGTTTGTCACCACTAATGACACAACTAAGAAAATCAATCCTGAATATGAAGAATGGATTGCTCGTGACCAAGCTCTCCTTGGATGGCTAAGGAATTCAATGGCCATCGACGTTGCAACACAGTTGCTGCACTGTGAAACCTCTAAGGAAATTTGGGATGAAGCTCAAAGCCTAGCAGGTGCACATACAAAGTCACGAATAATTTACCTCAAATCAGAATTTCACAACACTCGCAAAGGAGATATGAAGATGGATCAATATCTCAGCAAAATGAAGAATCTTGCTGATAAATTGAAGCTGGCAGAATCACCAATCTCCAATTCAGATTTGATTATTCAAACACTGAATGGACTGGATGCTGAATACAATCCAGTGGTGGTCAAACTATCTGATCAAATAAACCTTAGTTGGGTCGATCTGCAAGCCCAACTATTGGCATTTGAAAGCAGAATAGAACAATTAAATAGTTTCAATAATCTCTCGATGAACGCATCTGCGAACTTTGCAAACAGAACTGGAAACAAAAATGGATTCAGAGGCAACAAGCATGGAACACGAGGTAACTGGAGAGGCTCTAACTGGAGAGGCTATAACTTCAGAGGTGGTAGAGGAAGAGGTAGATCTCAAACAACATGTCAGGTATGTAACATGGGTAACCACACTGCAGTGGACTGCTTTTATCGCTTTGACAAGTCATATACAGGCTCAAATCACTATGCTGAGAATAACAAGCAAGGAAATCATAGTGCCTTCATAGCTTCACCTTACAATGATCAGGACTATGAATGGTACTTTGATAGTGGAGCCAGTAACCATGTTACTCATCAAAATGAGACACTCCAAAATCTCAGTGAAAGCAATGGTAAGAATTCCCTTTTAATTGGCAATGGTGAGAAGTTAAAAATATCGGCCTCAGGCTCTGCTAAATTAAATAACCTCAATCTGCAAAATGTCTTATATGTACCAGAAATAACGAAAAACCTGTTGAGTGTATCTAAGTTGACTGCAGACAATAATGCTCTTGTTGAATTTGATGCAAATTGTTGTTATGTGAAGGACAAGCTGACAGGGAAGGCACTTCTAAAAGGGAAACTTAGAGATGGTCTGTATCAACTCTCAAGTGACAACTCTGAAGTCAATAAAGACTCACGTGTCTACATGTCTGTTAAGGAAAATTGGCATAGAAAGCTTGGACACCCGAACAATAAAGTCCTCGAAAAGGTGTTAAAGAACTGCAATGTGAAGACATCACCAAATGATCTTTTTTCATTTTGTGAAGCCTGCCAGTTTGGAAAACTTCACTTGTTACCCTTTAAATCCTCTTCCTCTCATGCTAAAGAACCTTTAGATTTGATTCATAGTGATGTATGGGGCCCAGCCCCGATTTTGTCTCCATCTAATTTTAAGTACTATGTTCACTTTATTGATGATTTTAGCAGATTCACTTGGATTTTTCCCTTAAAACAAAAATCGGAAACTATACATGCTTTCACTCAATTCAAAAACATGGTTGAAAATCAGTTTAACAAGAAAATAAAAGTCATTCAATGTGATGGAGGAGGTGAGTACAAGCCTGTCCAAAAGATAGCCATAGAGTCGGGAATTCAATTTAGAATGTCTTGTCCATACACCTCCCAACAAAATGGTAGAGCTGAGAGAAAACATAGACATGTGGCTGAACTAGGACTCACACTACTAGCACAGGCCAGGATGCCTCTACACTACTGGTGGGAAGCTTTCTCTACCTCAGTTTATCTCATCAATAGACTACCCTCATCAATAGATCCAAATGCAAGCCCATACTCATTATTGTTTGAGAAGGAACCTGACTATGATGCCTTAAAACCTTTTGGGTGTGCCTGTTATCCATGTCTCAGACCATATAACCAACATAAGCTACAATTTCATACCACCAGGTGTGTGTTCTTGGGGTATAGCAGCTCTCACAAAGGATACAAGTGCCTCAACTCTCATGGAAGAATCTTTGTTTCAAGACATGTGGTCTTTAATGAGAACCATTTTCCATTTCATGATGGCTTTCTTGACACAAGAAATCCATTAAAATCTCTAACTGAAATTACATCTATTGTTATGCCTTCTTTTCCTACAGGTATCACGGGCAGCAACACAATTGAGCCAACTAATGTGAACTATCAGGAAATAGAAGATCAACCAGTCCTCGGTGAGAACTCTATGAATGCAGATGAGGCCATCTCAATTGAAAATGAAGGTGAAGATGTTGAGGAACCAAGCAACCAAATCACACCAGAGGACAACCAACCAGCCCAGCAGGACAACACAAATTTCATACGTACCAGAAGCATGGCAGGAATTTACAAGCCAAAATTGCCTTATATAGGGCTGACAGAAACTCACAAAGAAGATAAGGAACCGGAGAGTGTCGAAGAAGCACTAAGCAGGCCAAAGTGGAAAGAAGCCATGGATGCAGAATTCAAAGCTCTAACAACAAATCAAACTTGGACACTGGTACCACTTCAGGGGAAAGAAAACATCATAGACTCAAAATGGGTTTTTAAAACTAAGTACAAGGCAGATGGCTCCATTGAAAGAAGAAAAGCAAGATTGGTTGCCAAAGGTTTTCAACAAAATGCAGGTCTAGACTATGATGAGACTTTTAGTCCCGTGATCAAATCCAGCACTGTAAGAATTGTCCTAACCATTGCAGTACACTTAAATTGGGAAGTTAGGCAATTAGACATAAATAATGCATTCTTGAATGGAAATCTCAAAGAAACTGTATTTATGTATCAACCAGAAGGCTATATAGATCCAGCCAAACCTTATCACATATGCAAGTTAACCAAGGCGATCTATGGCCTGAAGCAGGCCCCGAGGGCCTGGTATGACAGTTTAAAGCATACTCTACTAGGTTGGGGCTTTCAAAATACCAAAAGTGATTCATCCCTCTTTGTTCTTAAAGGAACCAACCATATTACATTTCTTCTCATCTATGTTGATGATATTATAGTAACAGGTAGCAATAACAATTTCCTAGAGACTTTCATCACTCAACTAAACACTGTCTTCTCACTTAAAGACTTAGGCCATCTACACTACTTCCTAGGAATTGAAGTGCACAGAGATGCTGGTGGAATGTATTTGAAACAAACAAAGTACATAAGAGACCTTCTCAAGAAGTTTAATATGGAAAGGGCTTCGACATGCCCCACACCAATGGTAACTGGGAAACAATTCGTTGTTGAAGGAGAACCAATGGCCAATCCTACACTATATAGACAGGCTATAGGTGCATTGCAGTACCTAACCAACACCAGGCCTGACATAGCTTTTTCTGTTAACAAACTCAGTCAATACATGAGTTTGCCAACCACGGATCACTGGCAAGGAATAAAAAGAATACTAAGATATCTCCGTGGCACAACAAATCTATGTCTGCATATCAAACCCTCAACTGATCTTGATATTGCTGGGTTCTCTGATGCAGATTGGGCCACTAGTGTAGATGACAGGAAATCCATGGCAGGACAATGTGTGTTCCTTGGTGAAACTCTGGTTTCGTGGGCATCAAGAAAACAAAGAGTGGTGTCACGATCAAGCACTGAGTCAGAGTACAGGGCCTTGGCTGACTTAGCGGCTGAAGTAGCTTGGATCATATCACTTATAGGAGAGTTGAAACTCCCTATGATTAGGAAACCAATTTTGTGGTGTGATAACCTGAGTGCCAAGGCACTAGCATCGAATCCGGTTATGCATGCTCGGTCCAAGCATATAGAAATAGATGTTCACTACATACGTGATCAAGTACTTCAAAATAAAATCATTATATCCTACGTGCCCACAGCAGACCAAATTGCAGATTGTTTAACCAAACCTCTCACGCATACAAGGTTCAACATTTTTAGAGACAAACTTGGGGTGACTATGTCACCATCAGTTTGAGAGGGGGAGTTAGAGAAAGTTGTGATTCTAATAATTATGACTTGATGTGCCTACCAATAGTCAACACATGTGTACAGCTAACAGAATTAGTCCTTACCATTTATATTCATTCTGCAATTATTGTAATTATAATTGTCTTAATTATAGGATCTCAATTGTACCACAATATGTGTATATAATCACATTCTGAAAAATGAATATATATAACATTTTTACAGCATTTCTTTCTAGTAAATATGTTAACATACTTTTAGGTCCAATTTTTTTTTTCCTTCCTAGTGTAATTAGGTGTTCTCCGTTTGTATCTGCAGGGCCTTAATTGTGAACATCGGAGACATGATGGAAAGATGGACAAATTGTTTATACCAGTAAATTCCATCATCAAACAAAATCTATTTCTTTTATCAACGATATATATCATTCTTATCTTAGTTTCTATCATTACTTTTGCAGGTCAACACTTCACAGGGTGATGCCAATTGGAAAAGAACGTTATTCGGTAATTACTAGCCACTTCCTTGTAATTTGCTTTATTTTGTTATACATTTTAACGGTAAATGTAAGTAATTAGTATATTATCCTAAAAACTGGAACAAGGATTATGTATGATATGATGGATGTTGAGAAATAAGAATGTTCTTTCTACCCGTGACATTATTGGCTTCTGTGTTTTCATTTGATAAGGTCTTCTAGTTCTACAACATTATTTGCGTGTGCAATTTGCAGGTAGCGTTTTTCATGTATGCATCCTTAGACTGTGTAGTGGAATGCTTTGAAAGTTGTTGCAGTGAATCTTCTCCCCCAAGGTAGTGTAAAAGTATTATCCAATTAGAGTTTGTTTAACTAGTCCGACTGAAATAAGATATAGCATGTGTCTAACCAAAAAAAAAATATACAGAGCTCAACTTTGAGAGCGTTTAAAGAATAATATACATATTTATCACGAAAAAAAGAACAATGGACTTAAACATTTCATACAAATACAATTAACTAACTACATTATTAGAAAAAATACTACTTTATATTATTAATGATATTGAAAAAGTCATCCATGTCATGTGTTAAAATCTTACTTTTGTGTTAATTACTAATAATGACAATATGATTAAAATGAATGTGTTCTGATTTCTACATGATGATTTGTAAGTCTTCATCTTTGTTTCCCTGGACCAGAATTTGATAATTTTTTTTAAGATGAGACAAAATTTAATAAATAGAATCTACATGACAGGTAGGGATGGCAATAAGTACTCAATGGGTAGGGTACTATAGTGCCCATCCCCATACCCGTATTTATAAAAAATACTTGTACGTGTCCGTATCCTCGTGGGCAACAACTTTAGTGTTCTTCCCCATACCCTATGGATACCTAAGTGTCCATACCTGCACTTTAACTATAAAAAGACAATAAAAACATCACTATTGAAATAAAACTATGGTCCACATTTTTTAAAATTAACTTATAAAATAATATGAATCGTAGTATTTAGTCAAATAAAAAACATCTAAAATATCCTTAAGAAATTGTACACCGACAGGATGAAGCTGATATTGTACTAAGTAGTTTTTTTTAGTTTAGGTTTAGGTTTTGGCTTAAATATCTAAAAAAAATAATTAATCATGCACCAAAAATAAATAAATTATTTATGATATTATATAAATATGTATATGCGGGGTTGCGGGGCTGGGCACTATAGTACCCTTACCCGTGCCCATACCCATTAATATGTGGGGTGCGGTTATGGTGCATAAGGAAATCCTTATGCACCGTGCATAAATCTCAGCCCATTAATCGGTAGCCCAACATAAATGTTTCCTACACCCCTAAGCGAAACCAAACGAAACAAAACGAAACAACACTACAACCGCGGAAATCATCATTTTAGTTCAATGATGATTTCAGAGTGTTGATTTGGTTCAATGACAGTCACAAATGTCCTTCTTATAGTATGTTTTATATAAAAATATGTCAAAACCATTTTGCTGTGGAAATAGTTTCTGTGAGTTGTACTACAAAACCATTAGATGTACTTAATGGTTTCCAGCAGGTGAAAAAAACTAAGGACCTAGAGTCATTGTCATCATTCAATTTTGGACTGACACAGTTGGAGGAGGAGGAAAGGAATGGTTTCTGTGAGTTGTACTCCAAAACCATTTTGCTGTGGAAATGGTTTCTGTGAGTTGTACTCCAAAACCATTCCTGCTGTGGAAATGGTTTCTGTGAGTTGTACTCCAAAAATCTCACAAACTCACCAACAATCCACCGCAAGCTCATAACCATTCTCGTTTTCAGATCTGACAGTAAAACTCATCAAATTCGAATTATCTAACACATCACACACACCGTTTCATACACTTATACCAAGGTTTCAGATCAGATCCGTTTTTAAAAGAAGCAAGAAGAAGAAGAATTCGAACCGGAACAAGCAGGATCCAAAGAAGAAAAACGAAATTAAAACAGTGAAGAAAAAGAAGAAAGCGAATTCAAATCCAATCATAGCATCAAGAATCGAACTGATCAAAGAGAAGGAGGTAGAAAGTTTTTCTGTTCATATCTTAATCCTTAGATCTACGCTTGTTTACTGTTTGTCTTTGAAAAACAATTTCGAAAATGAGAAGTAGGAAGAAAAGGATTGTTGAATATATAATTTGTTTTTGAAACAACGGAGTTTTGAGTTCCGATGCGGTGGTGTCACCATCGGCCACCGCGCCGGAAAAGCGATTCTCGCCGGAGAAGAAGATATAAGGTGGCGTTGGTTTGAATGTCCTAGAGAGAGAAGTGAGCAAAGCATTTTTAGTGAGACGTTTTTTTGTCAAAATGAAGAAAACGTTAACAGCATTGCACTTGATTTGGTGTAATTTGAGAAGCCTAAGATTATTACACGTGTACACTGGATCTGATGATTGTGAAGTGTTTATGCACGGTGCATAAGGAAATGACTTATGCACCATAAATTTTGCCTTAATATGTGTGGATGTTATCCGAACCCGTGCCGAAACTCATGAAAGCGGGGTTTTACCCTACTCATTGTGGATATTTAATTATTTTAAAATATACAGTTTCTTTCTACATTTTTTTAAGTGTGTGCCCAATTGAAATGCTTAAATTCTTGTGACCAAGCAAGTATTTTCCTACTACATGCTACCCGTTTTCTTTTTAAGCTATCATTCCACCTCAGAGATATGGCGGCTACTAAAGAGTTTAAAAAAGAAACAATCCTAAAAAATTAATATCATAAACATTGAGTGTCTAGTGTGGAAGTTGCAATACTTCTATGGTCACAAATACAAATGTTTTGAATTTAGTCTCACTCACATAAAATGATAAAAATAAAAGAGAAAAAAATTAATTTTTTATTAGTATTATTGACATTTCCTCTTCTACTTTTAATTATTTGTGAGTGTACATAAATCTAAAACATTTGTGTTTGAGTTTATAAGTGTTGCTCTTGATAGTCTTTATCTTTATTGAAAGTTACATATAAATATATCTTATCTTATCTTATTTTACATGCAAGATATTTCATCAATGTTTATGCAGGTTCCCTCCAATACGTAGTGGAGACTACTTGAATGAAGGGTTTAAACTTATATACGGTTCTGAAAGAGATCTTAATTAATGCTTCATTCAGTTAAAGAACTAAAGGCTCTACGTACGTATGGGATGCAGCCAAATTTAAAAGAAAGCTACACTTTCCTTGGTGCAAAATTATCATGTTTTGGATAAGTTTTAAGATATTTGCAATATAAATTTTATCTGTCGCGTTAGTTTTGTGAAACTATTTGCAAGATTTAATGAAAACGGTTGTCCGTAAGTTGTTTTAGTTTTATTTTCATAAGTTTTTTAAGATGATTTATGAAAACAGCTTATAACATATATGGAAACAATTTAACTTTGTTTTATCTTTTGCTTTAAAAATAACTTATACATAAGTGTCTATCATGATAAGTGCTTGTGTTATAAATATGTTGTAAATATGTTGTTTATTCTAGCATAAGCTGTAAATATGTTGTTTATACATAAGCTGTAAATATGTTGTTTATTCTAGCACGGTCATAGTCTTAATTAATGTTACTTTTCTTGCAATACGAGTCTCCAATGCCTCTGAAGAAGAAGAAAAGCTGAAATAGAAACAACTTATTAGCATTTGGAAAACTTTAAGGGCCTAAATTTACTTAGTTAAAACGTTTTCTATTTTCAGTTTCAAAAAATATGTTCATTTTAATTTTCTAACATGATCGAAGATCGATGTGAGTCTTTTGAGTTGAACCATTGTAAATGATGAGAGATGAAATGTTGCTTAATATATTTCAGAAAATGATATATAAACTATTCTTTTAACATTTACGTTCCATGAAATATAGATAATTGTTCACTTTGAGAGTCTCTTATTCCCTTGTTAACAAATATTCAGATATCATGATTAAGTAAAACCGTAAAAGCTTGAATATATATATAGTAACTGAAAAACTATCTAAGCCACAAGTTAATCCATAAGAAAAGGCGGGGATACTAATTTTTAGTCTTTTACTTTGAACTAAATAACAATGAGTTTAGAATAACAACAATAATCAAGTCTTATTTCATTAATAAAATCGATTACATAGATCAAATTATGTTAATGAGTTTAGATCAAACTCATTAACGTGAGTTTAGAAATAAATAAAAAATCATTTTTGTCCCGTAAATGCATATGAGACTTGGAAAAGATTACACGAGTATATTTGATTTATTTGGATTATTTTAAATCACAATATCATTTAGTGTTTTTGAGTTTAAGCATTAAGCTCTCTCTATATATTATATATCTCTTATTGAAAAGCCACGTATAAATCTTATTTTTACACATCAGATGTTACAAGCTTTTGTCAATGTTTTCTGCAGATTCCCCTCCAATATATAGTGGGGACTACTTGAATGAATGGTTCAAGCTCACATATGATTCTGAGAGGAATCTTAAATGCTCCATCCATGCATGTAGTCAAAAAACTAAAGTTTGTACGTCCCTATGTATATGGGCTGCAACTAGAATACGGTCCGAGTGCACTGGCTAAACAATTTAACATTTAATATTCTTGTTTGTATAACACAGATGAGTCGATCTTTGGATAAACAATTTACTTAAATATTATGAAATATAAGTGTTTATTTATAAGGTCCGACTTCACTTTGATTATTTGCTTTATTTATTGTTCATTTAATATATAGTATATTTTAATGTATATAGTATATATTTGCTTTTTTTTTTATATTATATGCTCATGTATCATTTTTTTTTCAATTTTTAAATTATTAAATATATATATTAAAATATAGACTTAATCCTCTAAAGTTCAACCCACAAACACACCTTCAAATTCAACTCTCGAACATACCTCTAAATTATTGTAGTTTAATTCTATTTTTAAGAGATTTGCGACATAACTTTTGGTAACAAAATTATCTTTGTAAATTGAGTTCCGAAGTTCTTCGGAGTGCAACATGACAATATTTCAATGCTAAACAAAGTAATACATTCTCATTTGTGCTTTACAAAAAATAGTAGATTCCGTTCAGTCGGACAAAATATAGGTGTATTTGCTTAGATAATTTTTGAATGATTCTTAACTAAATTATACATGACTCCTTAAAAAAAAAAACTAAATTATTCATGATTTGATCGAATTTATAATTTTCTCGTAACTTGTTATAAAAAAAAAGGATGTAATTTTTTTGAACAAGAAAAGAAAGATGTAAGAATCATAAGAAAGACATCTATGAAAATGCATCTAAATTTTGTTCTAATTTGGAACACTAAATTTATTGTGAAATAAATTTTTTCTAAAGTGTTGAGCTAAATATTTTCACCGGTAAAACTCTGAAATAAATTCGTGAAGGACTTATTGTTTCTCAAGCTTAATTTAGAATCAGACTTATCTAATGCCATTACCGTTAGTAATGAATCGCAACATTAGAGATCTTACTTAAACGCAATAGTTGAAGATTGCAAAAGACTAACATAAAGTTTCAATACTTTAGATTTTTCACCTATTCACCGTGTTGCGAATTAAGCTGCTCATTTCTTAACTAAATTTGTTATTATGTTTCCTTGTGAATTTGTTTAGGTTGATGAAACCCCTCCTATATTTATGTTATTGTGTATTTTAATTTATCGTCATCTTTGATTAAATAAATGTAGTCGTTTCAAAAAAGAAATCATCCCAAAATTTGGTAGCTTATCCGCACAAAATGTTGGAAGAGGTGTATCACATAAACTTTCTAGAAGGTCAGTTGTTTGACCAGCTACTATAGAAAATAAATATTTAAAACAGAAAAGAAAAAAATAAACAGCACATTCATTCTTCGATTGTGTGTATTTAGGATATATATTTAAACATGCTTCAAAAGGATATATTTAACATAATATTTTTATATAAATTTGACTAATTTGAAGAAATGCACATCACTAGTAAATAACGTTAGCAAACTCAGAGTCAACAATTTTTAAGTACTTCATCGGACGCATCCTAAATATATTCGGTACCACTGATTTTATGGATAGCTTTGCTCTTTTATTTTTATTTTAATTCATAGGCACATTGAACTTTGGTTGGATATTGATACTCCGTGACAAAATTCATCCAAAATTAATTTTGTTTTAAAATAATTAATACAAAAAATATGATATGACATTAAATAATTGAATGATAGTCTTCGTGAACATAACTTAGTTGGTATGTGCAATGTTTTATATATGTAAGATCTAGACTTCAAACTCCAACCACCAAAAATAATAATTTAATGATAGATACGCATCTAATTGAACTCAAAGTACTATTGTGTTCAATTCTTTTTTAAAAATAAAAAGGAAGAAGAATACTATAATCGGATAAATGGTGGTAAAAACGACCTTTGAAGTGGGATAACTGATAAGGTGGATAAGCATTCACAATCCTCTTTTGTACCATATGATAGAGATACTATTTTGCACAAGAATATACTCAACCTTCCGTTTTGGAAGCATACACCCATGTGGATTATCCCTGCTAAATATGTTCGTAGCCTCCTTAAAAAAAAAAATATGTTCCTAACTTTCTGAGTTAAGTTTAGACCATCATTTGGAATGCCTTATCAACCAAGGCTTTATTTCACTAGGCTACTCTTGGTGTTTAGGAAATGATTTTTATTGTGTTTTCTTAAATGGATAAAACAGATTTGTAATGGACGAGAAAGAAGAAATAGAAGAAAAAGCTGTTAAATAATTTTTGCATGCTAACTTAACTTTACCTCTTATTTTCTTAGTGTGTCGAGTATTCTAATTATAATAAATTTTCAAGACATAAAAAAGATTTTTTATCATGTATAAATTTACACATGTTAAAAATTTTAAAGTAGTAAGTTTGTATGGGAACTTATGCATTTTACATTAAATATATATATTTTTGATAAACAAATTTTTTGGTTACAAAGCAAAAATAAAAGAAAAGAGGCAAATAGAGGGAAAAAGAAAAACAACACAAAGTTCCAGTTGCGTCCATCCTAAGGAGATTCAGGATATCATATGGAGGGGAGGCATGATAGAGCAGCTCGGTATCTAAGAGGCTCCAAACTTGGCCATAAAATCTGCACATTGATTTCCTTCTTTAAGAGTGTGGTAAACAGTGACATTGTTTTGCTCCATTAAATTTTTCACATCTTGAATCAAGACCGCGTATGAAAACTCAAATTTGGACCCTTGAGGAGGTTGATACAATGCAAAGCGTTATTGTAGCAGAAGAGCTCATCAATATTTAAGTTTCTTGCCAAAATTTGGCCCTGGTAGATAGCATAAAGTTCATTATACAAGATGTCAGATGAGTCAGGAATATATCCAAAAAACCTGATAAATAAACACCTGCATCATTTCGAATGACTCCACCATAACTAGCTCTCAAGGGGGTGCCCAGACAACTATCATCAACATTAAGGATGACGCCAGAATGATTATCATTGTTCCACTTGATGAATATGTCATCCGACACAATAATGGGATTAGATGCAAAACAAGATATGAAGGAATCCACCATGTTATAGGAGAAGCGACAAATAGGCTAGTTTTTATTGTTTAAACACATAGGATTACAGTGGCACCAAAACCCACCAAATAGTAGCAGCAAAAAGGAAAGAGTGAAAACCTATAAAACTGTCCTTCACCCTATCAATCACATCCAAATTTGCATAGAAATTCACATCATGAAAGCCAACATGGTGTCAAATTATACGATAAAAGTTACAATCACGAACACAGTGAAAAAAAGTCCCATCTTCAAGACCACAACAGGAGCAAAGAGGCGATGGGGCAATATTTCTATGGTTGAGAAAAAAAGAGTAAGGCAGAGCTGTGCAAGCCAACCAAAAAAGAAATTTGTGCTTTTTCGAAAGTTTTATTTCCAAATCCAACATCAAGAGGAAGTAGTGTTAAAATTAGTTACCACGTTGGCACAGGACATCAACCAATTGTAACCGCACTTAATAATGTAGACATCATTTTTGTTAAAACTCCAAATAAAATCATATTTTTCGAAGGGATTAAACTTGATGTCCATATTTTTAATAATTTTTATTTTTTAAAGGAATTTTTAATAATTAATTGTTATGTTTCAATAAAATGATGTTATTTTTAATACAAACTCATTCAAAAATATCAATACACGTCACATTACTCTATATCTGCATTTTCTCACTGCAATTCTGATTATTATTTGTCTCTCTTTTTTAAAAAAGTAGTAAATGTTTCATCAAGTTGATGATAAGTACTGTATCGAAAGCAACCCAATCACTTGCATGAAGAAAAAAAGCAACCCAATCACTATACTCAACTTCTAATCCTCCGCCACGTCAACAATCACGAAACCAATCCACGGTCAAAACGATACGATTACGTATCGTAAAAAAAAACACCGCGTAGCATCTTATCGCTACCTCTCTTTATCCACGACAAGATAAATGGATAGTGTTGTGTTGTGTTGTTGGTCTTTCTCTCTTTCTCTCTGCAGCAAAACCCGAGGGAGACCAAACCAAACATAATAATAATAATAATAATAAACACAAATAAACCAAAAACAAAACCTTAAAACCTTCAATTTTCATTTCATGTCTCGGATCCTGTGATTCGGATCTTCAAAACCCGATAATTCACCTCTCTCGTTCGATCCGGTTCAGAAATCATGACCCGTCGTTGTTCTCATTGCAGCCACAATGGGCACAACTCAAGAACTTGTCCAAATCGTGGTGTGAAGCTGTTTGGAGTAAGATTAACCGATGGGATCCGGAAGAGTG
Organism: Medicago lupulina; assembly: GCA_958299785.1. Classification (NCBI taxonomy): domain Eukaryota; kingdom Viridiplantae; phylum Streptophyta; class Magnoliopsida; order Fabales; family Fabaceae; genus Medicago; species Medicago lupulina. The sequence continues at coordinate 14,913,388 of OY283143.1, read as the reverse complement.
CAAGTATGGGTAATCTTAGCCACTATAGTGGGTCCGGGTCTGGACTTTTGAATACCGGGTCAAATACTCCCGGTTCACCTGGTGAAAACCCTGATCATGGTGCTGATGGTTATGGTTCTGAGGATTTTGTTCCTGGTTCTTCTTCTACTTCCCGTGAAAGAAAAAAGGGTTTGTTTCTTAAAAGCTTCTTTTTACCTCTTTTCCTTGCATGTGAATTATTGGAATTTAATTTTGTTCTGTTTTGAGTTTTTATTTTTTTATTTTGAGCGAGATGAATTCAAGTATATTTGATTAATTATGTGATCTTGGTTTGGATTGGTTTGTATTTACGATTATGACAAAAATAAAATAAAAATTATATTTTTGATTTTTGGTTGGTGTAATTGTAGGAGTAACTAGACAAGAAAGGTACTGATACGTGTTAACTTTATTAGTGATTGTCTTTTTTGAGAGAATTATTGGAATGTTTCATGAATTTTGTATCTGAAATATATTGAATGTTGGTCTAAGAAATGGATAGCTATTAGTCTCAGGCCATGTGGTTCAAAAACGATGTTTCTCATGTGCTTCAAAATTATTATGTTTAGTGTCTATTGCTATTGGGTTGCTGTTTCTTTAACTTGGATGTGTTGTGTATTCTAGTCCCTAAATATGGGGGATGTGGTCAATTAATATGCATATATTTCACTGTTTCACCTATCTAAACTAGGCTTTATATTTTACATTAAAAATAAATAAATAAACTTGTTGATAAAAGTCTATGATAGATTAAATATCAGGCTGTGGCAGGTGTTTGACAAACCTTGTCTAGCTTGTTTCACCCTTAATGATCTGCAAGCCTTAGCAGAATATGCTCTTTCTAACTATATGGTTCGGGTCAAGTGGTTAATGAGCTTCACTTAAAGACAAATAATTCAGGAGAACCTGAGTTCGAATCATGACTGAAACAATCTTTGGCCAAGCTTTATTTTCGTCTAGGTCAAACTCTGGATTACCAGAGTCCCTTTCCCCTAGGAAGTAGGAACCGAAGGGTTAAGACAAAGAAAAAGTGGTCTTTTTGATGATGATTTCTTAAGTTTTATCAGATTACACACAACCCTGAATAGGGTCACATTTCTTAAACGATAACATGGCTAGCTTATTTCCTCCTCTAAATCTAATACTATGTGCAAGCTTTGGCTTCCGGTCCATCCCAAGAGTGAGTAGGGCCTAGATCAAATTTTAGATAGACCTTTTTGCTTTAAATGATATTTGTGGCTATTTTTGCTAGCATTTAAAGCTTTATTTTTAAACATTCAAATAGTCACCAATGTTAGGTATACTTTTTTGGAGGCCTAAAGCCTTTGACTCATTTAACTAGGTTTCGGACCAGTACTGTTTAGCTGAATTTGAATTCTATCTATTTGAAGTTCACATTACAGTCAGCTTCAATGGGGATTACGGAAAATTCTTGTGTTGTATTTGTCAGCTTTTAATTTTTTAATATTTTATTTGCAGGCACTCCATGGACTGAGGAGGAACATAGAATGTTTTTACTTGGATTGAACAAGCTGGGCAAAGGTGATTGGCGTGGAATTGCCAGGAATTATGTTATATCAAGGACACCTACTCAAGTGGCCAGTCACGCTCAAAAATATTTCATCAGGCAAAGCAATGTGTCTAGGCGGAAGAGACGGTCCAGCCTGTTCGATATTGTTGCAGATGATGTTTGTCCCCTTATTTCCAAATTATACATGCATAAAATATGTTTCCTTTACATTATGTTGCATATAATGAAATTGATACCGCATAGCCTGTTCATTACCATTTGATAAGATCATCCAAATGTGTTTCTTTCTTTAACGATATTGTTTGACCTTTTATAGATTCTTTGAAAATTAAGTCAGTGAATCTCATGCACACGACACATTTTTCCATTTGAGAAAATTGTCCATTTCCCGGAAATTTTGGATGTTGATGACCTCTCTGTGTATTAATAATGTTCTGGTTAGATATTTATAGAATCATGGCTCTAGGGTATTTAGCAATGTTTTAATAGCCGGACTGAACCAACCGGTTGTGCTGAGAGGGAACCAACTAGTTCCCTGGTTGGTTTGAATCCAATCATATAGCTGGCTGGTTGAACCGCAGTTCAACTGTGGCTGGTTCAACCCTTTTTTTTAAATACTCTTTCTTAAAAAACTTTTATTTATTTGTCATTTAGTTCATTGAACCATGACCCGTATTTCTCACCAATTTGACGTTGGGACTGATTTTTAAAACATTGGTATTTAGTTTGGAGGAAAAACATTGCATTTTCTGATGTGGTTCTCTTTTGAAATTTATATAAGCATTATGTAACCTCGCTTTCCCTTTTCCTTCTGAACCTTCTAATTTTTCTGGATTTCTTGTATTTTTGTTTTGATTTTGCAGGCACCTGATACTTCAATGGTACCGCAAGACTTCTTGTCAGCTAATCAACTACAAACTGAAACAGAAGGCAATAACCCTTTGCCTGCTCCTCCACCGCTCGATGAAGAATGTGAATCGATGGATTCTACAAACTCAAACGATGGAGAGTCTGCCTCTGCCCCATTAAAGCCCGACAGCAATGCACAAGCGTCGGCTTACCCGGTAGTATATCCGGCATATTATTCTCCATTCTTCCCTTTTCCTCTTCCCTATTGGTCTGGATACAGTCCTGAGCCGGCTCCTAAGAAAGAAACACATGAAGTGGTAAAACCAACCCCAGTACATTCCAAGAGCCCAATCAATGTCGATGAACTCGTTGGCATGTCAAAACTGAGTTTAGGTGAAACTATTGGTGATGCTGGCCCCTCGACTCTGTCTCGTAAAATACTCGAAGAAGGTCCTTCTAGACAGTCGGCTTTTCATACAACTCCAGCTTGTGGGACTGTTCTGTGAGCATTATTATCGTGATGTGGTCTTGTGTAATTCGTCAAATATACTTGGTTTGGGATAACCTTAATAATTTTTTACTTGCCCTTCCAGAATGGTTAACCTAGTTTGTTTGTTTGTTTGCTTGTAGGCAGTAGCATCTAGGATTTACTTGGGTTTAATTAAAACTTGATGTTTGTTTAGTAGTTTTTCAACTTTTCATTTCTCAGGGTTATGTGAAGCTGATTGTGCAGTTTGACAATCTACCAAGTTGTGCTTCCTATTTGAGTGTTGTCAAAAAGTTAGGACTATATTACTTTTCTCACCCTATTTGTTTCTCACACGTCCTATTTTTTTTACAAAAATACTCTTTGTTCGGATTATATAATCTGAAATTGATCGATAGTTATTTTTGGATTATATAATTCAAAATATGATATGTGTTCCTAAAATTTTAAAGAAGCATTGATGTATATTATTTCATTGGCATAATTATAAATGACAAAAACATAAAATAAGCTAAATATGTGGTGCAAAAAGATGTGGTGGGGGAGAGAGAAAAGAGATGGGGGTGGGGGTAAAAAGTTACTTGACATCATTAGTACGAAGTGAAATTTCATACATATCAACAGCGAAATTAGCCTAAAATATATCTATAATGCATGAATAAAATATTTTCATACATATCAACAGCGAAATTAGCCTAAAATATATCTATAATGCATGAATAAAATATTTCATTGTAGAGTTTTCGGCGGTTTATTTCGGTTGGTAGATATGTTGTATAATATATGCAGAAACTAATGTTTGAACTCCAAATTTTTATCTTCTTCATATTTAAAATGTGTGAGCTCCAACTACTAGATTATTTGACCCAAAAATAAATAAATATCATTGTAAAAACTTCATAACAATATATATACTCATATGCGCACAAATATTCATGTCACAATTGATTCACATGTATACTTAGCGATTCTTTAAATAGAAAAACAGATAATTAAAAAAAAAATCAATATTTTCGTAAAGGAAACCAATTTTTTACATGCTTATAAATTGTAAACAATTCATCCTTAAAAAAAAAATTGTAAACAATTCTAGAATCAATATTTTTCAGAATCAAATCTTTATTTATTTGAAAAACAATTGTTCAAAATATTTCGAGATAAAAAATCTTTCAAAAGAGTAATATATGATAACCAAATATATATTAACTTTTTATTTGGTTATTTCTTAAAGTAGACCTTAAATACAAAATATGTGTTCAATTTTAATTTCAAATAAAGAATAAGCTGTAGTATATCAATATGGATATTTGAAAATATGTCAAATCGAAAAAAATAATTACGAGAAATCACATCACGCAAACAAGATATATTTTCAGATACAATCTTTATCACATTCAAATAATTAGCATAAATATTTATTTATTTCTTTTGAGAGCACATTCAAATAATTATCATAAATATTTATTTATTTCCAAATATAAGTGTTTAATTTTTTTGACAAATTCTAAACATAAGTGTTATTATCATCATAAATATAATGCTATGAATCATGATCCAGAATAGATCTTTATCCTAATATTATGGTTTTCAAATCACAAACAAATGATATAAACAGTATAATTAAAAAATCTGAGTTCGATTTATTGTGAAACTTTATTCACTTTGATTGAACTTGAGATTGCTAAAACTCATTTCACCTACAATCGAATAGATAAGGAAAAAAAAAGTCAAGTTAATTGAAGACAAGACTAGACTTACACGGTAACAAATCAAAGTTTGAATATTTGTACTTAGAAATGAATGTTACCATCTGAAAGGAAGGACATCTAAGAAGAAGAATTAAAATTTAAAAAGGCAAAAAATGAAAAGCGTAGATGAGGCCACGAGAGCACGAGGGTCAGAAGATATTTCAATCTTCTAGATGATTGCTCACCTAATTCTCGTTGGAGCAATAATTAATAACTACTGCGATAACATAAAGAAAAGTTAAATTCCGAGGAAATAGTCAATTATAGATGAAATTGTAATTAATTATTTTTTTTGAAATTAACAAAACTTCAATTACCCTCGTAAAATTGTACTATGTTAATCAATTTACTTTTTCTGTTAAATTTTTCTGTTAGTCAACATCACATTTTGCAAATGCCCCTTTAAAGTTTTACAAAACGTGATGTTGACTAATAAAAAAATTTAACGGAGAAGATAAATTAATTAATATTGTATAATTTACGAGGATAATTGAAGTTTTGTTAATTTACTCGTTAAACTTCAAAAAATAAATAAAAACAGCATGGTCCGTTTGGATATTGTAATGTAAAAACAAAGTTCAAAGATCGACTTTGAAAGTCGTAAATCTATCTATCCACTTTTATTTGTTTTCCCAATAAAAAAGCACTATATAAAGCGAATACTTAAGTCGCAAATTTCTGGCGTCATTACATTTGTCTACTCGTGCAGAGAATAAGCAAATCTCGTAGTTCTCATTCCTTCTTCTCAAATACAAACACTTTTCTTTCTTTCTTTCTTCTTATTCAAAACAGAATAGAAGTGTGTTGTTGTTGTTGAAGAAGAATGGAAGGTGAAGATCACTTAGCTTTCGAAAGAAACAAAGCTGAATTCGATGTGGACGCAATGAAAATCGTTTGGGCAGGTTCTGCTCATGCTCTTGAAGTTTCTGATCGAATGTCTCGCCTCGTTGCCAGTGATCCGGTCTTTTTCTTCCTCATCTCTTCATTCATTTTACGGATCCAATAGCTTCTCATTTATTTTATTTGTCGGTATTAAGATCATTTTAATCATAATAATTCATATCTACTTCTAAACTCACATTTGATTTGATTGAGTCGGTGTATCATGATAAGCACTTTTGTACAACTTATGAAAATAAGATTATGAAAAACATCATAAGCTGTATTTATAATTTCTGCCGAATTGTCGCAGAAAACTTATGCTGTTAGAGTGAAATTGGTATTGCTCTGCTGCTGTGAAATGGATTGATGTGTTAAATGTTTATTGTATAGCACCCGTTCCTAGCTTCATGTACTTGCTCGTTTATGAGATTTGTAATTTGTAATAAAGTGGCGATTTTTCACTTTTTTATTGTCATGTGTAGGCATTTAGAAAAGATCATAGACCCATGCTTGGTAGGAAGGAGTTATTTAAGAGCACTTTGAAGAAAGCAGCTTATGCATGGAAAAGGATTATTGAGCTTCGTCTTACTGGTAGCTTCTATTCTTTCTCTGGTATCTTGTTTGTTTCTTCAATGAGTGGTCACCTAATGATGTTTTTCAACGATATTTATCATACAGAGGAGGAAGCTTCTATGCTTAGATCATTTGTGGATGAGCCTGCTTTTACCGATCTTCATTGGGTACAACTCAATTTCTTGTCCTGCTGGCATTCCTATATTTAAGATCATACTTATTTGTAGAGATATGTCATATTGATCTAGCGTGTAAATTCCTTTTCAGGGAATGTTTATTCCTGCTATCAAAGGACAAGGAACTGAGGAACAGCAGCAAAAGTGGCTGCCTTTGGCACAAAGGATGCAAATAATTGGTTGCTATGCCCAAACTGAACTTGGTCATGGATCTAATGTTCAAGGGCTAGAAACAACGGCAACATTTGATCCCAAAACAGACGAGTTTGTTATTCATAGCCCCACATTGACTTCCAGCAAAGTGAGTAAAATCAGAGATGGCTTATGACAGCTTTTACTTGTCTTTTGAGACGCAATTTCATGATGTGAAGACCTAGAATCTTAATCTTAAGATGTTAATGTTTCATTCATAAGCACATTCGGGGGGAAGCAGCTTGCGCTTGCACCCCCTTTTCCACTATTTATTGTGTATACTTGTTTTAAATAGTATTTGATGAACATCATATTTGTATTCATTTTAAAGAACATTTGATGTCACTCTTTTGATGTTGATTTAAACAGTGGTGGCCTGGTGGATTGGGTAAAGTGTCAACACATGCTGTTGTTTATGCCCGACTATTTACTGATGGTCGAGATCATGGAGTGCATGGTAATTACATACCTTAATCATCCAAATTTGTGTTTTAATATTCATATTTCAATTGGTTAACAATCTGTCCAATTGGATCATTGGTAGGCTTCATTGTCCAGCTTCGGAGTCTCGATGATCACTTACCTCTTCCTGGCATAACTGTTGGCGATATTGGAATGAAATTTGGAAATGGAGCATATAACACTATGGACAATGGGGTTCTGAGGTTTGAACATGTACGGATTCCAAGGGAGCAAATGTTAATGAGGTTAGTATTTCTTGCTCATATATACCTCTCTTCCCTTTACTGGAGCAAACCTATAATCGTAGTTGGGGGTTTCAGGGTATTTGATTCATACATGATCTGCATTGACTGTCTAGTTCCTTTCATTCATAAAAAGTAATAACAACAACATTGGATTTTAAATAAGGGAAAGTGGATTGGTAAAGGTCATTTGTCTTAATAATTCAGGTAAACTCAAAGGTTTATCTATGACAATTTCACAAGATAAGCATATCATAAACTGACTTTGTTTTAACGCATTTTAAATTGTCGTTGGGCTTATCCGTTCATGTGTTGATATACAGAGTATGACAGTTTTTCTTTAATCCTACCAGGGTTTCACAGGTTACAAGGGAAGGAAAATATGTACAATCCAATGTTCCGAGACAATTAGTTTACGGTACTATGGTATATGTGAGACAAACAATTGTCTCTGATGCGTCGACTGCTTTGTCGAGAGCTGTTTGCATTGCTGCAAGATACAGTGCTGTTCGAAGACAGTTTGGGGGAAATAATGGTGGTCTTGAATCACAGGTGATTTGTACAGGCCCTTTGTTGATACACATTATTAGTTGCTGCTGGACAGTCTTATTTAATCAAAACAGATGTTCCTGGGTTTTTCTTTAAATTAAAAAGAATGTGAAATGCAATAAAAAGATGATTAAGCTTATATATTGGAGAAAATCTTTTCTTTTTCCTTTTTAAATTGTGATGATTTTTTGAAATAATTAAGGTGATTATTTATAATAAAAAAACTGAACCAAACATGAATTTTAGTACAGAAATTTAATCTATGCAATATATGTTGTTTGTAATGTGAAGATGGACATATTTCATACTGTTTGACATGAAACTTATGTTTTTGAGTTGTGTATCTAAATATATTATCAAACTAACAATTTGTGTTTTTGGGTTTGCAACATTGTCTGCGTAAAAGTTTAAGAGCATTGAGATGCTAGGTTGATACATGTTTTTTCCTACCATTGATTTTTTTCAGCTATATCTCTTTTATCTGTTCTATATTTTATGACTCAGTCTCTGCTATATATTTTTTTATCCCTTTCAGGTGATAGATTATAAAACACAACAAGCTAGGCTCTTCCCTTTGTTAGCCTCTGCTTATGCTTTCAGATTTGTTGGGGAGTGGTTGAAATGGCTTTACACGGATGTGATGAAAAGATTGCAAGCCAATGATTTTTCAACATTGCCCGAGGCTCATGCATGCACTGCAGGGTTGAAGTCCTTGACCACCTCAGCAACTTCTGTACGTGATTACCAATTCTAATGTCCATTTCTCCACCTCTTGATTTTTGTTGCTAAATTAAGTGATTATTTAGCTCCATCTTATAGAATGTAAAATATGGTTTACTTTTGTCCATTTGGGGAATTATATCGATGCATATCTTTTTAGCGTTTCCTCCCTTAAGCTCCTCTTTACATGTTGAACTCATTTTCTGACTTTTGTTTAACTGCCTGGGTTTTGTTTGTTGTTTGAAATATGCTGATAGTGGTGTGAGGGTGTTGATGGGTGTGAGATCAAGCATCAGGGATAAAACTACTAAATGAATTTGTGTGTGTTTTTTTACTATGGTTCTTCATGCATGTTAATTCTGTATCTCGCTTATTGTCAGGGATAAGTTAAATTTTTAAAGCCAAATGCAAAGCATTTGTGGTCAATGTATTTTGCTCATTCAATTATACATCAGAGTTATCTTACATTTCATTCATTAGAGCAAATGAAAAGCTTACTTTTTCTACATGCATTACATTAAAATCCATGAGCATTCATTCATCTCATCTGTTTGTATGTTGGATTTCAGACTTTATTGGTAGTATTCTCCTCATATAATGGTCCGAGCGTCTCTAATGTTATCATTGTACTTATTTTTATTACCATTTAAATGTCCTAATACATGGTGTTCACTTCACAAGATATTTAAATTCTTTGAAGTTCAAATAAGTTAAATTCCCTTTATTTTTCAGGATGGAATTGAGGAATGCCGCAAACTATGTGGTGGACATGGTTACCTTTGTAGCAGTGGTCTCCCCGAGTTATTTGCAGTCTATGTTCCTACCTGCACATATGAAGGAGACAACATTGTGCTGCTTTTACAGGTTTATATATCTTGAATATACTACCCCCGTCTCTAAATATACGACTCTCTTGAGTTTTTTTCGTTGTCCCTTTTTATCAGATCCCTTTCAAATGTTCAAGTGTATTCGTTATTACTTCACAAATATGCCCTTAATTGTGTTACATCTTTTGCTATGCTCCGTAATAAATATCCGTATGCAAACATTAACTGATTCTCTTTCCCGAAGGATAAACTTATTAAAACAATACAAATTATCCAATAAGTTTAATACAACAACCACCTTTCTTAATTTCCGTAATTTACTCATGGGGATCTTATAATTAGGGATGGAGGTTGTACTTTATTGCATCACATTGTGTGTTATTTCCTGTTTGCAGTATAGCTGCTTGCTTGTTTTGGAGTAAGACCTTTGTTTTTTTTTTTATATTGGATTCCGATAAAATTACTTGCTGATTTTGTTTGTAGTTTACGAGTTCAGGGCTGTTTATAGTATTTATAATGGAAGGAAGTTCCAAAAGGATAGAAATAAGTAAAATAATCATCATTAGTTATTCTTGCCTACTCTTATGTGACTGTATTTTCACTCTTCATGCTTTAAACAATTATTCCCATGTAATTTTTCTAGGTTTCTGTGTTTTGTATGCCCTGGTAGCTGGTGCAGTTGAATTTGTGAGATTTATTTTATAACTTCCGGAAATCAAATGTATTTTTAATTGAGAGTGGTGTAGAGTTGTTTGATAACTTCCAGAAAATTCCTTGTAGGTTGCAAGGCATCTCATGAAGGTTATTTCTCAGTTGGGATCTGGAAAAAAGCCTGTTGGTACAACAGCTTATATGGGACGGGTGGAACAACTGATGGAATCCCGGTCTGATGTTCAGAAAGGTATAAATATTTGACTGAGAATATAAAAATTCTGACTTGAATCTAACTATTTTCAGTCTGTTGATATCCCAAATCTAACAGATTGAGATGGTATTGCTAACTATACCTCTCTCATTCTGGAGTTATAATTTGTTAGAATATATTAAATGTTATGGTAGCGTATGTATATATGGTAGAATCGTTAAGGAGCATGTTAGGAACTAATTTGGGATTGTGTGTCTGTTTAATTAGAATCATAACAGATTAACAATTACTAACACAAATATAGTACATTTGAGATCATGTGTAGACTGTCCAGACTCTATCTTATCCCTAATCATATTCTTAGAATTTGTAAGTTGATTATAGTCCATTTGATTGCTTGCAGCGGAGGATTGGTTGAATCCTAATACAGTGCTGAGAGCATTTGAAGCTAGGGCTGCTAGGATGTCGGTTGCCTGTGCTAAAAATCTTACCAAGTTTTCCAATCCTGAAGAGGGTAAATGATTCCTGCCCTGCTCTATGTCACAGGCTATTTCCTCGTTTCTCTTATGCCCTTTGGTAGTTGCAGGGATATAAAAATTTCGAGTGCATATTTCTATGTTGCAACTAATGCAGCATGATCAGATATGGTAATTGTAAATGCTAACAATTTTATGATCACAGGTTTCCAAGAACTCTTAGCTGATCTAGTTGATGCAGCCCGCGCTCATTGCCAGTTGATTGTTGTTTCCAAGTGAGATTCTTCCCATTTATATGATCCCACACGATATCTGTAGTTTATCTGTATTGTGGTAAATTGTTTGTTTAAGAATTCTCTATTGTGAGATTTAATTTATGTCACCAACCTTATGCTTTTTTTTTTCCCTTTTTCAGATTTATAGAGAAGTTGCAGCAAGATATACCTGGAAAGGGAGTGAAACGGCAATTAGAAATTCTGTGTAGCATTTATGCTTTGTTTCATCTTCATAAGCATTTGGGTGATTTTCTTTCAACTGGCTGCATCACTCCCAAACAGGGTTCACTTGCCAATGACCAGCTCAGGTCCTTGTATTCACAGGTTTGTCCTAAATGAACTGCAACTCACTGGCTGCATCTAGTGTAGGATTTTACCATATGAAACTTACTGATAATATTTTTGTATAGGTTCGTCCTAATGCAATTGCGCTTGTTGATGCATTTAACTACACCGATCACTACCTCAGTTCAGTTCTTGGCCGCTATGATGGAAATGTGTATCCAAAGCTATATGAGGAGGCATGGAAGGATCCGTTGAATGATTCAGTTGTGCCAGATGGCTTTCAAGAGTATATTCGACCGATGTTAAAGCAGCAGCTTCGTAATGCTAGACTTTAAATACATTTATAGTTGGACCGTCGACCTGGAGGAAGTTATGTATGGGAAGTTATGTTCACTTTCAATAAAGACGAGTAATTAAATTTTATGGAGGGGAAAATAAAATTGTTTTATTACATACAGGTAGAAGTTCCCAAGCAAGTTCGTTTGCTTGATAGCTCTGGCTGACTATTCAAGACAAGAGCTTGCAATTTGGTGCATGTCGAGCATCTTATATCACAGTATTCTTTAGTGGGGGATAATTTCATAGGCAAAAGCCAAAGATGACTTTCGATTATAGAGTTGTCCTATGCAGGACTTATTTATTGTTGCTTTTTATCTTCTTACTCTTCTCTCATCCTACTAAATGCTAGAAGCAATAATTCGTGGTTCTCTTCTTTTATTTGAAATCATGTCCTTACACCGGCCCCGAATCCACTTAAAAAATAGGTAATGTTGGCAAATCTTTTGATTCTCTAGTTTCAATTCGACAAGTACCAACAGGCCAAAAATGAGGAAAAATGCCTTGCATACTCTACAAGTCAAAAGCAACCACTCTTATCGATGATATTCTTTACTTTCCTTGTGCAGTAAAGTAAACAAAAAAAAGCAATAAGTAGGCTCGCTATTGCAAGCTGTACGAGCTGTTTGCTTTAATACGGCTTCGCTAGCACTCCTATTAAGTGGTGGGCCGCCTCGCCAGAAACAAGAGGTCGCTCTCCTTCGCTCGTTCCATACTTGACTTACGAGCTCGTGTAGTACTCGTCCCCATCTCTAAAGGGGCTTATACACTCCACTTGCTGTCTACTAAACGAGCGTTGGAGCTAGCGAAGCCTTCCATTTAGTGGCTCCCACTAGTATTATAGAAGGTAATTCTTTTGTATCAACTACAAATCACCCACCTTGATACTTCATCGTAACATTCAAACTACAAAACTTAGCAATTTTATTTTATCATTCAAGCCACGATTTTAGGTGATGCTATTGCTTGGCATGCTATTATTTGTTATATGTAGTTGAAAAGAATTTGCCATGATCGATGTCCTATTTTGCGTGAATACCAACAACAACAAAAAAACTAAAGACCGGACATGTGTTAATATTTCGTACCTTTTTCTTGAAAAAAATTAGGGAACACTTGACACAAACCTGTAGTCTAACACATCATAATTCAAGTCAAATGAGACACTTGAAACAAAAATAAAGTTTGGTGTCATCACAGTTCAAAAGAGATGAGATTAAACAAAGGTATGAACAAATCAATCGACTTACATGTTTGTGTAAATGACAAGAAGCTGAGCATCACAAATTACAACCACAATCAACACCATTTGATGTTAATTATATCTATTTAAATATAATTTTAATAGTTGTAAATGCAAATAACAGTGTTAAATGATTAGAAATATAGAAGGTAATGTGTATGTATCACCTACAAACCATCCACCTTGATGCTTTATAGTAATATTCAGACTACAAAAATTAGTAATTTGTTTTATCGTTCAAGCCATGTTTCATGTGACTCTATTGTTTGATAAGCTATGGTGTGCTATCGTTAGTTGAAGAAATAACTTCCCACAGTTGGCGTCCTTTTTTTGGGTAAGTACTAAGAGAAAAAAAAAAAAAAAACTCAAAAGATGTACATCTCTAATATTTGTGCCCTTTTTCATGATTTTTTTTTTTGGGACTTACTTGACATACACACGGAGTCTAACACATCACAGTTTAAGACATAATGAAAGGGTATTTCGTTGGTTGTTGAGGAGTGTGACATAGCCCTAAATATTAATACAATTATAAATCAATGTAGGGGAAATTTTTTAGAAAAAGTCAATAAAGGGTACTTTAGAAACAAAAAATTGACCAATAAAACATATAGATATATAAATTTTTGTCATTTTTATAAATTTCAAAGTTCTGGGTAAAATATATTGTACGAGAAAAAAATTCTTTGTGATTCACATAAGATAAAAAATAATTGGAACATTTAAATTACCCTCTAAAATTACCATACTCATCAAATTTTACAATCCAAACCTACTTCAAAAGCTAATTGGGACATGGTATCAGTCCTAAACAATTTCCTCCAAGTAGGGTAGTCGTGGTAGCATTGGTAGCATACTTGTCTTGTATGTAAATCTGGCTCCAAAAATTTCTGATTATATGTAAACTAGGCATCAAGGAAACTTATAACATCTCATTAAATCAATGTGTTCAAAAAATGAGTATCTCTACCATGATAGGGAAACTAGCTAGAGATATAGCCGCATTAGCAAGAGCATGAACAACCTCACTTGCGTGTCTCCAATACAATTAACACTAGAGTGTTCATATATAAATAAGCCGAGGTTAATGGATTCTAAGCACATTACTGATTTTTTGAATTGCAAGATGTAATCTTTGACGATTCGACCAATAAGATGGCAGGAACTAACAACAATAAATCAAAAGCTATTCCCATGTTTGTGTGTTGGCACATGTGGACGTGGAGGAACAAGAATATCTTCAAAGAAGGGCTTCATCACCTAGTAATCTGACTCATGTAATTATGAAGATTGACAACTATGAGGAAACTCATTTGATTGAATGGCCTCATAAAATTGACACTACTTTCATTTTCTAGAAGTGACTTATAGATGGGTCGGTGAAATTTAACTTTGGTCGTGCGCATAAGAGTTCAATTAATCTTTGGGGTTGTGGCGGCCTCCTTCGGGATAGTAGTGAAACATGTTTGAATAGTTATGCTTGTAAGATTGGTTTTTGACTTTTTGTGATTCACTCCATTATGAAATGTGGGGTATGTATATCAGGATGTATATGGCACAAAGAAAAGGAGTCGTCACCCATCTCCATGTTGAGAGTGACTCTATTGTGTCAGTCGACATGGTTAAAGAGAACTGCAATATTCAACTGTAACTGTGCGCATAAGAGCTCAATTGATATTTTGGGTTGTGGTTGCCTCCTTCGGGATAGTAGTGTAACATGTTTGAATATTTTATGCTTGTAAAGTTGGTTTTTGTGATGCTATCCATGCTGAGATATGGGGTATGTATATTAGGATCGATATGGTGCGGAGAAATGGAATAACCCGTTGTTGAGAGTGACTCTATAGTGTCGGTCGACATGGTTACAGAGAACTACAATATCAATGATTATAAAAATAAAAAATTAAACAAATATTAAGAGAACCTAAACAAAAAGGGTAACTTTTATTAAGAAACATGTTTAGACACCTATATACACAATTAAGCCTAAGATAATGTTTTGCAAACTGAAAATAAAAAAATTCATTACTTCTATATTATTTTTTAGGAGTAAAATTATTATGAAAGTAATGTTTATGATAGTTATGAATCTTTATGATAGGGAGTTTATTATAGCCAGACTAAAAAAATGAATGTTCTTTTTAAATTTTTGGTACTAAAGGAAAGGAATGTTCTAAGTTCTTAGAGTGAGTATAGTAGAAGAATATGATACAAATGATGTGGGTTATGGTCACAGAGAAACCTGCTTCACCCATTATTATATTCAAGTGGATTAGAACATCAATTTATAATAATGTAAAATTGGGTGCTTACTAGCCAGGTCCGGCAAAGCCCTAGATAAAGGGAGATATGGCGTCTACATCGTTTGATATTGTAATTGTGTTTGATATCTCTGTAAATTTTCATAGTTTGATAGCGTATATAGTTTGATAGTGAATTTTTTTTTGTTAGTGTATGCTTGGTATTAGTATTACCCTAATTTCCAAACTCAACATAATTTTAGCGTATCCATTGATAGCAAATATTTAGTCACTTATTCAAAGAGGTAATTTTTTTTACATTTATTATTATTGCGGAAGTGTGTGAAAATATTACTTTTTGCATAAGAAGACACTCCCTGAAAAGGACGTCACGGCGGCCAAAATTTTGTGGTGCACATTAATAATTTAATTATGCCCACCTACTTATATTTTTATTATGTATTAGTATTATATACACACATATATATAGTACATCTTTTTGGGAATGTTATATTATTTATTTATTCTATACATACTAAAATATCTTGGCTTGTACTAAGCAAAACATGTGAAATTGAAAACATACACGATACAGATTACAGAGTGTAATAATGCTATAGTCATTTTTTATTTTGTTCTATTCTCAACTTTCAGTCATGATTAATTAAGGATAAATTCATATACAGATGCGGACATAGTGACACCTAATCTCTCACGTAATGATCAATTATGTTATGATGATGATACAAAAAGAAGAGCCACTTGTGGTATAATTAAGGGCCACCTATGATTGATTAAAAAATGCCACTAACTAATCACCTTGTTTATTATTGAGCATGAAATGACGTGCTGCCAAGAAATGAATGAAAAGAAAGACCATCGAGATATATTAACAAATAGAAGTTAAAAATAATTGATAGTACGGTACTTACAGTTATGGATTTAATAATACAAAGTGACTTGATTATTGTTTTTGACAAAAAGTCCTAACTTGGTTTGAAATTATAGCCATATAAAATAAAAATCAGTATATACTAACACGGTTGATACATAATCAAATCTTTTAAATATATGATAAACGTTTAATAGACATAAAATTTGCTAGTGTATTATAAAGATCATTTGATGGCTGGGATAAAAGAGTTAGAGAATAAAGCGATAAATAGGTTAAGGTATACACTAAAATTTTCAATTTCAAAAGAAACTTGAAACTTACTATTACCAAAAAAGATGAAAGATGGTACACCATAAATATATCACATATCTAACTAGTGATAATACCCTACATTCGAACAAAGAAACAAAATTTGATGCCTTAGTTTTATATAGATACTTGAAAGAAAAAAACAATTTATTCATATGGTCATTATTCATGGAGCCAAAACCTAAAGAGGAAGAGAGAGAGGAATATTATGGCAAGTGCAAACAAAGCAACTATTTCTCTTTTAAGTTGGACCCATATCTTTAATATGAGAAAGAATTATAAGTAGCTCACACCTCAACCTACCTCTATTTCAAAGCTTACTCACCACATTTTCCCTTAACTCACTTTCTCTTCCCCTATGGACAGGGAAGACTCTGTCCTTATACACAATGGACTTTGTCTTCAACCAACCACTTCTTTGTCTTCCTCCATTATTGCCTCAACCTCTTCTAATTCCTCCTCCTCCTTAGAAGAAGAAGAAGAAGAAGAAGCTACTAACACTAAATGCAAAAGCAATGCCAAAGAAAAGAAGAAGAAAGTGGGAATGGTGAATAAAGTGAATAATAATAGTGATGATGGGAAGAATAATCCAACGTATAGAGGAGTAAGAATGCGTCAATGGGGCAAATGGGTATCAGAAATTAGAGAGCCAAGAAAAAAATCAAGAATTTGGCTTGGAACTTTTCCAACTCCTGATATGGCTGCTAGAGCTCATGATGTGGCTGCTCTTACTATCAAAGGATCTTCAGCTTACCTCAATTTTCCTGAATTAGCTGCCATGCTGCCACGTCCAGCCAGTGCCTCTCCTAAAGACATTCAAGTTGCGGCTGCCAAAGCAGCCGCAACGGTTTATAACCGTACAATTACCAATCAGATTGAGTTAGAAGCTGAAGCTAAGCCGAGCCAAGATGTTTCTTCTTCGTCGTCTTCTTCGAGTCACAATGAAGGATCATCATTGAAGAGTGAGGATGACATGTTTTTGAACCTACCTGATCTCACACTTGATTTAAGACATAGTGGTGATGATGGGTTTTATTATTCCTCCTCGGCTTGGCTTGTAAATGGAGCTCAACATATCGACTCAAGTTTTCGGCTTGAAGACCCTATTCTATGGGACTCTTATCAAGTCACATAATTTATCATACATCCAACATCTCTTGTATGATTGTGTTGGTCTCCAATACTACTTTTTCTTTTGTTCCTTTCTCTTTTGGTTTTTTTTTCTACTTGCTAGAATGTTGAAGTTCTACACTATGCTCGTGGTTTGAAAACGCAAAAGCACGTGAGTGATTTCGTGGTCGAAACCCGCGATGAGGATGAAGCTACGAATTGGAGCTTTTGATTTTTCGTGGTGAAAAGTGCATTGGAGTGTGAGCATAAATTGGCCGATAAAATTCTAAACACGTTATTTACTATGGTCCGTGGAAGAATGACATAGGTAATGGAGTGCCACTTCACTTCAAACAAATTTTATGATAAATCAGAATATTTGTGCGTGCACATATAAAGACTAATCTTTTGAGAAATTGTTAAACACTAAAAATCTCTTTCAATGGAGATTGGTCTATTCACAGACATAGTAATCGAATCATGGACCTCATATTTAAAGAAATCGAGCTCATTCCACTCATATTATCTCGTGGTACATCAACTAAAGATTTAATTATTGTAATTTGTAAATATTAGATCCTCTCTCTGCTCCAAATTGTTTTTTTTTCTCTTTGAAATAAGGTAATAAATTTGCTTGTATATGTTTCACTTCCTCACCTTTGCTTGTATATGTACGGTGAAGTGTTGAATAAAATTCAGCTGGTTTTTATAATTATTGTGTGTGTGGAGTGAAATTAAGCTAGGGTTCATTTTAATAAGTATTATTCACGTGGAAATGCAGTTTTTTTTTATTTATAACTCTTGACTTTTGAGAATGATATAGTTTTGTTTTTGTATTTTTGTTACATGGAGATTATACTAATTAAGCCCCATAATAAAGTAGTTTTGATTGCTACCTTTTGTCCCTTAAATTTAATGACATAATTAATTTAGTTGGCAGTTCTTTTAAACTTAATGCGTATTGTGTTGTTTATAATGAATTTCACCTGCTTTTATGATTAATCATTAATAACACTTGGCCTAAAACTGCAAGGAGAAGGACATTATGGGTGGGACGACATAAAAATCACTTAACCTTGAATTTAACCATTGAGAAGTATTAAGGAATATTATCTTTTTCAACATTTTCTCTAACATTAAATCATTTATTGGATGAAATTCATGAGGCTGTCACTTTATGTGTAACTCATTTTTAATATATAAGACTCACATTAATTTCACATAATAAAAGAGTGGATGTTAGATAAAATATTGAAAGTGAATGTTTCTAACACTCATCTTTAACATTTTATATATTATGTGTGTTGTAACATGTGTTTGTATATATCAAAGTGATGCACCCGTGAGCAAATAGTTATCGGTTATATTATTTATATTTTTTTTTGGTCAAAGCAATGAAAATAAAATTCAAACCAGGATTAAGGCCTGAATCTGTTTACACAAAAGAGAGAAAGGAGACCAAAGGCTATCCTATAGCAACAAAAACAAAGTGAAGCCTGCCAAGAAAAGCATAGGGCTGCACATGCCCTTAAAGAGTTCTAAATCAGATATAGCATTTGTCATGCAACATATAAGAATATCAAAGTATCTTAATCCTCTAATTATAATATTTGGGATTGCTTTTGATAACACCATGTTTGGATCTTGTATTCACAGTATCAGAACCAACCTCAGTAAGATCTGTAGAGGTTTTGTGTTTTGATTTGGTGCCAGAAAGTGCTTTGGGACTTTTGGGCTTTCTAGGTCTCCCTCTCTTGCCCTTCTTAGAAGTCTCTGTATTTTGTAGCAGATATTTGGCAACATCAATATCAGTTTATATTATGGCTCACGTGAATATATCGTAAAAAGTTTCATATTTGTTGAGACATTATTGATCCACAACAAAATCATGGAGCATGTGAACTTTGAAAATAAACATAGATATATGGTGGGTTCAGTGTGGATTTTGTTCGGGGTTGGTTCTAAGGTGGAGTGCATAAAGTGGTATGAATGGCAAGTCGACTTTACTTTAGAACGACCTATGGGTGGGGGAGGTGCTCTTGAGGAGTTAGTTGCAATGACTTTTCAGGTCTCGTTTCAGCATGGGTTCATGATTGGTGACATATAGGTCATTGGGTAGGGGTGATTAGGTTTGGGAGGAGGGTTCGGTGGCCAGTTTGGTCTTGCTGCTTAACGAGGTCTTGATTTCCCAAGGTGAGGATTTTTGGAGGTGTAAGCATGATGCAAGTGGGTCCCTTACAATCTGTTTGGGGTACGCAACTCTTTAAGACGTATCCTAGGGGCGATAATGGCTCGAAAAAGGCCATCCAGACCATGGCTAAAGTTTGGAAGAGTTGGGGCCCTTCTAAAGTAATTGTCTTATCCTGACAGATACTTCAAGATAAGGTCCCCACCCAGGCTAAAATTGGTTAAGACTAAGGGTTTTGTGTGATGGTACGAAAATCACATGGATATTATGTAGGGCCCTAGTGGAGTATTCTAGTCATCTCTTTGTGACTTGCGAGTTTTCAAGTGTGGTATAATATTTTTAGGTGGCAAGGGCGGGTGCTAGTCATGCTTCCCGATTTAGAAGGTTTTTTAAGGCTCTAGGGGAATATGAAAGGCCTTCGTTGGAATATTGGTGATGGGAAAAAGATTTGATTCTGGAAGGATGTGTGGCTTCTCTCGAAAGTAATCCCTAATGGTCATGTTAATTGGTCGTTGGACCAATTTCTGTCTTACATTCTTGTGAATTATTTGAATTAAATCGTGGATATTGTCACCTGACATCTCCTTATTTGGGGGAGTATAATCATTTTTGTGCCTTATACACTAATGGTTTGTTCACAACCAAGTTTGCCTATAAGTTCAATATTCAGGAGAATATTAGTAGCAACTCTCAGTGGACACATGTTTGAAAATGGGGAGTTCTTGTGGCCTACGAGTTCATGTGATATATTTTAATCATCTTTCGTTGGGTTGTGTTAGTCTCTTATAGAAGGATTATGTTGGTGTTTACTTTAGTTGTCGTGTCAATTTGTAGTTTGGCTTAATGGCCTCCCTTTATAATAAAAAAATCCACTTTAAAATTGTCCCAAGTGAAATTTGAACTATGACCATTAAAATTACAAAGACAAGTTCTTAGAGTTAAGGTAACACCTTTTGTGCATTGGATGTTATTTAATTAGTGGATACATACTATTTAGGACTCGAGCCTTATTCTTGCTATTTAAACTGAAATGTATTTTCCCTTTAATGTGGTTTTAGTGCAAGAATATTTTCCTAGATTATTTTGCCGTCCAATCCATGCTTAAACACGTTTTACTAGAAATTAGCTACGAGTTCGCTACCATTAAATTTGTAGCAAATCGTTGATTTTCTTGTAGTAAATATCAATGTTAGCATATAACTTTTTACAATAATTCAAATGTTGTTCCTTTCGATGATTTTTAAAAGAAATGTATATTTATAATTATTTAGTTTACTCACCAATCTTACACCAAATTTAAGAAAACAATACATTATTACCCTACAATATCAAATCTGATCTTTATTCATTAAATTAACTAATTAAAAATATTCAAAGGAGTTGGTGTTCTTGATATTTTCTACGAGCAAATGCAACAATACTTGCATAATAATATAATATAATAATAACACGCTTTTGAGCTTATTATAAGAAATTGAAAGGTTACAAAAACATAAATAAAATTGTAAGAAATTTTACAAGTCGAAACATTGCGACAGCCGACATGCATATGAAATTAAAGACTAATTAGACGTAATAACATAAAATTATTTTTAATATAAAAAAAAAAAACATAATTATTTTTAACTTTCAACTTGATTTTTACTCTTACAAGCAGTGACATGTTTCCAAATAACATGTCGGTTTTCTAGGAGACATACATTCATCATATGCACAATCATCCTTAGTCACGCAAGGGAGAAAACCTGCATGTCAAATAAGAATAGTTGAAAGTTACTAGAAAGGGACATAAGATTTTATATATGATGATAAACAATAATAATTGAAATGTGTGTGAAAAATAACTTACTATGACTGGTTACAACTAGAATTAGGGAAATCAAGATCATCAAAGCATAAACAATTTTTAGATTTCCTGCCATAGTTTATCTCTTTAATTTGCATGTAACAAACAAACAATTATTTGATCACTTTATAGTTAGAACACCTCATGATTTGTTAATTCGATTTAATTGCTTTTAGAACTTACGGAGTTGCCAAAAATCATTCGTATAATCAACATTATCATAAAATGTCTTTTGAGTCTATTAAAGATGTGTCATGTTTATTATTCAAAAAAAAATTGTCATGTTTATCTCTAAAGCTCACCCAATTGATCCCTTTACTGTAGTAAAAATGTCGATTAAATGTTTTAATGATGATTAGAGGTTATTAACTTTTTAATAAATTTTCTATATATATATATATATATATATATATATATTTTTTTTTTTTTTATTTATCATTTAGCCTTTCAGGATAGACATGGGAAAATCCCAAAGAGAAACAAAAGTGTGAAATGATTGAAAAAATTGTAGAAATAATTGACCGAAGAGGTATAAACAAACTTTCACTTTTTTTTTCAATTAATCTAGTGGCTAGAGCTCACACATTTATTAAGTAATCTTTACATAAATTATGCAATGTCTCTATCAACTGAGTTAAACTCACAGAGACAACTTTCACTTTTTAATCATGCAGAAACATACTTATTTATTCTCTCCAGTTTTAATTATACGAAGAAAAACTAAATAACATCAAAACCAAGACAATTATTGGTTGTTCTACCCTTTTGAATGTTTTTACAAATACATCCTCATAAAATTTTGGAAAGTTTTAAATATACGCGCTAATATAAATGAGAGGTAGAAAGTCTTTTAACAATATACTCCAAAGTTGTGACTTTTTCTTAACCAAAATAATTTTTGAAAATTAAATTAAGAGTATCACAAGGTATTATCGTGATTTTTATATTTTCAGGCCTAATTTATGCGTATCAACTTATTTATGCCTAATTTATCCCTCAAAAAAAAACAAATAGAATGTTTAAACGTGAGATCTTGACAAATTAAAAAGTAAGATTTCAACACGTTCAACCAAGGAACGGGTTAATGTATGTGATGTCCAATTGTTCGCATATGTTGTGAAAATTAAAAGCATTTGACATCGTCATCAAATACCCGAACAGAGGAGTCCCTTGTGTGTTTTTACTAGCGAAAAGACTTTCTACAATACAATGTGGACTTGAATTTCCAAAATTTTGAAAAGAACTAATGTGCATGAAAAGTAAAAAACTTCGAAGTAAATGTGTTGGGAAATTTAAAATGCAGAAATGTAAAGGTAATCAAAATGCATGAAAAATTAAAGTGCAAAAAAAGTAAATAACTTGAAAATTAAATAAAGAAAAAGAAAAAATGGCACACTTGATCATGTAGAGTCAATAGACGATCATTTTATGTGTTAGATGTGATTTCTAAATCCGCTATTTATAGTGACTCAAGACCTCTATTCATAGAAAATGTTTGGACATGACAAACACATAGCATGACATCATGTAATATTTCAATTTTGTACAAGAAAAGTATAATGCCAAACATAATTTTCCACAAAAAAATATATATATAGCAAGGAAAAACACTTATGAAGGTAAGGATGCAAAGTATTATTTTAAAATGGGGTGTCAATTATTGTTTTCATGTTTACAGTTTGATATATTGTCCCCAACTTCAATATTGATGCGTCATGGAAAATGTTTTAAAAGGATCATTTGACAGCCCATAAGCAAGAATTTTGCCAACAAAAGTAGAAACATGTTATGTCTCATTAAGTTGATTGCTACTCCAATGGAAGCATCCAAGGCTTGTTTAAAGAAAATTGATACTTCAGTCTTTTTCATTGTCTCGATCAATTAAAACGAAAATTTATTACTCCGTCCCACAAAAGTCATCATATCATATACAATACAAATTAAGAACTAAATATCATGTAAGTACATTTCATATTTCATATGGTAGATATATAAACAATTTATTTATGTAGAAGAAGTGACAAACATCACATAAAATTTATACATATGTGAGATCTTGGTATTGTCAATTGAGTTAAGCCTTACGAATAGATGTAGATGCATTTGACATGTTGAGAAGCAAGTTCAAACATATAATTTTTCACTTTTTCACGTTTAATATTGAGATTCTCTCCACTTTATTATTTAAAAAAGAGAAAAAAGTAACAAATCTAGAAAAGAGAATATCAATTTTGCAAAATTAATCTAGTTAAGTATTGTTTGATTCTCATTATCATAAGTTTAAAATGGAAATTTGACGGCTATTCTTGGAAAATTCTTTTTTGTAAATTTGACAATTATTATGGAACATAGATAATATTTTGTATTACCTTGCAAACACAATCTTCTTCTGAATGCTCTTCCATTCAAGCTAATTGGAAATTAACTTTTAACAAAGATTATCTTCTCATTTAATTTTTTACAAATATTTATGTTAAGAGTCTGAAATTGAGTAGATAAAAGTAGACTTGAGCCTATTAATTGAGTAGATAATTGGTAGGCTTATGTTTTAATAATTGCTGTTATCATTAAGTCAGTGTCTATAATGAGAAAGTCATTGTGAAAGATAACTATTAACATATGAAGAAGGGAAGAAAAACTCATCAGAAGCAATGAAGAATTCAAGCAAGAAATGAAGGAACAAGCAAAAGAAACAAACAAGATAATGCAACAGATGATGAAGATGTTTCAAAAACAAGCCCAACCCTAGTTGCACACTATTTTAGCTTGTTTTTATTTCCTTTATTTGTATATCTTTATATATTGTTTCTGAACTTGTTTATGCTTCTGAATTAACTGTTTAACCTATGTGCTTCTGAACAATTCATGCTTCTGAATATAAACTGCTTCTGAACTTCATTATATTGTGTGCTCTGATCACTCTTGATATATTTTCTCACTTTGTTTTTCTCATCTCTTCTTTTTGTTTTTGTTTTTTTTTATATACTTTTTGTTGATGAGAAAAGGGGAAGTAGATGTATAGTATTTAAAGGCTTTGAGCCCCATTAATTTAATTTCAAACATTTCAAATTAATAGGACCATCTTCTTATCTTAGTCTTTTAATGTGAGATTATTCTGAGAGTTATTACGTTCTTAAATGATGAATTTAATTAACAAGAATATAACTCTGGGGAAGCTTACAAACCTCACCTTATAGTGCTATTAGACTCAGGGGGAACTTACAAATCTCATACCCTAAAAGTCAACTTGTTAATTAGATTAACAACAATCGAACATTTTAAATACTAATGTTTGTCATCATCAAAAAGGGGGAGATTGTTGGAACAAAATGTGTTTAACACTACCTCTTGAGAGTTTTGATGATAACAAGGTATTAAAAATTGTCAATTGGATATGCTAATATTTGTTCAAGTGTACAGGACCATAGACAAAAATTTGAGATCATCATTAGGTTCTAGAAGAACAAAAGAGAGCAAAGGAATCAACAAAAAAAAAGCTTAAAGCGTCTGAAGAGAACTGCTCCTGAAGTCAAAAGTGCTCCTAAAGACAAAATGCTCCTGAAGTGATGACGTCATCAGAAGCGTCTCATCAGAAGCTGAAGATCACCAGAAGTTGTAGTTCATCAGAAGATGCAAGACTTAAAGCTTCAAAGGTTGTTCAATGGATTTAATCTCGTCTAAGCATTGCAGAAGACCAGAAGAGTAAAGCAACGGCTGTCATCGCGATTTTCGGGTGTCAAGTCATTAATTAGGCTTGAACCTTTCAATCATTGATGTCTCTGTTTTTTTTGGGGAAGGGTAAAATTGAGAAAACCCTTAGAAATTCTAAGTTCGGGGCAATTTTCGCTACGGGAAGGTGTTAGGCACCCGCAACGACTATAGTACTCTATAGGAGCCGTTTTTCTAGATTTATCTTTTACGCTTTATTTTAAATGCTATTTATTTGGAAAAAGTTATTTTTAAGAATGGGGGAAAGGAGCGTTTGGGATTTATTTTTATTGGACTTGGAGAGGCGTTGACCTCTTGCCTACATACCCTTTTAAGGGATCAAACTCCATGTAGTTCTCTCTCGAAAAGCTTTGTGAGTTTTGATTCATTTTAGTTTTTTTTTAAAAAAGGTTTTGAAGAAGAGAAAGAGGCCGTAAAGGCTTGAGAAAATAAAGCGGTGAGGTTGGTCAATTATTTACAAAAAAAGTCTAAGTATGGATTATTTTCATTTGGGTTTGATTAAGAAAATACAATGGAGTTTTGACTCCAAGGTTTATTGAAAAAAAGGTTTTCAAGTGATAGGATTGTTGACACTTTTTGAAAAATGATTTTTTCTAAGTTTCGCGCTTCCTAAACATACACCTAGCGTTAGATCATACAACGTGTGTGCGTGTCGGTGCGTGTGTCGGTGTATATCATTATAGTGTCCATTGTCCTTTACATTGACCCTAGTTTACATTCTATGGTCTTGCAAGAAATTAAAATAAAGAAACTACCTAAACATTGAGAAATTAGTGAATAAATCCTAGCCTAAAGGATGAAGATGAGATGGAATGCTCAAAGTGTGTATGAAACATAGAACAAAATGGTTAGTAAAGCAAGATGAAATGATAGTAGAAACATTGACCTAATTGGCATAGAAAAGTAATAGCAAAGCGTAACAAGTAGAAGGAAAAAAAAATGCATGTGAACTAATATTACCTACAAAGCAAGAAACTAACAAGTAAAACGTTGCAAAAATTGGGATGCTAACATACAAGCTTGTAAAGTGGCTAATCAAAAGCTAAGCTAACAAAATTAGAAGCTAAAAATTAACATTGTAAGGTGACTAACCAAATGGACCTAAACTAACACTATTGGAAACTAACAATTACCATTGCAAAATTGAACAAGAATCAAGCTTAACAAATTTGGAAATATTGCAATCTTGGAATCATGAATCAAACTAAACCAAGTTGGAAACAATGCAAAAATTGGAAACAAGAATTAAACTAAACAAAGTTGCAAAATAATACAAAATTGGAGTCAAGAATCAAACTAAACAAAGTTGCAAAATAATACGAAATTGGAGTTAAGAAAAAATTGGCATATTACAAAAGCATCAAACTTAACAAGATTGAATGAGCTATCATGAAATCAGAGGTAAATCATCATGGGATCAAATGCCAAGCATTAAAATCATATGACAAGAATTTGAACTAAAAATCATACAAGAAAATTCACAAAAAAAACGCAAAATATACCAATCAAATGAGAAATTAACCCCTATCAATTTTATCAATCTTCAACATGTAAAAATATCACAAAAACAGTCACAAACATACCAAGAACACATAGTAATTTTTTTGGGATTTTTTGTAAGAAAAACAATGCACAGGGGGTCCAAATAGCAAGAATAGGGGGGTACAAAGTAGGAAATCTCAAGAAACTGAAAAGAAACCAAAAGCCCAAGCTACCCGGCCCAAACCCATGCTGGTTGGTGGATCCGGATCTCCAGAACGCATCAGGGGCGTTGGATTGATCCAGATCCAATGGGATCTAGATCTAAAGGCTAAGAATGTGGGGCGTTGGATCGGGTCATAACCCACCCGGTCCAGCGCCTTATATAAAAGGTTTTTTAACCCGGATTCCCTCATTTCTTTCATTCTTTCTCTTTCTTCTTTCTTCTCCCTCACCGCTCTTCTCTCTTCTCCGGCGAGAAAACCCTAACCCTAGCTTACTCCACTCAACCCAGAACCTCATGATTCATAGCTCAAAAGTTTCGCCTTATTGTTCTAATCACGAATATGCCGTTAAAAATCACATGCACCCTCCGAACTGATGTAGATCTTGAATTTTGGTTACGGTTTCGAACGGTTTTGGTTCTTGTATTTTCGATCCAAATCTCTTTCAAAACGAGTTTGTTTACGGATTCGTTGTAAACCTTGGAATCTTTACGGTTTTCTGGAAAATTTTAGGGTTTTATGATTTTGAACCAAAACTCTTCGAATCCGTTATGGATTTACATCAATTGGGATCCGTTGTTGTTCATGAGTATGAAGAGGTAAGTTTTTGATTTTCACCTGGTTTTATTCGGAGATTTGATTGAATCTTCAGAAATCTTTTGATTTGATTCTGTTTTTGCTGATTCTTGCTGGAAATCCGGAAATAAACCGTGATTCTTCTTCTTTTTCTTCTTCTCTGGTTCAAAATCTTCGAATTCGTTCCCTCTTCTTCTCAAATCCGCGCCTCTGTGATCGCATTAGGGTTTGTTGCTTTCTGCGACGAATCTGATGCTTGAATTGCAGAGGACAAGGCTCAATGATGAAGATTCGATTGAATCTCTGAGAGCTACACAAACTCCATTGGTTTTGGCTTGAGTTGCTTCTGGAAAATTGTTAGGGTTCTCAAAATGTTCTTCAGTTTCTTGAGTTTGTTATGATTTTGATCCAACTGAATAGAGAGAGAAATTTTGTGAGTTGTTTGTGATGTGGCACTGATTATGTGGACCCTTTTTTTATGACTTGCACAGTGTGTGGCCTTATATAGGCTGCCATGTGGCCTCTGGACCAACTGGGACGTGACATGTGGACTGGCACTGTTTGCGTGGCATTCTTGGACTAATCTGCAATTTGAAAGAAATTGGGGACTGAACTGCAAAAAGGAAAAGAAATTGGGACTGTTTTGAAAATAATAAAAACTGAAACTGGACTGTTTTGAAAATTAAAATTGGACACATTTGCAATTAAAACAAAATTTGGACTTATTTGTAAAAACAAAATAAAATTGGTAAAAAATGTAATTTTGAAAAACATAAAGTGAAACAGTTAAAAATGACAAAAATGGACTAAAACGAACAAACTACCAAAATGAGGTATTTCAAAATACCTCTCTGTCAACAAATTATTTGATGTGAAAAGACCAAAATGCCCCTAGGGACTAAAACGACTCAGACTGACTAAGATGCGAAACTAAGATGATTTTTGGATAAAATTTGATTAATGATTCATGCAGACAAGTTGAAAAGACTCAGGGACAAATTGTAGGGACTAAAATGGGTTCCTTTGTAGGAAATGACCAAAATACCCTTTTGTATGATTTCATGCAAAAAGTTGGAATAAAATGCAGGAAAATATGCAATGGTCTTGGGGACCCTTTTAAATGGCTAGTAATGCAAAAAACACTTCAGATGGTTTTAAATGCAAGAAAAATTGGAGATAGTAACAGCACAATATGCGTCTGGAGCACAATAGAAAACACGGTGAATTTGAGAGTATCAGAAAATAGAAAAGAAAATTGAACGAGTATTTTTAGGTCCAAAATGAGGGTATAACAACGGCTAATCCAAATGAATTTGAAAGCATTGGATGCTTGTTCTTTGAAGAGCGTTGACAAAGTACAATTGTACGAAGTGTACAACCACTACCTCCACTACTCAGTCTTTGTCTCTGCTACAAGACAAGAATAACAACTCTGTCTGCAACGATGTTCCTACAGACTTGGAATGGATTTGAAAGTGATCCTTCATAGGACAACAACCATATCAAGCAAAAGATCATTGGTGATTGATCAAAGCTTCAAACGACTCTTATCTTGATGCGCTGGCAATTCACAACGTCTCTTTCACACCTCTATATAAAGGAGTGAAGACTTGAAGAATTGTAAGAGACTCACAACAATTTAAAAGAGTCAAACCTCTGCTGAAATTGCTCTGCATCAAAAAGTTCACTTAGAATTTCTTATCAAAGTTCATATCTTAAAATTATAGAGTCTTAAGAGTTTGTATCTGATTTGTATTGTGAACACCACTAATTGTATATCAAGTGTTCAACGTCAAACATTTTACTTTGTAATTCTGTTTGATTAGAAGTCTCTTGCAGTTGTGCTTGAGCATAGAAGTCTTTTGATTGTGTTCAGGAGCATAGGAAGTCTCTTGCAGTTGTGCTTGAGCATTTGAAGTCTCTTGCTAAGTTTAGCAGTGAGCATTTGTAATCAGATATTACATTATAGTGAACTCTCCTTGGAAGTGCAAGGGGAACATGACTACTTCCGGTTTGTGGAAGGAACCTGTATAATTGCTTGTGTTTTTCTTCTTTCTCTCTCTCTGTTTTATCCACTGCATCTAGAATCTGAACATCACTTCAGAAGTTGTACTCTAACTGCTTCTGATCAGTGACTTCAGTAGGAGAAAACGAAGAAAAAGCTAACACAATTCAACCCCCCCTTCTCGTGTTTTTCTCACCTTCAAAATGCATTAAATACACCAGAAACTGTCTAAATCTTGGTTTCACACAGTCTGGGAGTTTTCAAAATATGCAATCTAAATCTGTTTAAATATTTTTGGATTGTATAATCTAAACAACACCAGAATGTGTTTAAATTTAATTTTTGGAGGGTTTTCATGGCGAATGACATAGGGAGCCAAAAAATAGGTACAAAACACAATTAAATGACCTAAAACAACATAATAATAAAAGTCTTGAGACTTATGAGAAGGTGTTCAAAGAGGTGCTTTTGCACTTGATCTAGCTGGCATGTCAACTGAAATATTTTGATCGATAGGTCAACTGGATCAAGTTCACAAGAACCTCTTCGGAATCAAATCTGCAACATAATGATGAAAGGAAAGGTGTTTCAAGAGGATTGTTTTAAGTTAGATCATGTTGCCTTGCCAACTAACATAGGTATATTGCCAAGGCAGCAAGATCTAGTTCATAACAATCTCTTTGTGTTCATATCTTTGGAAAGGTTTTTCGGAGTTTTTTCTTGTGTTTTATAGCAAACGAACCAGGCACACTTATTTATGGAAGTTTTTGTGCGTCGTGGACCACATAAATTATCAGTGCAAAATCTCAAACCATCTGGAACATTTTCGAATTGTAAAATCTGAATCAGCTCAGAGTGTTTGACAGTTACTTGCACAACAAAAGCAACTCATGAAAACACATTTTTCAAAGGGTTTTATCAGCTTTAATGGCTGGTCAGGTTCTTTGAACACGTTTTTTTGACCCGCATTTATGAACCTTTACATTATATGCAACTTATTCTTCACAAATTTCCCCTATAAATACCCTTCAATTCTTCACAATTTCTGACACCATCATCTCACACCATATTCTCCTCGTTTTTCTACAACAATGTGTTTCCATCGTTAGCCTTTGATATAAAAAGGTTACTTTAAAAATTCAGAAATTGTATGAACAGTCAATGGGGACGGTGTCACGTTGCAAATAAACGCAGTGTATCTGGGTGCGAGGTTGATCTACTTGGATGTTAGATTGACCATCAAGATCTCTTTCACCCTAGAAAGGAAACAAACCTTTCACACATCTTCTTGCACCACATGTTTAACTTTAGGTTTCTAATAAATTAGCATTGGGTATCTGGATATTTTATGTAATAAGCTTTAATTTTATTGTGAATGTAATATAAGATATCAATAAAATAAGAATTCATTAATCATATGTGTCTCTTTAATTTTCTGTGTATTTCATTTATATTATGTTTTTGTTATTTATAATAATGTCAATAATATAATATGTGCCACTGATTTTTTTTTAATTAAGGGCAAACCATATTTCATATTATATAATTCGAAAATAACTATCGATCTATTTCAGATTCTAAAATCCAAACAAAGGATGATTTTGAAGAAAAAAATAGGGCGCGTGAGAAACAGATAGGGTGAAAAAAGTACTAATCAATAATAAGAGAGTTGGAGCCCAAAAAAAATTGTAAACGCTCAGGGACTTTGATATGGACTTATTGGAAAGTCAAAAGATGAGATTTTCTTTTCCCACGCTCCATGTTTCTTATGCACCCTCTGAAATAAACTTTAAAAACATTTCTATTACATGTGATGTAGTGATCTATTATAATTTATTTTATTTGCAGTGATCTGATCTATCATTAAGGTTGTAAAATGAAAAATTCATCTCATAAATGCTTTTTTTTTAATCTTAATCCTTGAATTTTTAGAGGGAAAAAAATGTTCTCTTATGTTGAATTTGACCAAGATAAGTAAAAATCTATTTTAGGTAGTTCGTATCAAAATTCAAACTCAAATTCTTCAAAACTCTTTTTTCTTAATAACAGTGACATCTTATTGGATTTGTTTAGTAACCTCGTTGGTTAAGTAAGGTGAGCACCAAACAAAATAGTGAATCAATGAAGCAAACAATATATACCATTCATAAATTATAAAAATTAGGTGAACAAAATCTTATCCTCATCCTAAAGTACAAATATCATGAATGAAAGTAATCATGGACTACCATATCCAAGTTTTCTTCCCTTTTCCTGAAAAGGAAAAGAAAATCTCCTCACATACACTAATAGATTTAGTTTAACTTAAATTTCCATCAACCTTTATTTTTCAACCAATAACTTTTCCATTATACTAGAACACATACAATAATTAAAAGGACAAAACTCATATACAATTTTACATGTGCAGTTTTTGTTGTTGCTCTCACAAGAATCAATTTTTATTTATTTTGAACAGTGAAAAAAAACTATCTTTTAAAAAAAAAGCTGCACATATAAAACTGCATTTAAGTTTTGCCATCATAATTAGAAAACATAAATCATTTTTTTTTTCAAATAGTTTGATGGCTATAAATCCACTCTTTGAGATGAATAAATAAAAAATCTGCATTATCAATTGAGTTATGCTCACATATTCACAATCAATTCAATTTTAAAATATATAAATGCAACATAAAAAATTAGAATATTATCTTAATTTAACTCAAAAACGTTTATAAGAATTGACAGATATATCTTTTAGTTTAACCAATATCATAAGGATCAAACTCAAATTTAAACATGTAACAATGTTAAAATAAAGTTTGTAGTTCATTTAAATCATACAAACCTCAGGCGATTGATTTTTACGGTTTTACGCAAATGTTATAATATACTTTTAATTATGATATATTGACTTTTATTTTGTAACAACTTTTCCAACAACCTAAAAATGCACACTCCTATGACATATTGACTTTGTGTTTTGGAGTCTTTTTTCCTTGTTTTTACAAAAATACTCCTACATACATAGGGTTGTCCAAATAGTTGTTATAAAAGAGATGTTCAAATATCATTTGACATTTCTCTGAAATATTTACACCAATATTTTTTTTTCAACCATACTTCAAATAAAAACTTTACACATAATAATCATCATTTGTCTAGCTCTATCAAGAAAGTTTTGGGTTTAAGAAAACGCAAAAGGAGTCTTGGTTTTTTTTTTTTTTTTTTCTATTTGAAAAATAATTTTTGTCCCCACCAATCAATAAAAAGAGGGAACCCTATTACGTCGCCACGCTACCTTAACAACAATTCCTCCACCTCCCCATAAAAGGGCGCCATTTCCTCATTTACTCTCCTCTCTCCATTTTCAAACATTCTCATTTCTAAACTCTCTCACTCTCTTCTCTACTAGTCTCTTCTCAAAACCCTAGCTAATCACCTCCACAATGCTCCCTCACTCTTACACCCTAGATTCCGTCACTAAATCCCAAGAACTCCTCTCCACCATCCAAACCGCCACCTCACCTTCCCAAATAACCACCCTCTGCACCTCCATCGAAACCTTCCTACACACTCACTCACCCGATCAATCCCGTCACTTCTTCTCCCTCGCTTTCCCAACCCTAATCTGCAACCTCTTCGGCTTTGAAAATCCACGCGCCGCCTCACCTTCTTCCAACGGTTGGATCAACATCCCCGAACTCCACAAACCTCTCTTCTCTCTCCTCTCCCCCACCGGAACCCTCGCCACCGCCATCACCGCCGTCGACCGTCTCTCCCTTGTTAAATACCTTTTCCCCGCCGAACGTCTTCCTCACTGGTCTCGCTCCCTCTCCGATAAACACAATCTCTCCGATCTTCTTCCATCACTCTTTCCCTCTTCATCTTCCTCTTCACAAATTCAACTCAATGTTTTTCAATACTTCTTTTTCTGGTTCGCTTATTACCCTGTCTCCAAGGGTAATTCCGTCAATCCAACAAATTCCGATCAATTTTCCGTTAAAACCACCACCACTGCGAAATCTAGGTTAGAAAATTGGACTTCTTCGATTAAAGGTTTCTCCGCCACAAAACCCCCCGTGTCAAACGATAAACCTAACTATGATCTCTACACGCGTCTTCTCTACGCGTATCTTCGCGCAAATGTTCCTACATGTGATTTATCATCTCATCAACCTTACCGGAGCTCGATTCTTCACTACGGCTCGGGCCACGACGCAACTTTCGCCGCTCGAGCCGAGTTTGTAGTGAATGCACTGATTCATTTCTGGCTTGTTGACAATGATTTCTCACCGTTTCCGGTGAGTGTTTGTAAAGCAATGGGTGTATCGTTTCCGTTCGGGGAAATGCCACCGGCGGCGGTGTTAGGGGAAGTTGTGAAGCTGTTTGTTAGGTATTTGGGTTTGAGCACTTTAACATCGTTTCGTGAGAATGGCTATTTTGGTTATAGTTACAATTCTAGTCCTAGGTGGAGAAGTTTGGAGGTTTCTAAGAATAAGGATTTAGGTTATGGGTGTTGGAATCAGTGTTTGCAGAGGCCTTTGTATAGGTTTTTGTTGAGGACATTGTTGTTTTGTCCTATGGCGGCTTCGGTTAAGAATGTTTCTCAGGTCTTTTATGTTTGGATTAGTTATTTGGAGCCTTGGAGTATTAAGGGTGATGAGTTTTCGGAGCTCGATGCAATGAACAGTGAAAAAATGGAAAATGCTTCGTCTGAAATTGGAAGTGGGGGTGGTGGTGCGTATTCATCGCGTTGGGAGGATTATGTTCTATCTAATTATCTGTATTATACTTCACTGGTTATGCATTTTATTGGATTTGCTCACAGGTTTCTTCATAGTGATGTTGAAACTGTAGTTCAGATGGTGCTCAAGGTATGTTTGATGTTGAACCTGTTCTTGTTTTGTTCCTTGTATTTATAGTTACCGCTTTACTGCTCTGTGGTTGTTATTTGCCTGTGACACGATGTTTCTACTTAAGATGATATCTGTGGATAGTGAAGAGTAACTGCATTGAATCATTTTTGTACTCACTAGCTTGTGTATGGATTGAGTAAGATGGTGAAACTTTGATTACAAAGGGCATGTTGTAACTTTTAAGTATTAGAACGTGGCTATTAGATGGTTATGGATGTTGATGTCTGTTTAATTTCTGTACATGTTGCTGTAATCGAGTCATATGTTAAGGGAATTCATCCTTGAAAGGAAAAAGCATAATACCATGAATTCGCTAATTGTTGTTTCTAGAGTGCCAATTCTCTTTCACCCAATGTGATAATATTCACGTTTTTATCTGCGGAGTTTGTATTTAACCATCATTTGGTCAGCCGATATAGTCCGAACTCACGTGCACCTGCACGCCTGGTGCCACATTATCATATAATTTTCCCTATTAGAAGGAAAATGGACAATTTTAGTTCAATAGTTGTACATTTGTACTATCCATTAATTGCTTAAATGTTGAAAAGAACATTTATAATCCACTGTGTGTCAACACAAAATTGCCGCAAAAATAAGTCTAAAATATGATGGATATCAATAGCATGATCTCTGTAGAGTTGTGCTACTCAATTTTTTGACGACTTACTATAGTATTTTTAATGTTTTTAACAAAATTAAATATCACATCCAGCTAGGAAAAAGTTTGCGTTGATGTTCATGTTAGACCTTTTTGTATACATAATGGTTAGAAATTTTAAAAGATAAACAATGTTTCTGTGTTTGTAAACTTGAGGTTTAGTGCACTTCTACAATGATAACAGCCTCCTGAGGTTTAGCTGAAAGGAATTTTCACATTCTAACCTTCTTATCCAGGTGTTGGACACTTTGACATCATCCAAAGAGCTCATTGACCTTTTGAAGAATGTAGATGCCCTTTTCCATTCTAAACAGGCTGGCTCAGGCAAACCAATGTTGAATAACTTGTACAGATATGTTCCCATCATCCGTGAACAGTTGCAGGTGGTTTGAATTTTTCATTCATTTTAAAGATTTTTCTATTACATTTATCTGTTAATTTTTACCCTTAATATAACTTTCACCCTAAATGTTGATCCTATACCTACTGCTAGTTACCTGCTTTTTTCTTCTTTTGTTGGTTATATATTTTGGCATCTCATGTCTTGAATCTTTGCACTCCTTGATTAATTTAGATTCATAGCTGGTTTAGACATGGTATTAAAAGCCTATTCACTTTAGCATTATTTAAAGGGAAAATTTTCCTTTTTCTTTTAAAAACAAACCACTACTACAAGATTTTAGGTAGTTTGTTCAAGCTTTCGAAAGAAAAAAAAGAGAGAGAGAAACAGATATTTAAACCTCTTAAAGGTGGAATAAGTGGGGTGTCCGGGGTTTGAATCCTGGCCCCTGCATATTATAATGTATTGTCCCTGTCAATTGAGCTAAAGCTCATGGGGAAGGGGAATTATTCTTATACGCTACTTTGAGTAGTTTCCAATGATAAACTGTAATTTTAATTACCTTTAAATGAAGAAGAGTTTTATTAAAATTTGCAAGTTAACAAATTGAAAAATAGTTTATACTGTATATAAAATCCCTAAAAAGGAAATCACATATACAACTTGTTTTAAATGCTTCTGTGGGTATGTAACAGGTACTATACATGACATAAACTCTGTATATTTATTGATATATGCCGGTTGTTTCAGGACTGGGAGGATGGTTTATGTGAGACTGATGTTGATGGCTCATTCTTGCATGATAATTGGAACAAAGATTTGCGTCTGTTTGCTGATGGGGAGGATGGTGGACAGCAGCTCCTTCAGGTCTTACATTTCAAATTTGTAACTAAATTAAACTAAAACAATTGTTTGTCTATTGATTTATAAGGGGCTTGAGACCAACTATGTCTGTCACTCTTGTGTTGTGTTTCTAGTATGATGATAATTATATATCTGGTATAGGTTGTTATCTTCTCATCCACTTTATTATTCCTGCAGTTATTTATATTGCGTGCTGAAGCCGAGTTACAAGCTGCATCTGGTGATAATGTTACACCAAGCCTTCAATGCATAGATTCATTGAAGTCAAAATTAGGGTGTTTATTTGATGGGCAGACTATAAAGCCATCTCCAACCTCCCCAGAACCAATGCAGCATCAACAATCCCGTGATGAGATATTCAACCCTAGAAGGGTTGGCAATCGTGTGTGTATGGATGTTAAATACAAAGGTGATTGGATGAGGCGTCCCATATCCAGCGATGAGATTGCATGGCTTGCAAAAGTGCTTGTTTGGTTGTCTGATTGGTTGAATGAGAATTTTGGATTAAATCAAATAGAGCCCACTCTTGGATTAAATCAAACAGAGACCAGTAAGTCAAGCTCCACATGTTCCTATGTGGAAGTGTCCACTGATGTTGCCGATATATGTGGACCTTCGGAAGCCCTGAAGGCTTTTCTCTGTACAATCTGCTCTTGGTTTCTCTTCTTGGGAGCTGCTTCTCTGGGTTTCATGCGGAAATATGGTTTGAGGGTGAATCTAAGGATACTAGCCTCTAAGAAGGTTGTAATGTTTTTTGTTTTATATGCTGTTTTCTGCTTACTGAAGAAATTTGTTCGAGCAATCCTTAGCAAGTAGGAAGTATACATCGAATATATACGTAGTATATAGAGAAATGTAGAAAGTACAGAGAATTTTGTTACTTTGAAGTTATTGAGTAAATTTACAAGTGGTTTTGCAACCAAAATTATGTTTAGTATTTTGCTTAGTTGGAATGCTGTAGTGAGAAATAGCCAGCTGCATCTGTTCCACGCATGCTTTCTTATTTGGAATGTGCATAAAACTTGCTTGGAATGTGCTGCTAATTAGGTTTGAGATACTCTTTTCAGAGGAATCTGTGTAACCTGAAGTTTAAATTATTCGGGCATACACAGAAATAGAAAAAGGTAAAAAAGAAAAAAAATCAGTTTTTTTATTATTATTGAAATAATATAATTGGAAGATTCTAAGGTGAGGATTCAATTAAGTCTTTCACCGGTGGAACACTTAAAAGCCACCATTAGATTTAATTAATAGCCTAGATTTATTGCAAAAAAAAATGATAATATGTATACCTTTCCACACACAGTTCTACCCATCACTCTTTCCCATTTACATTCTTTCCAATTAACCATAAGATGATTGTTGAAAATAAAATGGAACCCGTAATGGATAATTCAGTCGATAGAAATTGGCCACACCATGGTAAAACTGAATGAAAGCAAAGGTAGAGAAGGATTCAATTCAATTATAATTGTGCTATTGTTTGTTACTTTTTCTTTGATGTCAGTTAAACTGCTACTTAATTGTGTTAGATTTCATGAAAATTTATGGTTATTTATTTGGTCTTGCCCAGAAAACAAAACCACACACTGTCGTATTTTCTCAAGTTGGAGAAGACCAAGACATAGACATAATTGTGTGTGGAAGGTGTATGTGTTCTTATTTTTTAGTTTCAATTAATCTGGACCGTTGTTTCAATCAAATAGTATTTTTTACGTGCTTCTCCGGTGAAGGATTTAATTAAACCCTCACACTAGAATCTATCAATAAAATTATATATGTGTGTGCGTGTGTGGACACTCTTAAATAGTTTAGATTTGCATTGCTCTCAACCAACAAACTTAGAATTTTTATAAAAATACGTAATATTTGTGATTAGATAATAATTATCCCTCTATTCAACACATTTTCTTTTAAATTTTAAATTTGTTTCATTGAATCTTCTAGTTCCTACATAGTTTGGTTTGGTATGTACTGAGTCTAATTTATTTATAATCAGATTTTTAGGTGAGATATTTCTAAATTCTTTTGAAAACTATCTTAGAAAATTTGAGATTTGAAAGCGCGTTTTTTTTTTTTTTTTCATTTACACCTTTCAAATTGGTTTTATATATCTGATACTCCCCTTATGGTTGAGGGGGCGATGTTTTAACTTAACTAGATTTCTCTTTCAAACTTGCTACAACTGGAAACTGAAAACCAGTTTTTTTTTTTTTTTTTTTATAAATTCAAGGGCCAGACTAAAAAATAATAAACGAAACATTAATTAAATACGAATTTTTATGTTTTTGAAAAGATTCTTATAATATTATAAATAATTTTCAAAAATATAAAGGCTACACATGAGTTGACTTAAAAATATAGACCAAAAATGGTGGTGGAGAAAAGTTTTAGAGGAATTAAAACAAAAAATTTGTATATTTATAAAATTTATATTACTTTTCTAAGGGCAAATATTAGTTGTTAATTTGTTAGATTAATATTTTTTTTCTCTTTTCTCCTATTTTCTTTAGAGGAAATTGAGTTTTATATAAATAATTTGTTTACCAAGTTACAACTTAAGGAATGTTTCAAAAAAAAAAAAAAATAGATAAGGAAATTTCCCACCAAAAAACGTAGTCAATACACAAGTGAGATCTATTAAGACAAATTGAACAATCAAGCAGAATAAATGAAGTTGACATGCCATTAAAAATAGCACAAGCAATTTGCTTGTCGACTTTTACCGCTTAGGTGCTAAAATTCACTAGTTTAAGTTAAGCAAAGTTAGTAAAGTCAACAATATCACCAAAATTCAATGTCATCCAAAAAAATCTGATACTCTATCACTCAGTGGGTCATTTATTCCACTTAGTTTATTTCATATGAGTTCATACAATGTAATACTACATGTTGAATAATGAATACTTAATTTCTACCTTATGCGTTTTTACTTTCCTTTATTTCGGTCAAATTTACTTCTTTTCGAGTCATTTTCTTTAAATTACTTTCAAAGTCTTTACATTTTAAAAAGTCCTTATTTCCTTGAGTTTATTCCCAAACAAATAAGGTTGCCAATTAATTCGTCCAAAACTCCATGGCACATTGATTAAACATACATTTGTGATCGGTTTTGGCTCACTTTACCATTAAACAAATGTTGGTGTTCAATTTACGTTTTGGCACTTATAAATGAACTTCATCAATATACATTAAGTTTATTAACAATACTCTTTAATATTCGGTTAAAATCAGTCCACGTACTTCTCTTTTTTTTGTTGTAACAATGGTTTAATATGATACCACGTAGTCTATTTAATACAACAAAGGCTTCCTAACTCCCAAGCATTTGTGATTTCTACAACTAACGGGTTGTTGTGTTTCCCTTCTCATGAAGGGTAGATGCGTAGACTCACCTAATTTAATAATACTTTTTCACACTCATTTAAAACCTTGTGTGCCACCACAATATCACTCTTACTCTCAGCAACACAAAAAACCCTCGTTCTTATGGCACCCAGAAAAGATGGACCTACTAAGAAAACAATGAATAGAGGAGCATGGACCCAAGAGGAGGATCAAAAGCTAGCACAATGCATCCAAATTCATGGTGCCAAGAAATGGAAAACCGTTGCAAACAATTCAGGTAATAAGACAAAAGCTATTCTTTTATTACTACTCACAAGTAAAAAATTTACAAGTTTAGAAAGAAAGTGGGAAAAAGTTGTTACTTGAAACCAAAGCAAGTGCTGAAATTTTGTTTGCAGGTTTGAATAGGTGTGGAAAGAGTTGCAGGCTAAGATGGTTGAACTATCTTAGACCCAATATCAAGAGAGGGAACATTTCAGATGAAGAAGAGGATTTGATTATTAGGCTTCACAAACTTCTTGGAAACAGGTTTGTTATATTCTATGAAGCACCGACACAGTCACACTACAGACACTAATACAT
Organism: Medicago lupulina; assembly: GCA_958299785.1. Taxonomy (NCBI): domain Eukaryota; kingdom Viridiplantae; phylum Streptophyta; class Magnoliopsida; order Fabales; family Fabaceae; genus Medicago; species Medicago lupulina. The sequence goes on along the minus strand of OY283143.1, from coordinate 14,873,355 downwards.
ACATTGGACACACACTGAGATGTACGCATACATTGATCAGACACACTTTTAATCTGAAGTGTCCGTGATACATAGGTTATACTCATATATCATATATAAAAAAAAATTGTATTTTTGAAGACAAATAATGTTGATGTATGAGTTAACTTCATTAGCATTTGTGGTGATGGAGTTTTTTGGTAATGTGAAGGTGGTCTTTGATAGCTGGAAGACTTCCAGGGCGAACAGACAATGAAATTAAGAACTATTGGAATTCTCATTTGTGCAAAAAAGCCAGTCACATAGAGGAAAAACCACAAACTTCCACTACAGAAGAAACTATAGCCCAAGACAATGTTGTTGGGGATAATGCTATGTTAGAGAATAAAGATTCAATTAGTGGAAGTCTTGATTCAGATGTTATCTTTGGTGTGAATGAATTCTTAGACTTTTCCACTGAAGAACCATATGGGTTTGATTGGGTGATTAAATTCTTGGAAATTGATCGGTTTCAGTTTCCTGAGAACACACAAACATCTGAGTGAGTATTGTTGTAGATAAGTAGCTACAGACCATTGAAGTATAATGTTTTGTTGAGAGAGAAAGAGTTTTTCTAATTCTAAGTGCATATGTTCGGATTCATTGTGATTTTGGTAAAAAAAATTACTACTTAATAGTTGATTAATAACTAAATAGTAATTCATAATTATTGGCAGCTAAATGTTGATACATATCATGATGCACCATGGCATGGAGTAGTGATTCGCATTAAAACCACATGTACTCTCATCCTTGATACCCGTATGAAGCAACGGTTTAAATTATGCTTGTGCATTCGTGTTTAAAACACAGAAAACATCAACTTTTACTGTTTTAAAACTTCATTATTGTTTATGTGACATTAATTACTTGTTACTGAATAATTGATGAAATTACCTATTCGATGTCACAGTATGTCAAATTTAAGTTGGCAGTAGTACTTGAAGTAGACAGTTTTTCATTCAATGAGGGAAGAAAGGGTTATTTATTGGTGTATATTTAGTACTAAAAGTAAGGGTTCTGCAATATGATCATTAAAATCAACTAAGATCAAAAATATTTCTCAAATTGAATTTTTTTTAGACCACATTAATCATTGAGTTGCTCGTTAGTCTTTAAACTTGTGCTGAAGGAACTAATGCGATTAATAATTTTTATGTTTTAAAAATCATTTGAAATTTTAGTTGATTTCAGAAGTTAAATTATATGATCCATTCAATTTCAGAACTTAGTTTGCCATTCACTCTATTTAATGGCTAAGGAAAAATATCAGAAACCATAAACCTCCTTATAAAAATAAAAAAATACAAGAAACCACAAGAAATGAATGGTGGCAACTGGCAAGACAATGTCAGTAATCATAAATTAGGATTCAATTCTAACAGATCTTACCCCACAGAGTTGTCAGTTCAGTGAAGAAAATACTAAAATAGTAGGGAAACTGATAGAAAGCAACAGAGTTTTGGTAGCCCCACAATTTTTTCCCAATGATAATTATAATACATTGAACTTTTATCCAGATGAAGTAACAACAAACAAATCAAGATACTTCCCTCTATGGTTTTATGAAAGAGACTATGCAGAGTTCAAGGATTTAATACTTTGAAAGAGGGGAAAAAAAATATTACACATTTAAAAATAACAGCAATTGAACTATTTACAACCAGATTACCTAGCTTAGGATCAACCATCAAGCTTTTTGGTTCCTCGTCAAGTATTCATGTAATTAATAAATTAATCAATCAAATTTCTATTGTATGAAGCCAATCATTGAGCAGTGAAAGACTGCAAGAGTCTTGCATGGTCCCCGTCTATGTTTGCGGAGTTCAAATCTGGTTTAGCTTGTTCAACCATATTGAATGAAGAATCATGTGAAACAGATCATATCTTATTGGTTTTGGGTTCCAAAGGAAATGCTTTTGTACCATCTTCACATTATTTTGCATTGCAACATATTTTCTCATAGGGATTGACAACAAAATATCCTTCAATTTAGGAATATCCTTCTCGGCCACCACCACAGAAAAAGCGCTCCAGTCCAGAACGTCACTAAGTGGAAGGACAAAATTATCTGCAATGATCACAGGAACACATTCGTAGTATATGGCTTCAACTATCCTAGGGCTATTAACTTCAAAGCCCATTGGACATAAACAATATTTACTTGATTTCATATGTTGAATATAAGTCATCTTTTTAGAGACCCTCAAAGGCAAACGCTTGTAGATTTTCATGTCTTCGTATTTTTCACCACCCCAATACTTAAGAAGAGTGGGACGCACTCTACCGTGCATGCTTCCAGCAAAGAAGGCAAGGATAGGACGTAGTGATGCTCTATTCCCACCAAGATATCTAAGAGGTCTTCTTGGTGCCCTTATGGTAGTTTCTGGAAGGGAAACATCTCTTCCTGCAATGAAGATTCTTTCAGACAGATCAGCATTACATAGAGCTTTTAAGGTGTTTCTGGCTAGTTCTTCATGTTCAGTCACTGTGTAAGGACCCTGCAAATGGGAGTTTCAAACAAGAGGCATATAAGAAAGAGATGTTTATGAAAACTTCAAGAAAAGCAAAGGTTCACTGAAGTGTTTTTCATTGTTCAGTAATCATAAAAAAAAAAAAAAGTGTCAGAGAGGCTGCGATAAGTCATATAAATGAAATTGTTGCATAATTTCATACTCAATATGATATGGCCTTGGATTATTTCAAATTTCAAGGTAATAGACGGCTATCAAATGTTTAAGGGAAGCTGGAATTACGAAAGGGAATTAATCAGTTGCAAAAGGAGAACTGTGAAATATATTGGGAGCTTTGTGGCACTAGGTTATCCTATTATTATAAATCATCATCATCTATTATATGGGTGAACCTTTATGGGTCGAAGCAATTTGAAATTTATTTTTACTAAGTAAATTTGTTTTAATTTTTCCAACTAATTAATGAAAGACAAGGAAATGTAAGAACTAAAAATATTAATACTCTCAAACAATTATCAAATTTGGCGAAATCAAATTATCAGAGGAATCCAAAGGAAAAAAGACACCTACCCAATCATGGCAAGCAACAAGGAAATGATCTGACCCATGTGTGCGATTCCAAAAGGGATACTTTGCAGCAATCTTGTTTACATAGTCCCTAAGAAAGATTGATAATGGTTTCAAATCATGTGACCCAGGCACATAGAGTGTGACCTCCATTTGGCGTGCACTGTATGGAAGATAAAATAAGTGGGCCCTCTCGGGATCCTTGGTAACAAATTGCTTATTTTCCTGCATTAACTTCATAAACCATCCTTCAGAAGCATAGATTCCCTTAAGGGAAGGGTTGTGAAAAATAGGCCTTGCCCCATCACGATATATATAAACTTTAAGTACTGTTTCCATCAATTCATAGCTCCTGAAATTGAGGAACAGTGTTTATTTCAACATGGTCACAGATGCTTTTAACATACCAAAGACATAATCAACAATATTCAGCAGATTACAGACAACAAGCTATAGAATCAAGTCTCCAAACTTCGTCTCCTTAAAAACTTAAAAACTTGGTGGAGATGATTATAGAAAAGTAATGAAGTAAATAGACTCAACAATTTACATCTGCTTTACAAGACACTAAAATTCCATACATGGTCAAAACTACAAAACATACTAGGTAAAAAGACGTTGACCATCCTCATTAATGTCAGTGCCTAAAGGCAGCTTTTAAACTTCCTATTTGAAGGATGTATCATCACTAGTGATAATTGTAATAAAATTTAGGTAGGTTGAGTGGTCCTTTGACAAGTTAGCAAGACCATGTAGTCTAAAGTTAAAGCCTTCTTGCCTCAGTCTTCATATTATGTGATGAATGTATGCCTTCTAGACTTCAGTTTTCCAAGTTCAAAAAGCTTATATGTGAAAGATTGGTACTATATCGAAACAACTCATTAGAACTGTGATATAAAACCACTTGTGTGTCTTCAGCAAAGAGCTTATGCTTTTCAGATGATAAATTCATGACTTAGTATAACTCTATAACCAAGTGGTTTAGAATTTGATCCCTACAGCCCACATTCCTTTAATAAAAGAAAGCTGAACTTGAGCATGAGGCAAGTGGGCATATGTGTTTCCCATGCTTCAAACCTAAAGGCCCTTGCTTCAGCAGTAGGATTAGAGATGTAACATAAAATCATTAAACTGCAATTACTTAAAGGATCAAACTTGAGGTGGTTGGGTCAGAACACTAATTTAAGTCAAGTGGTCACCAAGCTTAGATGAATAAGTATTTCTAGAAGAGGGCTTTTTCCTATGATTGAATAATTTAATGAACGGAGATTGATAAACATCTCCAGTTTCAGAATGGTAAAAGCTGAGTTCAAAACAGTATTTGTTCAAGCATGTGCAATATAGATTGGGCTATATAGTTTTATCTTTTATTATGTTTTAATTTCATAGCTAGGGTTTTATTTAGGATTATCGATTGTTATTTGTTGTTTGGGATTCTATCCTATTTTATATTATCTTATTCTAGCCTTGGCGCAGCGATAAAGTTGTTGCCACATGACCGAAAGGTCACGAGTTCAAGTTCTGGAAACAGCCTCTTGTGTAAAACAGTTCAAGTTCGAATTTCTTTAGAAAACAAGTAAAAACATATCCACACTTAAATCATGTAGTGGATAAAGCTAACTAACAATGCACATTTTAGCTTAATTAAGGGTGGATACACATACACCCTTACCTGCTATTTTATAGAAATCAGTAACCATCACTTGCAATCACGACACTATCCAGTAACAAAACCATCAATAAGTATGCACAATTCAAAAGAAAATACGAATACCTTTTAAAAACAGAAATGTTCCTGAACAAAGGAGCGTAAAGATCAGCATCTTCAGTCACTAAAGTAGCATGATCAATCTCTTTCTTTGCATACACAAGGGCCTCAGTAGGTGTCATCAACCTAATGTCCGTCTGCAATATACATATCCAGCAAAATATTGGTAATGTCTCTCTTCATCTTACACTTCAATAAAACAAAAGAATGAACAGAGTCTAAAATCTAATCAACTTCTACCTGCTTACCCGAAGAAACACGCCCACGAGGGAATGAAGTTGTAACTGGTGTACTTGTATTAGCAAGATTTCTGTCCTTCTTTCGTCGCGCTCGAGTATCTATACTCTCAACTGACACCGATTGAACAAAGTTGTTGGATGAATTCGGAAGAGTGAGGTGAACGTTTTGAAGTATTGTCTCTTTGATAAACTTATTCGACGGTATAGCACTATTAGAAGATCGGTATGAATCAGTTTCACGAGGAAAATGAAAGTGTTTGTTTGGTGAAATTACATGAGTATGAACAATCATCTGAAACACAAACCCAGATACTGTAAAGATGGATACAAGAAGAAGCAATTTTCTCCAATCAATCTTGTGTCGAAAACAAAGCCACGATAACTCCCTCATTATAATAATAGTTGTTAGGTGGAACACCTTCTTCATCTCAAATTTGAATCATAGCGCAATAAATTGGAACCTGGTTCAGACGATGGATCTGAGTGCGGGAAAAGTAGTGTGTAACTGATAGCAGAGACAGCGAGGTTGACGGAAACGGTTAAAGCGGGTTCTGCCACCTTACAAAGCGTGTTGATGTTGTGTTCTGTTATGAAGATGCCAACTCCAATTCTAAAGGCATGAGAAAGAAGGAACAAGTACAACCCCCCACTCTTCGATACATCCAAAGTCAACTTTTTCCACCTTTTCTCTTACACTTTTATTTATGGTTTGTTTAAGACTGCGTTAATTAAAAGATAAACATTTTTATTTGTCAACTAACCTAGATAAGTTTGGATATGATAGAGATTTGATAAGATATAAAGTTAGATCGAGATATCCTATGATAGGATATGAATATCATAAACATTAATTATATATATTGTGTTTGATCGGCGCATAATAACAAAACATGATATCATTATAATTAAATGAAAAATTATTTTCATAATTAATTAAATATTGTAAAAATGATATGTCATTAATTATAATAGACATGATATCATTATTTTAAAAATGACAATATTTTAAAAATGGTAGAGTATCAAGATAATAAACAAGGAATGATTTTCTAATCACATTCGGATAGTTTCTAACCGAACCAATATTCAACCCATCAAGATAGTTTCTAACCCCAAACCATTATTCAAGATATAAATTTTAAAGGAAAGGCAGGATTGGATATGAAAATGATTTTTTTTTATCATATCTCTTTGATGCATCAAACATGAGATTTAAACAGGATATGATTAGTATATCATATCATTTTGGACCTTCATGGAAAATTACACCCCTTTCATTTGAGCAAATTTAGGTTTACCCCCTTGTAATTTGAGCAAATTTCGGTTTACCCCTTATTAATTTGAGCAAATTTCGGTTTACCCCCTGCCATATCTTTGATTTTGTACAGTCAAAATTCATGAAAAAGGTCCAAAATAAAAAATCTTCAAATTACAAAGACGAAATCCCAAAAAATATTTTACAGGGGTAAAACAAAAAATGACCTATATTACATGGGGTAAAACACTATTAACCCACCTTTGAAATAAGCGTGAAGTAAATTAGTACTTTCAAAAAATAAAAAGAAGGTGATTCGATCAATGACTTTGTCCCTATCAACGTTGTAGATCCGAAAAGATGAGTATTCCAAGTCTCCGAAAAGAGACTTGAATGTAGTCATACTTGTAGACATAGATATTTTGTCGTTTTATGTTATTAACATGAATGTTGTGAGTTTGTTCATAAATTCATCCTTTTTATTTTTAGCGACTTTTGATATGTATTGTATCAATGCACTCTATCAATTTGAATGAAAGAATATTTTTTCTTTTTCTCAACAAAAAAAATGAAGTAAATTAAATAATAAAATATACTTAGGGATTGTAAATTTTTCTTAACCATGTAAAATTTTATATTGTTCACCAAATACGATTTGTTTAGGACATAATCCAAAAGGTTAATACTAATAAAATTGAAAAAAATTCAAATAAATTAAACTAATTTTATTTTTTTTTGTAAATCCTAACTCAAATGTCTCAATAAAAGAAACTCGAATGTTAAAATTGTTAGGTTGTACGTTGCATCCTGTAACTCAAATTAAAACTTGAGAATCCTCATTTGCGTGTGTCAATTTTCAAATGTGATTATTATCATTTTATTAATAAAAAAAAGTCACTCTTTTTTTAAGGGAAAAAGTCACTTTTTTTTAACAACCTTATTATGATAACAAATCGTTTCAAATGAGGTCATGACACATAACTTCTTTTCTATAGGTTGCCTCCTCAAAATCAATGTTTTGTTCCAAAAATATCTGTAGAAGATAAAAAAAAAAGCACATTAGAAAATCAAATTATAATAATTTACACAAGTATGATACAAATATTATGTAGAAAAACAAGAATGATACATGAGATCGTATATTTGAAATCATAAACATATCACTCAAATTAAACCCAAATAACCACAGGTGTTTTTAAATATATTTTATTTTTCTCTCATTTGGAGTGCTCTATCCTCTGCAATCTACATACACAAAGTGTGATAGTATCTAAGAAAGTTTTCGACATCTCTTCGCAATATGCTTGTTCAGTGTCGAATGCTTGCAACATCAAAATGTGTGGCATACCATCTATAATCAAATGACAATGCGTGATAATTCGAAGATCTGAATTTTCAATTTTGAAGTATCCTAATTTGCAATTGAGAGCAAAGTCTGTCATCCATCCCCTCCAGTTTATGACGTCAAATCTTTATTTTAACAAGTTATTAACAAAGCTTTAATGAGTGTTTGAATCCACACTCAGGTAGCTTTACTCGCATCCTAAAGTTGTAGTTTGCCAAAAGCTATAAATTGTTGCTCTGACTCAGTTGTGCGTGTAGGCAGTTTCCAATGCAAAAACAAACAAATGCTTACATTTGGTAACTAGTTAGGGTGTGTTCGACTACATATGTAACAGGTTACTTGACGATAACATCCTTTGATCATATATATTAAATGCAATATTAATGTAAATTTTAAACATATCAATGTTGCATTTCTTTTGGCGTGTGTGTTTGAGATTCTTAAGGACACTTTATAACAAGAACTATTGACATACATCAATATCTTTTTGTTGCATAAGAAGAAACCATGAAGTTGTTTCGCACTTTTCAGGGTTTCAATGGGCTGAATTTTTACACAGTGGTCTTTTAGATGGACTATAAGATAGATCTATAATATGTTTGCTTTCGCGATAAGGAATGACACAAAAATATAGATTCACAAATTCGCAGTGAATATAACCACGAGATACAAGAATGAAATAACATGCATGAAACCAAATATAACATTCACAACCGGGTGTTAATATTGAAATTAGTCATACTTTATTATCGTTGTTATAGAGTCTTGTCTACCTTTGATATCACGGTAGATATGTCATAACCACGGTGATCATAGGTCACTGCGATTCTAAAAGCTACAAGTGTAACTTACATGAAAATCACAATTGTTCATGGATCACCGTAATTCTAACGTATCGACCTTAATACTAAACAACACTTATTGTTTGTTTAAAACGACAATACATTTGCTTGAAACCCAAGTCTATCAAGAAGCTACATATCATGACTTCTATATTTTCACGTTCAAAGTATCTCGAAACTCAATAATCAAACAGTAAACGTGCATTCAAACACATACTTAGATTAGATTGGTAAATGCTAAATCAGTAATGAATAGGGTAGAGAATTAAAATCCATGAAACAAACCTTCACCAATAAAAAACTAAAAAACAAATCGACCATGTTTTTTTTTAAAGAAAATCGACCATGTTAAAATGCATGATCGCCCCCGTACGAAAATTTATGAGTAGAATAGCCAATAGCAATTAGCCATATCATCTAACCATGTACCCAATAGAAACAAGCCACATGAGAACGAAACACGTGTTCTGAAAAACAAAGACGCACACAAAGCGGTGAAGAAACAAAGAAACGAACACAAAACCAAAACCCCCGAACATAAATCCACGATCTTCCTCTGAATCAAACCTTCTCCCGTTATTCTTAACCAGATCTACAAAGCTCTTTTGCGTCACTCCAGAACTTGGCCATGGCTGCGCCATTTTTCTCAACGCCTTTTCAGCCATATGTTTATCAGGTATTTTCACCAATTAACCTAGATTCTGTAACAGCTTAGATGAGCTTGAAAACACTGAATTATTATGTTTATTTCATTAATTACTTGTTCGCTTGGATCACATTTTGTGAAATTGGAGTGTTATAGAAGATTGATTAATCTTTATTTTAAGTGTATTAAGATTATGAGAAATTGCTCTTTAGTTTGTTTGATAAGCTGGATTTTATAATTTTTATCGCATGATCAACATGGTTTGTTTTGTTTGAGTTCACGATCATGATGATTATTGCATGGAGTTTATAAGTTTTCTTTGGAACGTGCAAAATGAAAAATTGTCTAAATGGGATTTTTTAAAGAGCCATGCTATTTAATGCAACAAATTTTCACACGAAAGATCACGAACAGCACACGTAATGTATATTGGCCATTAGGGGTTTTGGCCGAAATCACAGTAGGATGCGCATTAACAGTAGGACACATTTCTACTCATATTGTCGTGATGTGTTTCATCGTGACAGTAAACATTTCCGTCTTTTTAACTGGCTTAGTTTTGTGGGATGTTAAAATTGACAAGTGACATGTTTTATTTTCGCGCGCATACTGGTCTGAGTAAGAGCTGCCCTTCTTAGTACGAGGGGATACGAAAAAGTGTAGAGCTCATCATAATGCTCTAATTAAAGAAAAAGGAAGTTTTCTTGGTATTTCGATTCATATCTTTGATTGCGATACTAAAAATATTATCTGATTTTGAGCATTTCTTATTGACGTGTCTCAATACTATCCCTGAACTTATATTATGGATGGAAAATGCTGATTATTACGAAGAACTAAAAACAAGAAACACGTGATTTAATGCATATATTGGCCGTGATTTCCGCAAAAGAGAGACACGTTTGGAAAATAATTTTAGTGCATATATTCCATTGACTCACTTTCTACGATAACCGTTTTTTTTTTTTGAATAAATGGACATGTTTTTCATTCTTGCGATTCGTAAGATTTAGTAGTTCTCATTAGGGATAGAATTCTATAATAAAAAGAAAAATAACCGAACTACCGGCATTCTACACAATATCCGTCACAATCTCATGATGAAATTTTGTGTAATGTTGTTCAGAGCCAGCAAGACGCAATTATCCCATTTCAGATTTTAGGGGGTGAATCTCAGGTGGTTCAGGTATATGTGACTATCCAATCCCGAGTCCTAAATGTCAATCTTTTCTTGTTCCTTTTTATCAACAATTATGTAACATCGTGTGTCATTTGGTTCCTGCTATACAGATAATGTTGAAGCCACATGAAAAAATCATCGCAAAGCCTGGTAAGCTGTTGGGTACCTTTATTTGGTTCCAGGATGATCTTTCTTTGCAGACTTTAGATTAAAGCTTTGTACTGTCATTTTGAATAGTAAATATAGGTCACATGCTTGAATATGTATTCATACAAATACGATTCTATTGATAATATTGCTTGTAATAGAGGCTCGGGTCTATTTTTCACCCTGATGTCTGTCTGCTCAACATGGCCTATACTGGTCATGACACTTGGGCATCAATTGGGGATGAAATAACAAATTTATTTGGTTTGCATATTTTTAATTATCTTTTTTGGTCTAGATATAGTGTTCTTATTTGCTCAAAACCTTTTAAGGTTTAAATTATTTCCTTCATAGACAATGTTTCAATGATAATTCCCTAGTTCTTAAACTCTTTATTACTTGCGGCACTTGCCAATCCATAAGCTTGCGAGTAAGTATGTTTGTGATTTTCTTAGATCCTCCCTAATTATTAAATGAACAAGTGTCATCAAGTATGAGTTAGCCTGAGCCCAACTAATGTTAATTGCATGTGGAGATATGCAGATTTTTTTTTTTTGCACTTCGCTAATAGTTCTCATTGTAATATCTTTTTTACATATGTTATATGAAAATACATGCTCCAAGTATTACATAACTTACAGTTGGAATTGTGGAGAACAACTATCCATATTTTTAATCGAGACTGTACCCTATGGCAATTGTAGGTTCCATGTGCTTTATGTCTGGATCAGTTGAAATGGAAAATGCTTACCTTCCAGAAAATGAAGTTGGCATATGGCAGTGGTTGTTTGGCAAAACTGTAACGAACATTGTTGTTCGCAACTCTGGACCAAGTGATGGATTTGTTGGAATTGCTGCACCTTATTTTGCGAGAATTCTTCCGGTTTGTACTTGCATACCTCTCTAAATTGTTCAAATAATGGATCGTTACTCCTCTTGTTTGAAATTGATTCTCAAAATTCATCATTTATAAACATATATCTGTATCTATCTGACTGAAATATTTTCATGTGACTGTGTTTGCTACTTATATGAATACAGATTGATTTGGCAACATTTAATGGAGAGATTCTATGTCAGGTATATCTAATTTGTTTTCAACTGTTGTTCAAATTGATTTCAAATACTAAAATTCAATTTCTATGGGTTTACTGGTTGGTATTATTATTTTTAATTTAAGGATCAGAATACAAACATAACTTCATTTTGAATTTTTTGTAGCCCGATGCATTTTTGTGCTCGGTCAATGATGTGAAGGTCAGCAACACAGTTGATCAGAGGGGACGTAATGTTGTTGCTGGTGCTGAGGTGAGATATTTGGGATAATTGAGAGTTGAAAAGTTTCCTATAATTCCCCAATAACCTAAACTTGGTCAGTTGTCTGGGAAGCCGTTTTAGTTTTCTGTTTCGATTATTATAAGAAATGGACAATCTTGAACTTAGATGTGACAATCAGTGTAGACTGCATGTCTACAGTGAATTATTGTTTGTACCAAAATGTATTATGGACTTGGAAAATGTTCTTAGGATGCATCATTTTTCCACATACCGGTGTAATTGATACACAATTTCCTGTTCATACATCATTAACAATAACACTTTGCTTTTAGTTAGTATGGCTCTACATATGATCTACCACCACATACAGCGCATGTTTTTTAGCACTTTATCATAATCATATTTCTTCCAACATAATATGTTTTCTATTGAAAATAAATATGTAGAAGTTTAAGTATCATTGTCATGTGTATATATTACTTCTCTAAGACCATGTTTGCATTATAGGTATTCTTGAGGCAGAAGCTATCTGGCCAAGGGCTTGCATTCATACTAGGGGGTGGATCTGGTATATTATCTTGACTTGTATACATACTTATAGCATTACTGTTTTTATTTTTTGGTTTCCATTGCTACTTTTTCGTCCTTTCCAGTCCATCTTCCAATTTTAAACTGTCATTTTGTTTACGGTCTGCCTCTGGAGTATTTCTTGTTTTCTTTATTACTGGACTCCTGTAGTATTTCTAATTGGATATTGGATTCTCTTCATTTTTAGTTGTACAGAAAATTCTTGAGGTCGGTGAAGTTCTAGCTGTTGATGTTTCTTGCATTGTTGCTGTGACGAGTACAGTCGATATCCAAATAAATTATAATGGTCCTGCAAGAAGGACAATGTTTGGAGTAAGTAGCTTCTTTTTCTGAAATATTTTCATGTTCTGCAGTAAATACTGTTCTCATGAATTATTCTTTTTTGTGTGGCTCATGAAATGTGCTTGGTTGTCGCTGTAGAAACTTGAAATTCTTTTGTGAATGCCATAATAGTATGTCAAAATTTACATTTATATTTTCGTAATGGTTGGTGAAAATAGAACTTAGCACTTCGCAAACTGTCTGGGTTACTCCAAAGGGATGTAAATCTCTCCTTTCCTCAATAATTGTAGGATTCAATTCCAAATCTTTATGCTCGTTGCTAAAGACTTTACAGGCGGGCAATGTCAGCAGGAAATTATGTTATTAATTAAGCGAATGTGTTGGAGAAAATTGATAGTTTACATTACTAAACCTACTGGGGATTTTGATATTTTAAAGCGAGGAATTAAAGTTTAGTTCATGAAGATTTTCCTTGGGTTTCTTTGCCTCGTGTTAGTAACTAAACTTGAAGATTTGAGGAATTGAAGTTTAGTTCATGAAGATTTGAGGAATTAAAGTTTAGTGACTAACCCGAGGCAAAGAAACCCCAACAAAGGAAAAAGTTGAGGCGCAAAAAGGAAACACAAAACTAAAAGCTGCCTGCACCAACTGCTATAGAGAAGATTTATTAAGACAGAAGGTAGGGGTTAAATAGAGATGTTAGTTAGTTAGAATTTATTCTGTTGGACAATATAAGGATATGTCAAGCATAGAATTCAAAAAGAGTAGATGAATGCAGACATGTTTAGGTTGTAGTTTGTGATGGGAAAACACCACTCAAGTTCAAGAGAAATTTTTCCTGCACAACTATAAGTGATATAAAGGTTTTTGGGACAGTAAAAGGGGCTGGAAAAAATCAAACACAATGCTGCTGAGATTGGAGGTATATTAACAATGGATGAGACACAAGACAAGATATGATTAGGTGTGGAAGCATAAGAAAGAAAGTTAGATAAAACCTATTGTTGAAAAAATGTTAGTCTCATCTTGGACATGTGGAGAAGACTTATAGAAAATTCTAATAACGACGGCAACTTAGACGAAAAAATTGTCTAATAGATATAGGTAGAGGAATAAAATTACAGGTGAAACTATTAGGAAGGATTTTGATTTAAATGGACTGTTATTAGAAATCATTAGTGTCATTTAATCAAAGCAAGCAACCTTTTTGTTGTTATACATAGAACGGGTATGATTCAGTACCAAAAAACTTGGGGAGGATGCAACCAACTTTGGTAAACTGCATATTACTATTTTATGTACCGGATCCACCATGCTGCCTATGATCTCAGATTCTTAGTATCTTTCAAAATCCATCTTAATTTTCCTAAGAGTGTTATACAATATGATTTTGACGTGATCTCGAAATTACAGGGCGACAATGCAGTAACAGCTGTTCTAACTGGACCAGGCATTGTGTTCATACAAAGCTTACCTTTTCCCCGTTTCTCTCAGCGAATTGCTAGGTAATCATTCTGCTAGTAACAAAGTGTAATCACAACATCAACTGAATACTGTCATGGATTAGTGAATGATTTTACAATATGATGATTTGCTGTCTGATTTTCAGGGCGGTGACATCTCCAAACATGAGGGAAAATCCAAAGTTTTTCATACAGATTGCCCTTTTCTTTTTCCTGGCATATGTGGTCATTGTATCTTCCTTAATATTGACAGATGTATAAATGTCACTTTATCTTCTGTTGTAGTTTTACTTTTCTCCTGAGTATTATTATAGGTAGGTGGTGCCTTGGATTCCTATGTCAATATCGGGTTTCTTTTTGGCAGATAATATTTGCCATTTTTTTATAGATCTAAATTATACTATACAATGTTTATCACCAATATAGAGTTTATTTCATTTCATTAGTAGACCAGTCGTTTTGAATGTCTTTGCCGTTCTATGATGAATTGATGGATTATTTTCAGCTTTTCATTGGATTTAACGTTTTATGTGGTAGTGCATTGAAATCAATTTCTTAATTCAATGTCTAAAATTGTGCGTCGATAAGAGCCCTATCTTTATGTATCTTTGTCGATTTTTTTGGTGTGAACCAGATCTCTTGTGCTCTAGTGAATATACTATATTTTTTTTTCGAGCCAAGTATGATAGTAACGAGTGTAAAGCTTTCCCTTAAAAAATATCATTTATCTTAGTTGGTTTTTAAAATATCAAAAAACGTGGTATCACACTCTATTTCATTCGATTTCGTACAAACCACCAATCCAATACAATAGTAAAATTCCCAGTTTAATTTTTTGAACAAGAGTATTGACATTAAACCACTGGTACATAATATGAAATTGATGCCTTAAACATACATACAACAAAATATAACAATGTAATAATAATAATTTTGATTTTTAATATTAACTAGAGTGCAAAGTGCAGACAAACACTGACATTTTTTTTTAAGGAAAACACTAAGATGTTAGTACTTAGTATGTCCGCTTTTTTCAATAAAGACGTGATTTGATTTTTACAGATAAAATTAAATTTGTTTTAAAATTTGAATAAAATGATTTGGTAAAATAAACAATAAATTATAATTAAGAGCCTTTTTCTATATTTTCTAAAGGTTGCCCTTCAATCGAGAATGTAATCATATTTAAGATGTGTCAAATACTAAATTTACATAGTTCTTTCGGTTGAAATTTGAAAAATTTGTACTGTTTTATATGAATAGTGTTAGCATCACATTTTTTTGGATATATTCTACAACACTTTTTTGTTGGTAAAATCAACATAGGTCTCGTTAAATCACATAGGTCTCGTATAAATCTACTGAAATCCATATAAATTTTGACAAATAAAAAAGGTGTGTAAGAAGTGTGTATTAAAATAACTACTTTAATAGTGTCTAGTATTGTTTATATTGTAGTGATGCTCCTATTATTTAAAGTAAATTAAATAATTTAAGTGAAAGATAAATTTGGAATAAAATAAACAGTTTTTTATAAAAAAAACAACTAATTAAGTAAATAATCCTTAAAAATATTTTTTTTAAAAATTAATGTCTATAATTTTTTTTGTACTTTTTAGGCTTAATAGCAGTTTTAGCCCCCTAACTTTTTTAAAGTTGCGATTTTATCCCCCTAAGAAAAAACTACAAAATTGTCCCCTAAGTTTTGCATCTGTGGCAGTTTACAAATCTTGTAAAAACTTTGTCAGAACTTTCATTTATTAGTATTTTTTTGTAGAAAGACGAAATGACAAAACTATTATAAATTCACAAACAGATGTAAAGGTGGGGTTCGAACACAAATAAAGGTGTCCGGGTTCAAACTCTGATAATGATGTCTGGTCTAACAATTTTAACAATTTTATCGGTTGAACCAGTATTTATGGAGAAAAGAATTATTAGTATTTTTTTTTTGACAAGAGAATTATTAGTATTATTAATTAATCCCTATTACACATAATAATTTCCATCCGCATTTTAAATTTTTAATATCTAAAAATGCTAAAGAAAAACATTAAATAGGTTTAAAAAACATCCAATAAGTCCTCGTAAGCTTAACTAATTGACAGGGACATTACATGCCTGATATCTCTTGTGTGAGCTAAGTTAAAAAAAAACCACCCAAAAGGAGAAATATGGAAAATTGTTGAACAATTCACGGAAAGACATGTGTTACGGTTAGTTAAACTTATCAAAGCAACAATTCATAAGAGGTCTTGTCTTTGAAGACCACACCATAATCTCGTGAGTCCCAATCCCATTCCCATAATTCAATTCACACAAACCATTCTCTCTTTTTGTTACTCTTATCCTCTCTCACCCTAACTTTCCCAACCCTAACAAACTCCTCAATTCAATTCTTCGTAACCGCTCTTCGATCTGTTTCACCGTTATTCAATAATCAATTCCAATTTTCTGCTGCTTCGACGCTAGAAGAAGAAGATGATGAAGAAGCTCTCGTTCGCGATTCTCGTTTGAAGGCTCAGTCACCGTCGATCAGGAAGGTTCGATCTGAATCAGAATCATTGGAACAAATCTCTCACAGGCTCGTCGCGTATGGTTTGATTACGGTTTAATTACACCGAAGGAACAATCAAATCTTGTTGTTCTTCTGCTTCGGTTCGATTCAATCACAAACCCTAATTACTGTTGATATGGCTTCTCCAAGTTTCTGATTTCGATTCGCTGGATTTGGATTCGCCTGATTCTCAAGCTCAACAGATTCGGAGGAAGGTTTTTTGGTCCGCTCGTGATTTTTTTGTTCGAGGAATTTGAATTCTCTGGATTCAGAGTTTTGTAACGAAGAGGAAGCTTCAGCGAAGAATTACACAAGTGAATCTCATTGGTTTGATCGGTTCGATTTGTGTTCGATCCTAATTTTAGTATAATCTGCAAGTTTAGGGAAAAGAAAAAAAGAAGAAAAAAATAGCTTGAATTTATTGTACTGTTTTTGATTTGTTCAGTTTCAATATCAGGGTTTTCTATTAGTTATTATTTTTATAATTTCAGAGGCCCTTTGTGTTTTGTTATTGCTTTGGTAAATTAATCATCTTTTATAGATTGAAAGAGATATATACCATGGCGGTGTATTATAAATTTAAAAGTGCAAGAGATTATGATTCAATTTCCATGGATGGTCCTTTCATCTCTGTTGGTACTTTGAAAGAAAAAATATTTGAATCAAAGCATTTAGGGAGAGGTACTGATTTTGATCTAGTCGTCACCAACGCCCAAACCAATGAAGGTTGGTTCTGATTGTTTTTTAATTCAACTTATTTTGAACTAGTGATTTTCGGCCAATTATATGAGTGTGTGTGAGTTTCAGGTTTCAATTTGGTGCTTAATTTTAAATTTTAAAAATAAACCTTTTGGATAATCCTTAGCTTTCATGTAGCCGACCCCACTCAGTAGGAAAAGGCTTGGTTACCGTTGTCGTTGATAATCTTTTAACTTTGAGTGGTTGATAATCCTTAACTTTGAGGAGGGGCTTCCAGGATAAACTTTACAGTATTATCTTGTACCTCTCAAAAGTACAAATTTTTACCAATTTTATTTGAACATTAACTGAGACAGGTTTGATTTGAATGTCACTTTCCACAGCCTCAGATAAAACTGAATAATGTAAAAAAAAAAAAACTAACAATTAAAAGGTCTATGGTAAGATGTAGTTGAGCTGCAATCTAATTTTAGCAATTACAAGTGCCCGACTTTGCTGCGGGATTTTACTTCGGTTGTTCTTATATTAGGCTTCATAAATAGCACATTTTCAGTGTTTTACAGTTGATCTGTCTCTTGGAATTTCAGAATATCTTGATGAAGAAATGTTGATCCCTAAAAATACCTCAGTGTTAATTCGTCGGGTTCCAGGACGACCACGTTTACCAATTGTTACTGAACAAGAGTACTATCTCAAACCTTTAATCTCGTAATTACTGTTATTGGATTTTCACTATGCATTTGCGCATATAATTTTGTGTAAAGGGGAAGTCATAATATATCACTTTCTGTTTATGTTCTCCATGTATAGTGGCACATCCAGAAACTACATTGTTCATTTGTGTTTGTGAGATATATTATGTGTTCTTGAGTTGCGGCTGTATTTTGTTTTTTGCAGACAAAAGGTGGAAAATAAGGTGGTGGAAACTGAACCTGCTAACAGTAGCTTACCAGCTGATGATATGTCTGCCATGAAATATGTAAGTCTCTTGTTCTTGTCATTTTGTGTTTTTTGAAATAATCCGGCTGCATTATTCAGGGAATTGAGCACTTTGATCATTCAACAGGTTGAAGATTCAGATTGGGATGAATTTGGCAATGATTTGTATTCAATACCCGATCAACTTCCAGTTCAATCGATCAATATGATTCAAGAGGCTCCTCCAACAAGCACAGTTGATGAAGAAAGTAAGATTAAGGCATTGATCGATACTCCAGCGTTGGATTGGCAACAGTGAGTAAATTATTCTCCTTTCTTTGATGTGTTGTTTTGTACATAGAATCAGTATAGGATGGAGTTATAAGTATAATCATTAGATACATGGAACCAAATATATACTATTTCTTTCCCTCCTACAAGAATGAGTAGTACCCTCTCTTATTCTTTTCAAGAGGAAATGGAGATTCCTCATCTCTGAAAGATCTGTATTGGCATAGTTGATCAATGTTTTTCCTACCAAATTTGAGCTATGTTTGGATATCTTATGATTAGTGAAATGGAACTCATGGAAGGAATTAAGGAGATGGGATGGGATAAAATGACTATATTATAATATCCCATACATGGGGGGATAAGAGGATTTAGACATGAATGAACTCCAATCATAGCCTAAGGAATCATTATCCTTCAGAACATTTCATTCTACATGCCTAAAAGGCCTTTCTTTTGGTAAAAACACTTGTATTATTGGATTTCTAATGTTCTATGTTGTTCCATTTTTTGCATGCAGTCAAAGTTCAGACTTTGGCCCTGGTAGAGGTTTTGGAAGGGGCATGGGTGGACGGATGGGTGGTGGACGTGGTTTCGGTGATTCTCTTTCATTCATTATTCGATAATTTTTTTTTTAGTTATTTACTTCTTTGAATGTTAATGAACTAATGGCTAATGTTTATTTACTTGCTGAGCAGGGTTGGAGCGGAAAACACCTCCACAAGGCTATGTATGTCACAGATGCAAGGTGCCTGGTATGTTAAAATTTCTAAATTTTATGATTCCCCATCTACAAAATGCCGGATACCAATGTCAGTTCGTGTAGCTTACTTTTTCTTCTCACTTTTGTTTAGGACATTTCATTCAGCACTGCCCCACAAATGGTGATCCAAATTATGACGTCAAGAGAGTCAAGCAACCTACTGGTATTCCTAGATCTATGCTGATGGTAAATCCACAAGGTTCCTATGCTTTACCAAATGGTTCGGTAGCTGTTTTGAAGCCAAATGAGTGAGTATATCTTGATTCTTCTCGTCCATTCTGTCATATGTAGACATGAAGTTGAGTTTCATGTTTTCTTTTAAAACAGGGCTGCTTTTGAGAAAGAAATGGAAGGGATGCCATCTACTACACGTTCTGTCGGGGATCTGCCACCTGAGCTCCACTGCCCCCTATGCAGTAATGTTATGAAAGATGCTGTGTTGACAAGCAAGTGCTGTTTTAAAAGCTTCTGTGACAAATGTATGTGTTTATGCCTAGTAGTTATTTCTGGTTTTCACTTTTCAGCATTAGAATATCATACTAATGGGAGCACTTAATATTAGTTATTTCTGTCCCTCTTCCTCATTGAGAAGGCACTAAATATTTCAGATGTTGTAGTGCTATTTTTGGTCCTGAGCTATTGTATATAATGTAATCTTATACTGAAGTTATGTTGTATAATTCTGAAAATTCTTTTCAGGTATTAGGGACTATATTATTTCCAAGTCAATGTGCGTATGTGGTGCAACGAATGTTCTTGCAGATGATCTTTTACCTAACAAGACATTAAGAGATACCATCAATCGCATACTGGAGTCAGGCAATAGCAGTACTGAAAATGCTGGGAGCACTTATCAAGTTCAAGGTTATTAAAACTGTGATGATTTTACTCGTCCTTGGACTATCACTGGCCATCAATTGTCACATTTACATTGAGTTTCATTTTTCAGATATGGAGTCTGCTCGCTGTCCACAGCCTAAGATTCCATCTCCAACATCATCTGCTGCCTCTAAGGGAGGACTAAAGATTTCACCTGTTAATGACGGAACAACAAATATACAGGATACAGCTGATGAAACAAAGGTTGTTTCTGCTCCACCACAGGCATCAGAACATGTAAAGATACCTAGAGTTGGTGATGTATCTGAAGCTACTCATGAATCTAAGAGTGTGAAGGAACCAGTGTCCCAAGGGAGTGCCCAGGTTGTTGAGGAAGAAGTGCAGCAAAAATTGGTTCCTACTGAGGCAGGTAATGTAGATTGTTACTATGTCATCCTATTTTTTTTTTTTTTTTTGTGGTGGTGGTAGTTATGTGTGTGCTTCTTGAATATGATTCGATGGAAAATGGATGATAGTAAGACACTATTTCTTGAACCACCAAAAATCTATTTTGTTTGTTGATTTTCTGTTAGAGTATTCTCATTTGATTTTTTGACTTTGCAGGAAAGAAAAAGAAAAAGAAGAAAGTCCGTATGCCTACAAATGGTAAATCTACTGTTTTGTCTGTATGACACTTATCTTTAGTATTTGTAAAAATATAATTATGGATCTGGTTTTGTATAATGCTACATTTTGTGGAACAGGGAAATACAAATGTTTTTACCTTGGTAGCAATTGCAAATAATTCTTAATTTTCATGCAGATTTTCAGTGGAAACCCCCACATGATCTTGGGGCTGAGAACTATATGATGCAAATGGGCCCACCTCCCGGCTATAATCCATACTGGAATGGCATGCAACCTTGTATGGATGGATTTATGGCACCGTATGCTGGTCCAATGCATATGATGGGTTATGGTCATGGCCCCTATGACATGCCATTTGCAAATGGCATGCCTCATGACCCGTTTGCAAATGGAATGCCTCATGACCCGTTTGGCATGCAAGGTTACATGATGCCTCCTATTCCGCCTCCGCCTCATAGGTATGCAATTTTATGTTTGTCAAATTTAAGCACTTATCTGCTAGCACCTCTCTCACACACACATCATACATCACATACACAAAAATGTGGTGGCTTGTTTGTCTGGCTATATGCTAATAATACATTGTTCTAAAAAATGTCACATTGTAATATAATAATTATGACCGTGTTCAGGGATCTTGCTGAGTTCAGTATGGGGATGAACGTCCCACCCCCAGCTATGAGTAGAGAGGAGTTTGAAGCTCGTAAAGCCGATGTGAGGAGGAAGCGTGAAAATGAGAGGCGGGTTGAAAGGTACAAATGGAACTTGAATGGTTATGTCATGTTTTGATATGCTTGATTGAGAAATTTGCTAGTTTTAATTCAGAAGTCAAACATTTTGTACCATTGCTGAATGGCAACATATTAGACATTATCATCTGGGTTTGATATCCTTGTTACATTTTGTATGAAGTTTTGACCTCCTGCATATGTTTAGTATGTGTTACATTAACATTTCAGTAAATTTTCTTTCATGACAGAGGGATTGGAATTTTATCTGGAATTTTATTATTCGAGAGATAGTTTATTATCATCCTTTTTCCCCTCTTGATGAGGATTCTTGTTTAATAATTGCAAAACACTGCTCTACATGTGCTAAATTCTTCCTTAGCTTTACCTAGTGAAATGTGTTGCTAAGTTTATTAATTGTCAAAGTTAAGATGTTGTGAATGGTTGACCAAGGTTCTCATGGTTCTTTTGTTGCGTAGTTGTATGTAGTGCAGGGGACTGAACTATGTTTTGTTTCTTTTCTCATTGTTTTTATGAGTTTATTTCCTTAATGAAACAGGGATTTCTCCAAGGATCGAGAGTTTGGTAGGGAAGTGAGCAGTGTTGGGGATGTTTCTTCAATAAAATCAAAAACTGTATGTACTTTTTATTGTCTTAATTTTCATCCCTCTCTCTTTGGACTTTTATGCGCCTGTGACTTTTTGTGGTTTTTCTACCTAAAGTTTGCCCAGAATCCTCCAGCATGCAGAAGAACATTGATTGCACTAGATAATCCTAGTAATTATTTTTGTTCCTATAATTATAGTAGTATTTGGCAATTATTTCACGTGGCTCCATTCATTGATAAAAAGATTTGTTTATCAAGTGATACTCTGGTTGAGGGAGGGATGCCTATTTGTCTTGCCATTATTTCATGGTCAACAGCAACAAATGGTTTAAAGAGGGTTAAAGGAAAACGATGAAAATTAAATAGCTACATCGCCGCATATGGTTCAGTGATGTTATTAAATCTCCACTGCTCCAGTGTCGGAAGGACATGCTTTGAAAAATTAAATCTTCGCAGTTTGAAGTGTTGTCTTTGGATTCTAATTGGGTGCACTAACAAGTTTTTGTTGATTCTTTCAAGATCACGGTTAATTTATTTTGCATTTGGTTTTCAGGATGGTAAATTAATGTTTTCTGTTGAGGGTGGATAGTTTGACTTCAAAAAATTTGTCTTGCCTGCGTGTAAACAAAATTATTTTGTGAATGATGTAAGTGGGAGATTTGACTGAGATTTTCATTTCATTCAAATGGCAACTAAAGTATCCTGTGGCTTTTATTTTCAAGCAACTTCTAGCTGTATCAGCAGCAAGCCTGGGGTACCTTAATGCCCCCACAAATTTTTTCTTCTAGATCTATGCATCATTTTTCACATCCTAGATCCCTGACCGAATAACAATTTTAAAAATAAGAAACTGAATTAAATTAAACTGCGAAAAGGCATGTGGGATTCAGTAAGTTGTAAAAAAAAAAGTTTTGATTCTTTAGCCTTGCATATTTCGTTTACTATGGTGAATTCTTTCATTAAACAAACAGTTTAACTTATCATCTAAAAAAAACAATCAAATCTGGTGCATTAAACCATGGTAATGTTATGCTGCTGCTAATTTTTGTATGTCCGTTAATTTTAAAAGCGTTAGGATGAACGGACAATATCTTTATGAAAGCTCGAAAAGAATATTAATAATATTACGAAATATTCCCTCCGTCCCTTAATATAACCATCTATTACTTTTTTCACATTTCTTAAGAAATGTTGGTGTAGTTAATGTGTCTGTTTTATAGTATAATTTTACAAAATTACCCTCATTAAAGAGATAAAGTGAAAAGTCAATTTATTGTACTTTTAGAATTAGTAGTAGTATTAAATAAGGGTATCTATGGAAAAAAAATAATTAATGTGTGTTGTAATTTAAAAAGGGGGTTATATTTAGGGACAAAAAAAAAACAAAAGGGGGTTATATTAAGGGACGGAGGGAGTAACAAGATCTAAGTTGAAAATTTAGCAAAATTTTGAAACAAGCGTTACATGGTGCACATTTTTGAACTTCAAATTGAACTTCAAAAAAATACACATGCATCTAGAATTTAGGATGGGAACAAAAAAATATTCATCATCTTGCCTTAATATTTGGCCATTTTCTAATTAATTAATCATTGAAATTAGGTCTTGTGGTTAGACGTGTGTGTTGTTGTTGATGCTTTCTATCTTTTACCGAATACCGAATTTTATAACTATTATTTCTAAAGTTATTTATTATTGGGGGTGTTAAAAATAAATAGCTTTTTTATTATGGAATTATGGGCCTAACAGTTGGGCTTTTCTATTTTGTTGCAGAAACCAGTTCCACCGTCTTCAGGAAGTGATTATCATCAACACCGTCACCGTTCAGAAAGGCCATCGCCAGATTCAACTCACCGTGAAGTTGATCCACCTCGTGCTGCCAAAAGAAAATTAGAGCACCACTCTGAACGCGAACGCGATGACAGAGACCGTGACTACGATCACCACGACCGTCACCAGGATCGCGATTACGAGCTCGACCGCCATCAGCACCGCCGTCATCACCACCGAACAGAATCGTCATCCAGGAAATCAACGGATCCAATCACCAAATCCACATCTAGGAAATCATCAGAACCAGAGATCAAATCCAAATCCCGAAAATCATCAGAACCAGTGACAAAATCCTTATCAAAGACAGCACAAGTTACAGCGGCGGAAGCAGCGGCCGCCGCAGCTGCAGATCGGAAGCAGAAGGCGAGCGTGTTCTCACGGATAAGCTTTCCTTCTGAGGAAGAAGCTGCTGCTAAAAAGAGAAAGTTGAGTGGTACTTCATCAACGGAAGCACCAACCGCCGCCACTGCCAGTGTCTCGGCGAAAGCTCCTTCCACTTCGCATTTGTCCAACGGAGGAAGGAAGAGTAAGGCTGTTATGGATGATTATGAATCTAGCGATGACGACGAGGACGACGAGCGGCATTTTAAACGTAGGCCTTCGAGGTATGAGCCATCTCCACCGCCGCCGGTGGATGATTGGGCGGAGGAAGGAAGACACTCTAGAGGAACTAGAGATCGGAAGCATAGATAGATGAAGAATTTTGGCATTTTGAAAGAGCTGTGTCATCGAAGTTACACTGTGTTTGTTACGCTACGGAGTCATCACCAACAAAAACTTTACCTCTATCGATCTCTTTCGATGCTTAGAATAAACTTTGTTGGGATGATTTTTACAGTGTAACTTTTTTGTGACTCTCTATTGTTAAGTTTCAATAATTTCGTTCATGTACAACAATTATGTATGTTTTATTCAAATCTAATTAAATCAATCAGTTGCTTGTTTTTCCTTCAAATTTCGTCCTCTCTTTCCCTTTTCTTCTTTCTTTTCTTTCTTTTCTGTTATGTATGATTGAGATGGACAAGATATCAGTGCAAATCTCCATTTAGTAGGGGAAATATTACTAAGATTGAACTTCATAAAATTTAGGAAATGATGATTCATTTTTTACGAGATAATTCATTTTAATCTTAATGAACAACATTTTTTGTTTAAATAAATTAACTATTTTTTGTTAAATAATCTAATGCTCAAAAAGGATTCAGACCTTTTATTATTGATCTCAACCGTTAATTTGAAATCGAACAATCTCAAATTACACTATCAAAATTACGCGGTTAAACAATCTCATATGTTGATTTAGATATGACAACCAGAATGCGTGACACAATTACAATTACAGCATAAAATCTATTTCACTATACACCACCAATAATCATTATTCTCTTACTGATAATTCATCTAATCTATTCTATATCTTTAATAGTTTGAGGATAAGAAATCATATATCATACTAAAATCTAAAAAATTGGAGGTGAGTTCAAATGCAGACGAAAGAGAAAAAGTAATTTAGCTATTAATGTTTGTCATTCAAAAAAATGTATCATAGTAAAATACAGTTCTTTTTTTTGGTCAAATAGCCTAGTGGCTAGAGCTCACACAATTAAATTGTGGAGTGTCTGGGATTCAAACCTCGGCCCCTACATATAATATGCAATATCCCTACCAACTGAGTTAAGTTTATTGGGAACACTTGTTTTACTTCTATTGAAGGGATACACTTATTTTTATAATTATTTTACAGACCTTTTCAATTTCTTATTGAAAAAGTATGAACACTCCATCTGGCTGTAAAAAAAGAGTATGAATACTCCATTTTAAATAATCTGATAAAAACAATATTAATTATATATCTAAGTATATAATTAGAAAGCAAAAGTTAATTATATCTTAAGTTTTTAAAACCATTATTTTGAAATAAAAATAAAATACTAAACTTTCTAAATATCATGTCTAAACTTTAGCATGTGAATGAATTTTGTGATGACACATTGTATGATTCTTCGTGACTAAAACTTATTAGTGTGCTTATCCCCTACAATCTACAGATTATGTCTAGACTTTGGCATGTGAATACTTTTTCCATAATAATATATCACGAAGTTGTCCATTAAAAATATTTGTTGGAATATATCTGCATACTTTTCATCTTTCAAGTAGAAATAGATAAAAAATAATCACTGAAATCTGATAGTAAACAGTTGATATAAGCCTATAATGTATATAGTTCGTGCAGTTGCGATCATAATTCCTCTTACAAGCATATAATAGTATATAATGATTAGATAGATCATAGATATAATAGATGTGATAAACTATGAAAGTTGTGAAAGAATGTTATACTTGACAAAAATTTATTCAGCACTTACTTAGGTGGAAGAAATGTAAATTTCACAAACTATTCAGCACTTATTTTATCAGAGAGTGATATCAGGAGTGGCATGATCCCTATATATGGCTTATACTAATCAAGAAAGCAGAAATTGTTCAACAGCTCTCAAACTTCAAGGCCATTCATAACTTCCTGAATAGTAACGAATCGACCATTTTCTATGGAAAGTTGTGCTGTAACTCCAATAGCAACAGATATTAATCCATCTTGAAGATCTACAGCAGGAACCTTTTCACCTTTACCTCTAATAGCAGCCAAGAAGTTAAGATGTTCCAGATAGCTAGACCCATGGTGTAACCCATCATATCTGTAAGGCCCAAAAATAAAAAATCACAGTAAGAATTTTCATCAACTTTAATTTGATTTCATCACCTCAAACCTTGGTTGATCAATGAATAAACCATCTATTTAGTCCCTAAACTATATAAATAGAATAAGTAGCCCCTAAAGTGTAAGAAATCCGTCAATTTAGTCTCGAACATCTTAATAGCAGAGACTAAGTTCACGGATTTTATATACTATTTAGTCTATTATATAGTTTAAGAACTAAATTAGAGAGATGATGATAAATTAGGGACTAAATGGATTGTCTGTTCATTAATTAGTTGATAAAATATATAACAGAAGCAGAAGGTACTACCCACTTTATCCGGGGATCTTCAGCTTTCACACTCTGGACACCATCTCGTCCTGCCTCACGCGTTCCAAACCGCACAACACTCTCAGGAACGAAAGCCTCACCCTGTTAAAAATAAGTTTAAATTTAGATCCATAGCATAGTAGCCATCTTGGCACATGCACTAAAGAAGCACACTCAAGAAATACAGATTGCATCTTGCATGTTTAGTATAGTTTTGTATCATGCACATTAATCATTGAAAAGCATTGTTTATCAACCTTTCCATCTTCAGGTAGTTACCACAAGAAATGCAATTAAAGATTGTAAGTACTTTGAATGGCTAAAAGGGGTTGAATTTTACCTTTCCAATATCACCAACAACAGATATTTCTTGCTCATTTTTACTCCCTTCAGCAAACATACAAAGGTCAAGCATACCTCGAGAACCGTTGTCAAATTCAACTATAACATATGCATTGTCAATAATGTCTGGCACCTGCCCGAAGTAAATTAGTCAATCGCAATAATAATACAAAACAGCATTACTTAGAGAGAAACTTCATGCCAATTCAGTATAGAACTGACTGAGACAATAAGAAATTAATCATTATACATTTGTAAGAGTATCAGTTTTGAAACCAAGCTCAGTGCACATTCCCTTTGTTCGATTAAGTATATTATAGTATACAAATATTATAATGAGAATTAATCAAGGAATATCAAACACACTACCACAAAGATTTATAATTGAAGCTTGTGATTGCAAGTGCCGCATCTAGTTTACCTTTCCATCGTATATTTCATCCTTGTGATTAACATCAATAGCTCCAGAAGCCATCACACGAACAGGATTTGCACCAACAAAGAGCCTCATGAGATCAAAAAAGTGACAACACTTCTCTACCAGAGTTCCTCCCGAGTTAACATTGAACCGATTCCAATTGTTGACCTATATGACCAATATCACTCTTTCAGCTTATTCAATAGTAGAACCCAAACATGTAATGTAACTTCAATTGATATAAAATCTAACCTTAACCAAAAAAGGAAACCGGTGCTCCCGAATTGATACCATTCTAACATGTCCAAGGCTTCCTCCGTTGACTATTTCTATCAGTTTTGCAACAGGTGGCATGTATCTATATTCCAGTCCAACCTGCACCAATATATCTGGTCTCTTTCGAGCAGCACGAACAACCTTATCCAAACACGTCAAGGCAATAAATTAGACCATTACCAAATACTTATCGGAAGAACTAACAGCACAAACCTGATGAAGAATTCTAATTATATATGTTTTTTCAGAAAACAAAATACATTATGATTATACAATATATCCTGCATGTTGACTAAAGAGGAATAACACTGAGAGACCGGTTTGTGCTATCACATTGCCATGAGTTCATGACAGTAAGTATGCCTATAAGTTAGTGCAAAAAGATGACAGACTGTTCAGACAATGGTAAGATCAACATTTTTAAATTGGGGTCACAATGCTGTTGTGAGGACATCAAAAACCTTTGGTGTCGCAGACCTTTGTTTAAAACCCTGGTAAGACATCCAACTGTAACAATATAAACTACCTATATTCCAAATGGAAGGAGAAAAAAAATGTCATCTTTTTCAGCATACTTAACTTGTTTATGGAATTCTAAAGCTAAGACCAAAATTGCATTGCATAAGTATGGTTGATATCCCAATTCATGATGGGAAAAAATATCATAAACAGGAAGATATAATAAATTACAAAACCTTTTTCCATGAAGACCACTCATTTCCCAGAAGCAGAAAACAATTATAAGGAAGTAAGAAAAGACAAGACAAAGTGACAAACCTCTTTGCAATGAGAGACGGTTGTGCAGAGTGGCTTTTCTACCAATACATGATGTGGTTTGGAATGATTGATTATATCCATAAGAATGTTGTAATGTGTCATGTTAGGAGTAGATACGACCAAAACATCACATAGTCCACTGTCCAACAACTCCTTGTGACATGAGAAAACCTTCAAAAATCACAAATTCATTCATTTATTTACCTCACTATCTTCTTAACTAAACTGTCATCAAAA
The DNA here is from genome assembly GCA_958299785.1 of Medicago lupulina. NCBI lineage: Eukaryota > Viridiplantae > Streptophyta > Magnoliopsida > Fabales > Fabaceae > Medicago > Medicago lupulina. Next base: position 14,844,318 of record OY283143.1, on the reverse strand, counting down.
TACCAATACTGTCTATCCAGATAATTGCATATAGAGAGATTAGGTTCATTCTTTCTTTGAGAAGCAGAAAGAAAGAGCATGATGGTTGATACCTGTCTATCCAAATACTAAATTGTTTGGTTACGTGCTTCTAAGGAACAAGTCCATAAAATCAACTCAAAGAAAGATAATTTCAACTCATTTTTAGCCAGAATTTGTTCCATAAAATCAATTTTTTTTCACTGTATAACCAAACAAGCACGTAAAAAGAAAGAGCATGATGGTTGATTGATACCTTGAGAGGCCAAGAAAAAGAGTGTGCTAAGTCGAGGGCGTGTTGTTGAGAGGGAAGGTGAGGGTCAGCAATGGCAACAACAGCAACATTTTCAGTGCGAAGATGATGTAAATTAATGAGATGTTCTCTTCCCATCATTCCAACTCCTATTATTCCATACTTAACTGCTACTGTTGCAGTGGCCATCGATTTTGAATTTGATTCTTCTAATAATTCAACAACACTATACTCGTTCACTCTTAAGCTTCAAAGGTTTTGGTTTCTCAAATAATATCCGAATGAATTTCACTGGATACTTTGTTTATTCGGTATCCGACAACATCCACGTCTGCAAACACAGTTACTCGATTGTCTTCTACTCATATGAGGTATAAACTGGAGGAATTTGTGTTTAAGATTGACATTTAAAAAAAAAAAAAAAAAGGAAAAAAAATTAACCTAGCAAAGTAACACTATAGTGGAGCAATTCTTTCGTAGTCACAAACACAAATAAATAGTGTTTGGTCACACACACATAAAAATGTTATTTCTTGAAATACTAAATCATTTTATCATCAATTTCTTTTTCATTATTTAAAAATATCTTGCAATGTGTGTGTGCCCAAACACTATACATTTATGTTTGTGACTATAATAGAATTTCTCCACTATAGTGTATAAAATTCAGTCCTAAAATATACTGGTCCTTAGTTTTAAAATTTTCAGAACTTTTTCTCATCATTAAATTTTGAGCTATTTTTTTTATGGGTCACGTTAAACAATGAAGTGAAAAGTCACTTAACGACGATACAAATGTGTATTTTTTTAAAAATCTTGTTTTTTAGTATTATTTTCATTTTAAGTTTTATAGTTTTAAAACAATTATTTAAAAATATTTTTTGATGGAGATTTTTTTTTTGGTTAGATGAGAAAAAGTCAAAGCAAAAAACAATTAAAAATTAAAAGAGACTATTAGCCGCGATGATAAGCAACATCCATACTGTTTGTCATAAGCAATAAACGAAGCTCAACAGGAGGGTTAAGCACGATCAATAGATCACTTGTTGACCTTGTTCCAAGCTTGGCTAAGAAGTCAGCACACATATTACCCTCCCTGAGAGTGTGACGCAGTTGAAAAGTCCAATCTTTAGTCATGTACTTTCTAATAATAGCTATCTCATTTCCATAGTGGTGAGTGGAAACATCAGCATACTGCACTAGGTGAATAGTATGCATGGAATCAGTGTAACAAATAATGTCTCTCAGGCCTTCATCCCAACAAATTTGAATCCCATGCATTAATGCCAAGATTTCAGCATGAAGAATATTTGAGTAGCCAATATTACCATGAAAGCCACGCATAAATTGTCCATCAAAGTCTCTAATTAAGCCACCAAATCGTGCCATCCCCGAGTTGGTTTGAGCACTACCATCTACATTAAGAATATATGAGTCAGGATGACCTTTTTTCCAATAAATAAGTTGAGGTTGAATGCTAGTAATCTCCTTATGCACACTGTTGAAAGCTTGAGTAACATCACGAGTCATAACCTCGATCTTTGACAAAGCAGCCATTAGGGGCATGCTTATATCATCAAAAACCTTTGCATTTCTAGCACACCAAATACTCCACATGGTAATAGGAATCACAATGTCAAGCTTGTCAACACTATCATAGGACCACATGAATATCGAGCTATCCTCTTCAGGTAAACCAAAACTAGGTCCCACCATCAAGTTCCATATAGCTTTTGCTCGATTGCAATTGAACAAACAATGAATTAAGGTCACGGGTTCATTATCACAAATAGGACAAATAGAGTCTAATGGGATACCTCGATGATTCGATATAGTTCGTGTTAGGATCGAAAGATGCATCACTTGCCAAAGGAACAATTATTATTTATTTTTCGATGGAGATTAGTCACTGAGAAAAAAAAACAATTATTTATTTTTTGGTTACAAAAGAACAATTATTTAAAGATACGTGGAAAACGAGATAGTAAAATTTAATTCATGTATGTGTTGTAACACAATTTAATGTAATATCCCAAACCTAAAATTCATGTTAGATGCCTAAATAAGAGTAGTAGTAACTTAGAAATAAAATAGAAACTAGAGTTTTAAGAGGGAATTAGTGATTAATGCAAATGGTAAGGGTAAATTGATAATTTTGGCAACATAACCTTCATATAAATAGGAATAAAACATTTTTGCATCAGAATTCTTTTCCCCTTCTTCTGTTGGTCCGTTCAGCAAACTAAGAACCCACTCATTCTACTTTCTACAATCAACCATGCAAACATGAAATCCACCTTGAATTACCTTACCCATTCTCATCAATTAAGATTCTAATCCATAGAAAGAGATAGGTAACTTGAGAAATCAGAGAATAAGAAGATTTGGAAAGTTAGGGTTGACTGAGAAAAAGAAAAGAATCAGAAATTTAGAGAGAGAAAGATATTAGAAGTAGAGCCCCTTTCGTTACCGGATCACAGTCAGTGTCGTAGATTAGAAATTGTATTCTGTTGTGTCATCTCATTATATGTATAATGAAATTGGTGTATTTAAAGTTTGACAAGGATTCAAGTTTTATCGAATTTCATTGTTCCATAAATTTTAAATTTTCCTTGTCTCTAGCATCAGACATTTTTCTAGAGGTTACAATTTTATGACTTGTCAATTTATTATGTAATTTCCTTTCAAAAAATTTATTATGTAATTTGACATATCAATTAAAATTATTTAGAAAATTCAATGCTAAGAAAATTTTTAGACACACGGAATTTATTGAATCCCATGGGACATTCTACTCGTCACCTTAAATAGTTTCATGTGCCAACTTTTGTGTCGAAATCATGTGTCGTACAGAATAACACATTCATGGCTACCATATCAGAAACTTTTAACTTGCTTCCTCTTTGTTCCTATAAGTTTAGGGAGCTTTACTCCTATACCTTAAAAACCAATATTGTCCGGATTTACTATCTAGATGGGTAAAACACCATTTGTTCAGATTTACCCATCCGAATGTGAGAAAAAATAGTGTTTTATTTCCGTTCAAATTAGTAAATCTGGAGGAGTGTGGTTTTTAAGAAAGAACCCATCTCTCGGAAACTTAAACCGAACCTCCAAACTCAAACACTTCAATCAGGAACACATCTCTCAAATACTTCAGCTCCTCTCCCAAGGACCTTGATAAAATATTCAACACACTACTGTTGCTTTTCCAAAAATGTGTTGAGGGAGGAAGAAGACGAAATACTAACTAAAACTAAGATTAGAGATTTTGGGGAACCTAATTGCATTTCGAAATGCATTTGTCCCATTCCAAAAGATGCACGCATACTCCAAAATGCATTTGAGGACATCTCCTTGAGATTTAAACAATTTGATCAATGTTTCGCCGGCATCCATAAGCAATTAAGCATAACTACTGAGCAGTAGAAACTCCTTGAGATTACTGGCTAACAAAAACTTTATAGCATTGTTTCACGGTAGTTGATATGACCATGATACAAATTGCAATGTTTGCAAATGGATTCCTACACCGCTGTAAGCATGTTGAAATAGTCTGAAGGTTAAAGATTGGTTAGTGTTTTTGCAGCAAGAAACGAGCAATCTGCTGTGTGTTTGCCAATAAATTTCAAACAAAAAACTCTGTTCTTACCTCGTTTATAATTAAACATCAATATCATCAACAAGGTTATCGTTCTAATGAGCAATTTGGTGCTATAATAAGGACACGTATTGACATGTCAGCTAAAAGATGCAGTAAATCACAAACCACCAAAGGCAGGAAAGTGTCATTGCTTCAATGAATTAATTTGACATGAACAAAAAAAAAAAAAAACTGGCAAACAAAGGAAGGACAAACAATTACGGCCAGGATTTATACAGAACAACCCAGCAAAAGTTAAAGTTCCCTTAGAAAAAATTGGCTTTCTTTGCAGAAATCGACTTAAAATATTAAACAATTAAGAGACCCCGTACATAGGGCATCCTTGCCCCTTCATCAACAAAGGTAGAAATTGTGGTGATTGTATTTGTAATTCTGGTTAGTACCATATTTAGACAGATGACAAAGTTGTGCTAAAATTTAACATGACTCTGCAAATACAAACTAGTATGTGGATAGAAAAACAGTAGTGGGGTGTCATTATGCTTGAGGTATCATATCTTGATTACAGAACTTTCTAAAACTCATTCTATCATGTTACCATGAAAGACATGGTTGAAGGTTATTTATTTGATGTAAGCTTGAGTCCAGCAAATTATTCTAATTTTTTTTTACAAAGAACCAGAAAATGATTAAAGTGATGGTCATGGGGACCATGATCTGTTGGGTTTCTTACTTTCTCCTATTTTCTCAACCCACCAATTAAAAAAAAAAACAAAATAACGGAAAATGAACAAATCGAAAAATCTGCAGAAACGAACAAACCAACTTAACCACGAAAACAAAGAACCGTCTCTAAACAAATGGGCAATTCAGAGAACAAAACACATTATTAGGTCACAAAAATGGAAGGTACAAAGTGAGGGTGCTAAACCAAACAATAACATAGAGTGTATCAACGGAATCAAGATTGAACAAAAGTAAGAGCTACAAGTCTACAACAGGTATGACCACACTAAATAAAACACAGCGAACATGACCTCTACCAGAAATGAAGAAACTTAGGCCCACCTCTACCGGCGACAACAATCGGGAACAAGATCGCCGGTGGCTGAGGCTCGAACAGTTTGCAGTAGATCTGCTTGAGGGTGGTGTAGCGTTGGGGAGACAACTTCAATATGTGGGTTTGATGGATGATCGGGAGTGGCGAATACATGGGCTGACAACATACCATCCCTACTCTAACTCCTTCAACCGGTGGATTGTGTGGGCTGGTGGTGCCTTAAAAGCTCCACCACTAAGTGGCCTAATACAAAAGTGGACAATTAACATTATGAAGGACTTGGTGGATTATTTTGTGGGATCAAAAGCATATTGACACCTATAATTATGAAGGCTCTCAGAGACATTACAAGAGAGCCACCCTTGCCTTGAAGGATTCTTTAAAATATTGTGGAGTTGTACAGTGGTTGTTCTATAAGGTGATAAGTTGTCTCAAATAAAGCTGATGTTTATACAAATTTTCAGCTAATTATTAGATGTTAATTATAAAGTTATCTAATAGTCAAATATACTGTATCACCATTCCCCGCCCCAAAGTCCAAGAGCTAGTATTGCTCTCTACTTTCATTTCCTTCACATGTTATGTCATCCTCCAATATCAGCTTGAAGTGCCAAATATACCATGGCAGGAGTTAATAACCCATGAAAACAAGATCCTACTAAATTTATCATTATTGTTCCTATTAATATGCCACACAGGTAAAACAGCAACGATACTCATACTGATAAAAAATTAGTTACTAGATTTATTAAACTAAAATTGTTACTAATTTCTTACAAAACATCCATAAATCTTTCAGCAACATAGGTTAACTTTATACGAAGTCCGGCAAAAACCCATTACTGCAAAGGATTCATCGTATACTTGAAAAATAACAACACATCTCTAAGTTCCTATCCCCTAACTGATATACGAGACGTCAGTATCATCACAGATCCAGACCAGATGATCATAACTTAATATTTTTCAAACCAAATAAGTAAAATGAAAAATAAATATCATGTGTATGTTAAAAATTCCTATACCAGTAAAAGGAGTACAGTGCACAACATTGAACTCCATGAGTAAAAATATGGAAAGACAATGGCAAGTATGTATACAGAGTTCAGAATCAGGTGAACAACCACTTAACAGATTTGGAATGTCAATGCATTTACAACAATTGATCAAATCATGGATCTACCAAAGCCTCTAACCTAATCAAGCATTTCCCCCAAACATAGCCAAATGACAAAACCCAAATCTACTAAATCGAAGTCTTCTCACCTCATCGCTATCATCACCACTACCACCATCATCTCTCTATATCAAAACCTTGTTCCTGAAATAGCATCAATACACATTAATTAAAATTTCTTCAAATATCCAACATTCGGATCAGCTAAAAATCTATGAACCACTTTTACATACGCCAAACACGACACTAACTCTGACACGTCAACACTGATAATAATTAAGAAAATGATATAATTGAATATAATCACATGAGTCGGTGTCTGACACAAACACATCTCGTGTATGTGTCAGAAACGACTTCTATAAGAAGTGTCAATGCTATTGAGCTAAAAATAAATTAAAAAACACACGATTTCAACTGAATTTAACGGTTTAATTGATTTGAAGAATTGAAAAAAGAAAGGGCACACCTACGTCTGTTTGGTGTAGGAAGAAGAGGAAGGAACGCGCTTATTCCGGAACATCATGTAACCGACGGGTAAAACAACTCCGATCATCATTACGGCGGCTCCGATAAGGTATCTGAGTGGACTTGGAGGTTCTACCTCTATTAAGCTTCTAATCTGCATCGGAAATCGGATTTCGTTAGATAAAATTTCGCATCAGACTAGAAATGTAGAGATTCGAAGCAGATCTACACTCACAGGCATGGCGAGAAACACGTTTCGTAGTGATTGTTGTGTCGTTCGCTTCACTCTTCTCAGTTATGGAAGCTTCTCTCTGTATTTGATTATGAGATGGATTAAATTGAATCTGATTTAGCATTTTTTTTTCTTTTTTTTTTTTTTTGGTACAAAGCATTTTCTATTGTAGTTGTTTTTAGTTTAGTTTTGGTGTTTTTTTATGAGCAAATAGTCACTTTAGTCCCTGACTTTGCACCTCGCTGTCACATAGGTCCCTGACTCAGGAATAAATACAAACAAGTCCCTGACTTTACACTTCCGTTATCACTTTAGTCCCTGCCGTTTAAAAAATCTGTTAAGTGATGATGTGGCGTATGTGTTATGCTGACTGTACATATGATGTGTTAGGGACCTAAGTGAAAGAAACCTAAAAGTCATTTTATTAGTAACCTTTGCTATTTCTTTTCTCCTTCCAAACACAAAAAACGTTACTGTTGAGCAAAAGAACACAGAACCCTCACGGTAGAACTCCTCCACCACACGCACACCGTCGCGCCTCCGCCGTCCAACATCGCCGCCGTGGCTTCTCCTTGTTGCGCCGCCGAACTCTTCTGTTGTTGCTACAGTCGCGTTTGAACATCATAAGGTCAGTGAACAACAAATTCTATGATTTTACTTGTTTTGATCATGCAAAATCACAACTTTTCATGTTTCTTATGCTTAATGTTTGATAGTTTTGGTTTATTTGTTGTTATTATGTTGATTTTAAGTTTTAGGGTTAATGATTTTTATAAGTTGTGTCATTAAAGGACTGAAAATATAAGTTGTGTACTTGCTACAAGCTTTTGTTGAGACATTGTTTTTCATTCTCTTGGAATGGTCGTACACTCTACTTCACGGTGCATGTCATCCTCGTAATGACTCTCCTGTGAACAACAAATTCTATGATTTTACTTGTTTTGATCATGCAAAATCACAACTTTTCATGTTTCTTATGCTTAATGTTTGATAGTTTTGGTTTATTTGTTAACATATGTATCTGTTAAGATAAGGTTTTTTTTTCTTTCCCTTTTCTTTTTTGTTAACATATGTATCTGTTATTTTTTATTTAGAATGGAATCAACTCTGATTTTGCATCATGGTGGTTATTTTCAAAGATATGGTAATGGTAACATGGAGTATGTAAATGGTCAATTCTGTGTTTGGGAGGAGTATGACACTGACTACCTTAGCAAGCATCAATTGGAAGAGATGGCAAAACAATGTGGAAACTACGCAGGTATTGAAAAAATATGGTGGTTGGTTCCTGACTGTGGAGGTTACCTTCAAGTTGTTGAAGATGCCGATATTTTGGATTTGGGTAACACTGCCCGTCGTTGTGGCAACGAAGTTCATATATATTATGAGCATCCAATATTTGAACCAGATATAGTTGCACCAGAAGAGGTGGTTCATGAACCTGAAGTTGTGATAGTTGATGATGAGGTTGAAATTATTGCTGATGCTGTTAATGAAAGTGTGGCTGATGTTGTTAATGAGAATGTGGTTGAGGCCGAAATTGATGTTAATGAAGGGGTAGTTGATGCCAATGCAGGTGAAACAGTTAATGAAGATCAAGCTCATGATGAGGCACAAGAAAATGAAACCGATGAGGATTCTGATTATTCACCTTCATATTTCAGTGGAGATGATGATACTTTCATGGAAGTTGATTTGGAACCTGAACCATCTAGAAGAAGGAAGAAGACACCAACAGAAGGACAAGGCACGAGTATCATTGTTGAAGAGAATGTTGATGAGAATGATTTTCCTAACGACAATGACAGTTACCATTCTGAAGAACTAAGGAGCCCTATTAGTACCGATGATGAAGGTGATGGAAATGGAAGAGAAGTGTTCCCTCAGTTTAATTCAAATGCAGAGTTTGGTCAAGTCCACTTGGAGCTAGGAATGGAATTTGAAACTTTGGATATTTTCAAAGAAGCCGTGAGGAACTTCACCATATACCATGGAAGAGATGTAAAGTGGTTGAAAAATGACAAACAAAGGTGCAGAGTCAAATGCAAGGATGAAGCATGCGATTGGATGATATATTGTGCTTGGAGTAAAGTAACTAAAAGTTTTCAAATTAAGACTTTCCCCCAGCCATTGCACAATTGTTGTCGTGACTTTAAAAGCTCTGAAGCAAGGAGGAAGTGGGTGGTTGACATGCTTACAGAAAAGATTAAAGAGTCTCCAAAAAGCACATATACTGAGGCATTTGAGCACTTAAAAACAAAGTATGGGATGCAAATCAATGATACAAAGTTGTTTAGGGCATTGAAAGAAGCGAGAGCCAAGGTTGAGGGGAATTTCAAAGAGCAATATGGTCTTGTTTGGGACTATGCTGCTGAGTTACAAAGGAGTAATCCGGGTACAACAGCTAAAATTAATGTCACACCGGTACTCGAAGGTCCTCCACAATTTAAGAGATTTTATGTGTGCTTGGAAGCTTGTAAAAGAGGGTTCATGGCTGGATGTAGACCCTTTATTGGGTTGGATGGTTGCTTTTTGAAGGGATACTATGGGGGGCAACTACTAACTGCAGTTGGTACAGACGCAAATAACCATAACTATGTGATAGCTTATGCAATTGTTGAAGTAGAGAACAAGGAAAATTGGAAGTGGTTCTTATCTTTATTGGATGCTGATGTGGGACCCTATGGACAACGTGGATTAAACTTCATGAGTGACATGCAAAAGGTACGTAGAGAATTATAGAAGTGCTTATTTTTATAGTTGTAATTGTACATTGTCAAGGACCTTAGTGACAATAAGTGTTTACTGTCAAGGACCTTAGTGACAGTAAGTGTTTACTGTCAAGGACCTTAGTGACAGTATGTGTTTACCGTCTTTTATCTCAATATGACATGCTTCAGTTTCGCATCAATGACTTAAAAGAAGCTGCTGAAAAAGAGGTGTGCATTTTGCATGATTTGTAATTAGCATGGTGATATTGACCTTTATTTACTTAATTTTGGGAAGGGAGTGGTTACATTTCCTGGGCAACATTTAAATGTTTACCTATCCTAATTTTCAACCTCTTGTATATAAAAAACAATTTAGGGAGAAGTGCTTCATCTCAGACGTGCATTCTTGCTAATATACGACAATGTTAGATTGTTGAAGAAAAAATGGATTGATATAAAAATGCTCCATAATGAGAGAAGAAGATTGTATAAAAATAATTTTTGAGCATAATCGTTTCTTTCCTCGCCTTCTGTTAAAAATAATTGATATAACAATTTAGGGAGATCATTTTATTTATTTGAAGATGATAATGTTGAGTCAGACGATGAAACTTCATTTGAACATGATAATGCTAAGTTAGATGAAAATTTATGTGAAGATAGTAATGTTGAGTTAGATTAAACTTCATTTGAAGTTGATAATGTTGAGTTAGATAGAAACAGAAGCAAGAACATGTTTGAAGTGAAAGAAAATGGTAAAAGCGTAGAATATGGTAAAATGGAAAGAATGTGCATTTTGAACACTAAAATCTGCTTGTGACAGAAGAATTGTAACATGAAGTGATGGTGCACATTTTGTTGATAACTCAGTATGGTCTGATTCACTTGTGTAAGAAAAGGGATAGTGTTTTTCCTTTTTAAATGTTGCTTGCAAGCTTACAGCTCAAAGTTGAAAAATGGTATAATGACAGTCCAAAATTTAATATTTTCAAAACATTCTTAATCATTTTTGAAATTCATATAAAATCTATTAAATCATGTGAATCCCCCACTTGCTATTTCGGAGTCATATGAACTGTAATCCAAAAAAGTCACAGTTTATATACAATTGCTTATTGAAATTCTTTTTATTTATTTATTTACATGGATTATTGTGGTCTTATCCTTTAAAATATTAAGTCAGATTTGTTTTAGTAAGTCAGATTTGTTTTATGATTGTGCTCAACCAGGTGATTTGTTTTACTGTGGTCCTGTTTTCTCTTCAAAAACCATAGGAAATAAAGAATACATCTTAATGTTGTGTTTGTTTGTTCTATATGCTCAGGGTCTTATCCCTGCTTTACAAGAAGTGATGAAAGGAGCCCCACATAGGTATTGTGTCATGCACTTATGGAGGAATTTCACTAAGCAATGGAAGGACAAAGAGTTAAGAGGAGCAGTTTGGGAGGCTGCAAGAGCTTCTACACCAGCCCACTTCAACGCAGTGATGGAGAGGATAAAGAGAAAATGTGAGAAGGCATGGGCATATCTGAACAAGTGGCCTAAGGAGTCATGGACCAAGGCATACTTTAGTACCGATCCAAAGGTGGACAACGTATGCAATAATACTTGTGAGAGTTTTAATTCAAGTATTAACAAATATAGAGCCAAACCTGTTCTGACCATGGCCGAGGAGATAAGATGCTACATTATGAGGACAATGAGTGCAAACAAAGTAAAGTTGGCCAACAAAACTGGTTTACTTTGTCCAATGCAGCAGTCTAGATTGGATAAGTTAAAAAGAGAGAGTAATCAATGGACACCAATATTTGCTGGTGAAGGGAGATTTCAAGTTGCAAATAATTGGAGAACACATGTCGATGTTGACTTGGATGCTCAAACATGTACCTGCAGAATGTGGCAACTAACAGGTATTTTATCATGCTATAGCCATTTTTAGTTAGTGTTTCAAATAACAAACTATGTTGCTGCTAGCATTAATAATGACGTTATATCTGTTTTGTTCTACCATGCCATGCTCTGCAACTGGTTGTGAGACAATCAACATATATGTATTTATATATAAGTCTGCTGAATGGATGAATGTTTATTATCTGGGTTATTGTTAGTTTCTGTAAGATACTACTAAGAGCTTGCCCTTAGGATTCACTAGCTGGTCAAACAGAGATAAATAAGTTTGCTGAATGGATGAATGTTTATTATTGATTGGCTGATAGAGCAGAGATAAATAAATATGTTAAATAGATGAAATGTTTATTATTGATTGGCTAATAGAGCATAGATAAATTAAAGTTGGCTGAATGGATGAATGTTTATTATTGATTGGCTGATAGAGCGGAGATAAATAAATATGTTAAATAGATGAAATGTTTATTATTGATTGGCTAATAGAGCATAGATAAATTAAAGTTGGTTGAATGGATGAATGTTTATTATTGATTGGCTGTTTTTTTCTGGTTTTTGCGCGTTTTTTCAGTCTGGTGTTTAGCTTGTTGTTAGGCACTTTTTTATTATGGTCTTCTGGTATATGAATCATATAATGATGAATTTGTTTGAATTTGTTTTAGGCATGCCATGTGTTCATGGAATAGCAGCCATTGCATGGAGGCATGACAAACCTGAAAATTATTGTCATGGGTTGCTAACTTTGGGCTCATACAATGCAACATATGAGCATTTCATTAAGCCAACACAAGGTGAAGAGTTTTGGGAGAAAACTGATTATATTAAGCCGGTGCCTGCACCAAAAAGAAGACAACCTGGAAGGCCAAAGAAACAAAGAAGGAAAGATGCATCTGAGGGTTCTTCTGGTTCAAGTAATGTTCGGAGGTCATATCCAGTGATAACATGTTCAAGGTGTGGTCTAGAAGGTAGCCACAATAGGTCCGGCTGTACTAATCAAGGTGTGATGCCTATGCCTCCCAATTGGATTCCACCACCACCACCTCCCAACAATGAGGGTCAAGGAGAACAAGTTACTTTAGATTTGTCACAATCTGCCCCACAAACACAAGAGCAATTATTTGATGTGAATTTGCAAGGACCACAACCAATAGGAATTGGACAGGGAACTTTTGATCCAGCACCGGTTGGAGTTAGGCCACCACCTATTAGGGGTCAAAATCTAAATGCACGTAGGAATGAACAACAAATGCTTACATCTTTCATGCCAACTCCAAGATTTACTCCAAGGGGTCCAAGGCCAACTATGTGATGTTTGTTAGTTTATTTATGTACCGAAATTGCTAAATTATAAGCACAACAGTGGTGCAATATTTTGTTTTTGCTAAATCATTATGTAATGACTTGTTGAATTATATGCTCAAATATTGTTGAATTATGTTTTTCATGTAATGACTTGCAAAATCATTATTTTGTTTAATATTTTTATAAGTGTTATAATAATATTTTGGCAATTATTTAACGGATACCTTAGTGTTGTTAGTGAAATTTCGTGTTTACTGTCAGGGACCTAACTGACAGTAAGTATACACAGTCAGGGACCTAACAGTAAGTTGATGATATTGATTTTTGATTTAGGGACCTAATTGACAGTAAGTATACACAGTCAGGGATCTAACAGTAAATTGAGGATAATGATTTTTGATTCAGGGACCAAAGTGACAATTTTTTACTTTCACTTTAGTCCCTGTGACACGTCATACTCCTTGTCAGCGTGCCACATCATCACTTAACAGATTTTTTAAACGGCAGGGACTAAAGTGATAACGGAAGTGTAAAGTCAGGGACTTGTTTGTATTTATTCCTGAGTCAGGGACCTATGTGACAGCGAGGTGCAAAGTCAGGGACTAAAGTGACTATTTGCTCTTTTTTTATTGATTGATTTATGATCAAATAGTCACTTTAGTCCCTGACGCTGTCACATAGGTCTCTGACTCAGGATTAAATACAAATAAGTCTCTGACTCTACACTTCCGTTATCACTTTAGTCCCTGCCGTTAAAAAAATCTGTTAAGTGATGATGTGGCACGTTGACAAGGAGTATGACGTGTCACAGAGACTAAAGTGAAAGTAAAAAATGGTCACTTTGGTCCCTGAATCGAAAATCAATATCCTCAATTTACTGTTGGATCCCTGACTATATATACTTACTGTCAGTTAGGTCCCTGAATCAAAAATCAATATCATCAACTTACTGTTAGGTCTCTGACTGTGTATATTTACTGTCAGTTAGGTCCCTTACAGTAAAAACGAAATTTCGCTAAGATCCTCGGCAAGTTGTTAGTTTAACATGCTACTTACCGACAACACTAAGGTATTTGTGCTAAATACCAAAATATTATTATAACACTTATAAAAATGATTCCATAGTTTAATAGCATATGTTTCCATAACATAACTATAGTATTAAGTCATTAATTAATGTCAATCATAGAGTAATCAAAAGATTGAACCATATTTGAGCATATAATTCAACAAGTCATTACATAATGATTCAGGAAAATATTAAACAAGATGTGGTGGCATATTGTTCGGATACTCTAAAAAAACTATTTCTGATATAAGGGAATACAGAGTTTCACTACTTGAGAATAACACATGAAATCTATAACAGAATAACACATGAAATTATGAACATATATTTTTAAAAGAAATATTTCATATCTCATTAATTATATCTCATATCTCAACAATCTCATGATCATGAAGTCAATACACATCTATTTATAACCATGAACATTGAATCTCCATGTCAGAATTGCCTATAATATACTTAATTCATTAAGACCTTTAATGCAGGTACTACAATGCAACCAATAAACATTAGTGAATGATTAAGACCTCTATTTTATATTTCTAGTCTTAACACTTTTTTTCACTAAACCTGCACACAAACTTAAATCATGATAGAATAGATAAATAAGGTAGTTCTCCAATTAGGAGCATAACTTAAATTATCATAGAATAGATAAACAAGGTAGTGTTCAAACATAATAAATAAATAAAGTGAACATGTAGTGTAGAACTTGTTCACACTTAAATCATATATGTTTTTATTTTGCTTGTAATTACAAAACCAACCAAATTACTTTAGAAACAGAAGAGGAGTTCTCTATATATACTAACTAAGAGAAACATAGAGTTTCAAAGACAAAATGAAGAGATTTTGCCCTAAAGCTTCTTTTATTTTCTTGTACTAAATCCATAACACATCTTTGTTAGCATGTTAAACTAACAACTTGCTAAGGATTTTAGTGAAATTTCCTTTTTACTGTCAGGGATTTAACTGACAGTAAGTATACACAGCTAGGGACCTAACAGTAAGTTGATGATATTGATTTTCGATTCAGGGACCTAACTGACAGTAAGTATATACAGTCAGGGATCTAACATTAAATTGAGGATATTGATTTTCGATTCAGGGACCAAAGTGACCATTTTTTACTTTCACTTTAGTCCCTGTGACACGTCATACTCCTTGTCAGCGTGTCACATCATCATTTAACATATTTTTTTAACGGCAGGGACTAAAGTGATAACGGAAATGTAGAGTCAGGGACTTGTTTGTATTTAATCCTGAGTCAGGGACCTATGTGACAGCGAGGTGCAGAGCCAGGGACTAAAGTGACTATTTGCTCATTGATTTATACAGTCATTTTGAAATTTGCCCCAATACTTCAAAATAGATGACGTATCTTATATATACACCGATACTTGTCTGATAGTTGTATCAGGGGAGTATCTGATAATTATTCTACATTGATCCCTGTCTTAATACTTCACAGTTAATGTTAACTAAAATAACTTAACTCTTGAATATAGTGCTTTTTTTTTTATCATATAGTATACCACTAACAATGTTCCTTATGATATATAGTATAGCACTTACGATGCTCTTTTTAGGATATATTGTGTATGTAATTGACTAATAATCACTCTATTAATCGTCGATATTATTTATATTTATGTTGATATGCCACGAGCCTAATATTTGCATATTAAAAAGGCTAAATTATCTTTTTGGTCCCTTAACTATTTAATTAGTATCGGTTTGGTCCCCTAACTAAAATTTGATTTATTTTGGTCCCTTAATTTCTCTCCATTATATATTTTGGTCCTTTTCGTTAGTTTTAATTCAAAAACGTTAGGTTTTCTTTATTTTCTTCTATAATTTTTCTGGGATTCTTGTTGTTGATGGAGATGATATGAAGATGAAAAAGAGGAGAACAAGATGAAGAAAATCTAACGTTTTTGAATTAAAACTAACAGAAATGACCAAAATGTGTAACGGAGAGAAGTTAAGGGACCAAAATAAATCAAATTTTAGTTAGAGGACCAAACTGATACTATTTAAATAGTTAAGGGAGCAAAAATGCAATTTAGCCATTAAAAAATGGTTATAATTATTTTGTAGATTGAATTATATAATTTTTTTATTATCGTATCTCAGCCGTATCGTATCTTGATTTTTGAAATTTTTCTGTATCGATGTATTAGTGCAGTATTGTATTTGGGCTTCATAGTCTCCAACAAATAACCTTAGATCCTAAAAATAAAAAATATATAGCCACAATTGTTGATGTATCGAAATTTTAAATTAGTTTTTTATTATATATTTCGTTAATTAAAATAGTTTAGAATGTTAAAATAGTTTAGTATTGACAATATACGATCCAAAGTAAGTATATTGAAAAATTAATACAATTGTTTAGGCTCCAGCGGCAGTATATCGACAATATAAGTAAGTATATCGTCAATATATGACACAACGTACACTTAATCTCAATTATGTTTTTTTTTTTTTTGAGAAAATCATATTTTGTTTATATATACTAGGTGATAATTGAACTAGTCATGCTCTTGTTATTATTCAAGACTGGGGTTAGCAATCTTGATTTCACGTCAAATTAAGCAATAAACGTATAACTAAATAAAATATAAACTAAGTTGTTTGAGCTCTAGTGGTAAGGAGCTTCTTCCAATGACGTATCTAGAGAATACCAGATTCGATTCCTAGGGAGAACAACGTTTGGCCAGTGCGCATGCCTCTACGCATGAGCCGAATTAGTCGTCCACCATTAATGAGTCGGAAACCAATGCGAAAGAAAAAAAAAATACTAAACAATCAACTGAATTCTAAAGAATGATTTATAGTTACAAAAATCAAACAAGTTACAAAAGCTTCTCTTTCATAACCTAGGCCCCATTTGAATAAATAGTTTATATAGATGTTTATGGCATTAGGGCTTATAACATTAGACCTTATATCATAAGCTTTTATACTTTATAAACTATTTATGCTTGAATATGTACACTAAAAAGTACTTACATAAATTGAAGTGTTTGGATGTGACATTACATAAGCAATTATCGAAATTTTAAATATTTTTAATTTAACAAAAAAAAAATCAAAGAATCATAAAATTAATCAAGATATAAAAAACAATATTATAATATATTAATTATAATTATATATATATAATCAATATTCATCCTTAAAAAAAATATCAATATTTATATTAGAAAAAATCAACATTAGAGGTGTAAATAAACTTACCATATATATAAATATTAGTATACAGTTTGTTATAAAAAAAAGACAAGTTAAGTTTGTTTTTTTTATTTAGTTTCATTTTGTCACGTAACGAAAAAATAATAACAATCTACCTTAAAAAAAAAAATATACATGTGTTACTTTGGTAAGATAAGTATATAGCAATTTTGTTACTCATGCACCGCCAAAGCAGGGATGGCAATGGGTATCCAATGGGTAGGATACTATAGCACCCTTCCCCATAACCGCGTTTGCAAAAAATGCCCGTACCCAAGCTCATACCCTCGTGGGTCATAACTTTAGTGCCCTTCTCCATACCCTATGGGTACCTAAGTGCCCATACTTGTACCTATTACCCGCACTTTAATTATAAAAAGAAAATAAAAAACATCACAATTGAAATAAAACTATGATCCAATTTTTTTAAAGCAACTCATAAAATAGTAGAAATCATAGTATTTAACCAAATAAAAAAACATCCAAAATATTCCTCGAAAATTAAAATAAAAACATTCAAAATACATATAAAAAAATGCATGCTAAAAAAAACATCAAATTTGATTTAAATCATAAATTTGTAGCTCGTGAGCTTATGGGGGTAATGATGAAACTATTACCGTATTAATTTTTAGGTTTAGGTTTATGCTTAAATAGCTAAATAAATTAAATAATTGTACACCAAAAATAAATAAAATATTTATTATATTACATAAATATGTATAGGCGGGGTGCGGGGCTGGGTAGTATAGTGCCCTTACCCGCACCCATACCCATCTAAATTTGCGGGTAATTACCCGGACTCAAGCTCATACCTGTTAAAGCGGGGTTTTACCCTACCCATTGTGGGTATTTTTGTGGGTGCCCATTGGGCCTGGGTCCAATTGTCATTCATACGCCAAAGATAACGAACATTATAATTAAAATATATGTTTTGAAAAAGTGGATCCAAAGAGAATCGAAGGAGGTTACGTAAATTCATAAGCTCCTTGTTAAGCCGAAGGGTAAGCTGAAAATTTAGGCTTATTAAAATATGACATAAGCAGCTTATGAAATTATGATAAGCTATTTTTATTTATTTACCCAAACACCTTTAAAAAGGCTTATGGGAGTAGATAAGCCCATATAAGCTAAAAATAAGCCAATCCAAACGGAGCCCTGGTCTAGATAGATTTAGCTTTTCATGTTGTTTGCACACGTTAAATTATATGAATAAACAAACATAAGAAGAGAATCATCGGTGATGATCCGCAGTTGATGCCCATTTATTCGCTGGTTTGTGTGCATGTGTGTATATAATATTAAAATGCAAAGAGATATAAAGACTAAGTGACATTAGACCTAACTCGAATACAATTCAAATAGAATACAAAGTGATAAATCAAATAAAGTAAACCAATCCTAACAAACAAGGATCCATCACAGGCGCAACCTAACGAACCCGTGTACATGCGCGAAATTAGATTACAAGAAACAATTGAGGTTCAAAATTGGCGGATGAATTCACCACCAACACAAAATCAAGATCCACATACCAGCATCCCCTAAACAAATCAGCCACCATAAAAGCTCTTTCGAGCATAATAATCAGAGAAAAGTCGCATGCACTAAAAGGGATAAAAAGTTGGTATTAGAGTGGAGACAAGGATGATACCTTGAGACCTGCATGTCTCAATAGATCTGAAGCATTGTAGAATCGAAGATCTCATGAACACCAAACCCATTATGTTTCACCTAAAATCATACGCGTATGAATCCATATCGAGGGATGAGTCCAACACATTATTCACTAAACATACCCTTTCGGGTTAACATAACCAAAGTAAACTGACCCTTTCGGGCTAATGAAGTTGAACCACAACAAAAAGAGGTCACGTATCTAAAACCACCTAATCTCTGAACAAGAACATAAGCACAGAAGCATAAAAAATAAAAACACACTATCATAAAGTCAAAGACCCACAAAACGTTACAATGTGTCCATGTAACCAATTGCGTGGATGAAGTAGTCTAATATTTTGATATTGAGTTATGTTAGCTGACTATACTACTATATTTACATATAAGACCGATATTAGATATATGATAGGGTGGCGTTACAACTCATTTTTGTGAGATGGATTTTTCATCTATATACAACGAGTACGAGTAAGCAATTGTTAGTGGGATACCACTTTACGGGACACCGTAATTGCCCAGTCTTACCTTATATCTACCACGATGATCTACTTATATAAATATGAATATATATATTATTTTTATCACTACTCTTATTATAATAAATTGAACTCTTTCAATTAAATCAAGTTTATTGATTTTTTCCAATAATTTAGGCTTATCAATCTACATTATTATTTTTGTATATTTAAACATATTATTATAAATTACGATTAAAATACGATGTCATATTTAATTAAATTATCCAATTAAATATTAACAGAGAGCTTAATCTAACTGGTCTAATAATTTATTTAAACCTTGATATGTTTTACTTGTTTAAAAATATGTTTTTATAAAACAAACATTCGAACAAGTCCACATGCCATATTAGAATTCAAAAACATCGTACTCAATGTTAAAAAATAGTTTATCACACATTACAAGTGAGTTTAGAAATTGAAATTTTCAACTGATTGAACATCTCAATTAATTTGAGCAAAAAGAAAAGATTAAAGGAGTTGGAGTGTTAAATCCCTAAAAAAAATAGTTGGAGAGTTTTTTTTTTTAAAGAGAGTTGGAATGTTAAATGTTTCAGGTTCAAATACCAACAAAGAAAAAATTAATATAACAATTAACTGTTTTCATAAAAAAAAAAAGTTATAAACCATGACAACCTATTTGTTTAAAAATAGTTTGCAACAATCATTTCCTTGCGAGTTTATATCTTACTCGCTATGTGCTTATATCTAAAAACTATTCTGACTAAAAATTTGTCTTTAATTGTAAATCTTTTTTCAAAATTATTAAATATATTTATTATTTTTTTCCTAAACATACCCCTAATTAATACTACTAAATTATTTTAAAATATGAAAAGTCAAATTTAATACACACACAAACAAAAGATAATTTAGTAATATTAACACACGAAATAGACACGTTAATTGCACTAACCGTAGTATTTTTTTATCGTTTGTAATAATTTTTTATAAGTTAATTCAACTAACTTATAACGAGTTTATACTACATAAAAACTCACGATTTAATAATTTATAATTATTTATCTCAATTTTACCACTGCAATCTTAATTAAAAAAATAAATATTAATTAAATACATTATTTTTATGTCAGTTTATATTTATAAATTAATTCAATCACTATTTTTATCAAACACTATTGATTAAATCAACTAATTTATTTGTTATCAACTATTCATCGATATGTATGTGTTATAAGACGACTTGTTTATTTATTTTTCAGCAAACATAGCCTAAGCGATGTGGATATGCAACGGTACGAGGAAAAAAATTCACCTTCCTAATTTCGACACCTTTTTTCTATATCTCCTCTCTGTTGCAAGACGCCAAAACACAATAAATGAATAAAACACAGGATATTTTTCATTTTCATATTTTTATTACAAAACCAAAACAAAAATAAATATAAAATAATAATTCCACTTGGAAACTTCACAACACTCTGTGTCATTTCATTTCTACTTTTCTCTCACTGTTACTAGCCTTTCCCTTTTCTCGCCGGAACCCTAATTCCATTCGCCGGAACTCAAATTCACCGGTAAGTTCATAATCTCCGGCGTAGTTTCATCGAACTCTTTCATATTCTATAATTATTTGATTCGTTGATTTTACACTGACAGTGAATGAGTTGTTGATGATGCAGTTGATGATTGAAGAATAGGTGTGAGATCAAAAGGAGCTGGATTTCGTCGCCATATGGATGGAGGTAGCGTCTCTACACTTTATTATTATGGTACTTTTCATCTCCAACTTCGTTTTTGTTTTGGAGATATAGGGTTCAAGTAGACACCTGACATGACTGACACTGACACATCTACACCGGTAAAAATTTGAAAAAAATTATTTATTTGAATGTAATCACATGTATTGGCGTTGTGTTGGACATCGACACATGTTAGACACTGGAGAGGCCTTCCATCATAAGTGTCGGTGTTCGAGAGGTTATCATTCACTATATAGTGTAATACAATTCCATTTCTGATAGGTATACCAATTTGCAATCTTGTGTGTTTTAAATTTTATTATATCTGGGCTTTATTCTCAAATGGTGGATTAAAAGCTTGATTTCATTCCGTTTTGGACAATTCCGTTCCATCTTTCTCAAGATATATACATCCATGCACAGCTTTTGAGATTTGTAAGTAGTACTCTAAAATTTGAAATAACGTTTCTTAAATTTCGAGCATTGCAAATTTCTTTATGCCATGATATTTTGAGATTATTATGAATCTTATTTTCAAATTTTTAGACGTGAAGTCATTTCATTCCAGCTGTTCTGTGGCGTCAGTCACTCCATGTTCTGTTATGCCCTTAGTGCTTTTGGGGTGGCTACAGCTACATTCCCCGCAATCTGCCTGTCAGTGTGTATATTTGGTGGATCTCATGTGTAGTATGCAACTCTTTTAATGTTCGTCTATTTATGAATATGAATGTTTATATCCGGTTTGGCTTGTGTTCGTCTATTTATGAATATGAATGTTTATTTCCGGTTTGGCCACATTATTCTAGCTGTTTCTTGTAGTCTGATTCACTAATGTTTTTTAGGGATACACCCATGGATTATGATGACAATGATTTTCAAAGCCAGAATCTTCATTTAGCTGGTGAAGGGAGTACCAAATTTCCTCCAGTATTAAGGCCATACCCCAAGTTTGATTTTGATGAAAGCCTTCAGGGTCATTTAAGGTTTGATAGTTTGGTTGATACTGAAGTTTTCCTTGGCATTGAAAGTAA
Organism: Medicago lupulina; assembly: GCA_958299785.1. NCBI lineage: Eukaryota > Viridiplantae > Streptophyta > Magnoliopsida > Fabales > Fabaceae > Medicago > Medicago lupulina. The sequence goes on along the minus strand of OY283143.1, from coordinate 14,822,350 downwards.
CGAAGATAATCAGTGGATTGACGCATACTCCCGGGTAAGTAGTAGCACAGAGTTCAATTCAACTGCAGCTGAAACTTGTTCTATATCAAGGCATAATAATGTTTGGTCTGAGGCGACTTCCTCGGAATCTGTTGAAATGTTATTAAAATCTGTTGGGCAGGAGGACATTATCCCCAAAGAAGCTATTGTTATACAAGAATCAGATGCCTGTGATGAATTAGCCAACCGAATGGATCCCAATCAAAAACCTGATGAGAAAATTGAGTTTAAAGATAACATTAATGATACACAGCCACCCAGTTGTATTCATGAAAGCTTGTCCGGATCAAAAGAGGATGTAGAAATGGAGCAGTCTTTGGCCGGAGTTTCCCAAGGCCGTGAAGCTGAATCATCCATAGATGGAAGTTTAAATAATATGAAACCACCTGATATGCATCGCAATATTGACTTACCTGAGTTTGGGGGGATTCTCTTTGATACAAACCAAAGGAAAGTTGAAGTTCCAGCCGATGGTTCTGTTCATGAAAAAACTAATGATAACTCATCTGCTTCCGTGGTGATGACTAATATGAATGAAGCTTCTACAGAGAATATCTCTACCTGTGAAGTCTTAAAAATTCAAAATGTGCAAAATCAAATAGTTGGCATGGGTGACGACGACCAAAGTTCTTTACGAACACAAACTAGTAAGCAGGATTTGGAGTCTTCCGTGAACAACAAAGATTCTAATGTTGGCACTCAAACTTTAGATGTAAATACAGCTGAGGGTGAAGCAAATCATTCTGATAATCCACCTCGTTTAATCCATACGGAAGAAGCTTTGGAAGGTGAGAGTGTAGTTGAAGGCCTTGCCACCGGGATAAATCCTTTAGAGAAATCCTTGTACACTGTATCTGATGGTATTTCTAACCTGCAGAAAACAGAAAGAGGAAGTGAAGATGCATGTTTTAGAGATTTATCCCAAGGAAATGCAAATATAGATTCATTATTGGTTAAAGATCCTGCGGCGGATAATCAATCTGCACCAAATACAAGCAACATGCCAATGATTGCAATAAAAGATGATTCCAGTTCTGAGGGGAAAGATGCATGTTTTAGAGATTTATCCCAAGGAAATGCTAATAAAGATGCTTTATTGATTAAAGGTCCTCTGACGGATGATCAATCTGCACTAAATACAAGTGGCATTCCAAAGATTGCCATACAAGATGATTCTAGTTCTGAGGTGCACAAAGTTGAGGTCAGTAATTCTGACTGTGGAACCTGTCCTAATTATCAGCTGAATATGGTGATGATTGAGAAGACATTTGGTGAGAGTAGTGTTTCTAAGGAGAAGGAGTTGGTAAACATTGGTAACCAGATGGATACAGAAGATTTGTTAGGTAAGTCAGAGGCATCTATGTTTGCTGTGGTGGACAAAAACACTTCTATAGCCAGTGAAGGACATAGTGATAACAGAGCAAGTTTTTTCACTTCCAATACAATGGTTTCTACAGAGTCTCATATTTTGGGTGAGACCACTCAAGTATGTGAAAATAACAAATCCGACGAGCATAAAGATTTTTGTCAAGACATCTCTGTCATTGACCAAGGGCGTGAAAAGGCTCCTTTTGATTCGAGCACAATTCATTGTGATGTTGATCTATTCCATCTTGCTGACAGGGGAGTTTGTTCATCATCTCTTGGTGCAGGTAGTGTTGAAACCTCCACAGTATCAGTTGATGTCACGCCGGTCAACAGTTCAGGTATATTACAAATTAGAAAATCAAGTTGGTCTAATGGAAGATCCAACTTGTTTTTGGGTTTATCTTCAATGTTTCTTTGCACCTTATTTTTCAGGTTCAATATATATGCTAGAAAATATTAGTTCAACATCCTGCAAGATAGTAGATGGTATTTCTCGTCTTTGCAGAATTGTGTCCATTAGTGTAGTAGCTAGTTCATATATGTATCAATATAGGAGTTTGTTTACGCGAGTGTTGTATGTGCTCAATAACCGTAGCAACGGAATATGCTGCATCTTCATATTGTGATATTAGGAGTTTATTTATGGGAGTGTTATATGTGCTTAATAACCGTAGCAACGGAATATGCTGAATCTTCATATTGTGATATTATGCTGAGCTTTAAGAGGCTTGACCTCTAAATAAGTTATCTGTACCTTACTGAAAGTTTAAATGAATCATTTCATCAATTTCACTCAACAAGTCACTTAGATTTCTCTCTCTGGTTTATCATTTTCCTTTAGTTTCCGTCACTTGCTCCCAATCTAACTGTCCACACTTGAAGTTACAGATCACCACGAGCTTGAAAGAATGAAGCCTGTTGAGTCTGCTTCTGTTGATGAAAAGGAAGACTTTGAAGCCAAAATAGATGAAGAAGCAGGTGATTCTCTTCCTGTTGGGTCTTCTGAACTGGAAGTTGATCCCTGTCCTGTTGCTGGAACTGAAAGTAAACAAAATTCCGATAATCTAGATAATCTGCATATTACTGCTACTGAAAAGATTGGTGAACCTCAAGAAAGACAAAGTAGTGAGGTTGATCACGAGTGCACAAAAGATTCTAGTGTGGCTACTGATCTATGTGAATCAACAGAGAAACAGGGTGATGAAGTTACTGTTTCTTTTATTAAGGATGATAAGGAGGCAATTCAAGAGCATCGTGACAAGCCATACTCAAAATTATCCGGTAATCTTAAATATATTCTCATTCATTCTTGTGATTTCTTTCCAATTCTATAGTTTTTGTATGATGTTTTCGTAGATGTAATTAATTGTTAACGTCTCTGCTTATTGATCGTGCTTTGCCCACTTCTAGGAACACATTGTTATCATGTAACCATTCTTGAATATGTTAGAGCATGTCGTTACACATATTAAGCATGCCACCTTATTTATGGTCTCTGCATAGCGTATGTGATTGTGGTTGTTGCATTTTATTCCTGATCAATTGTCTACTTTTTTTGAATCTGCACTTGATTTTTCCTGTCTAGTCTTGTTTCTGCTGGCTGTGTCCATATAGCATTGAACTTCCGGTTGGAACTTTGGAACACTTTGTAATTTTTACCAATTTGTCCTCCTGTTTTAGAATGACCCCATCTTATGTTGGTACAATTGTTGAAAATAGCATGTTTGAACTATCTGCTGAATTGTTTTTTATTGATATTTTTTAGAAGGTAAATTGGTCATAATTGTAATATACATCTCCTGTTCTTTTGTAACATTCATTCAACTTTTCCATACCCATTAGAAGATCAATTTTATAGGTGGCTTTTTGTTTGCAAATGAAGGTTCCATATCGTCTTCTTTTCCCGATTTTCACAATGACCTGCATGAGTCTGGAGGCTGTCCTGCCAATCCTTCCTATGATAATCGTGGACCATCTGTTACATTTGGAAGCCCTCTTGAAACTAAAAAGGGTGGGAATAAAGTTAAGCCTACTGCTGATCTGAACCCTCCAGTTTTTGAGTTCATGAAGAAGGATATAACAAACACATCATCTTCTAATCATGATCACAAGGGGAATGATGTATCTAAAGATGGGAGAAGCGTAGCTCCTGAGGCCGATCTAGTGGCAAATTCGTCTGAAAAAGACATTACAAATTTGACCCCAATAGGAGCAAATGTTGGTGAGAGGGTTCCCTTTCCTGTTATTGCAGCCAACAAGGAATCAGTGGTAATTCATGTTGAAGTTCATAATAAAATTTTGAATGCACTCTTATATAAACGTCATTCTCTCATTTATAATTCCTAAATTAGTTTCCCTCTTAACACGCAAGATGGCTTCTTGAAAGTTTATAGTAAAATATAATCTGTAATGGCTTCTTGAAAGTTTATAATAAAATATAATCTGTAATTTTCCTTATGGAGTGATATAGTTGACTTATTTTATTCTTTTTTTCTCTTCTTATTGTTGAAGGTTGTAGCAGAATCTCCACTGGCTTCTGAATTAGGTACCCCCAAACCCAGTGTATCTGGACATGTATCTCATGGAAGTCCACAAATACCTGATGGTGATTTAGCACGAAGTGTTTCTAAAGCTACACCTGAGCGCAAAACCAGGCGAGCACCTAATAAGACAGCCGGAAAGGAATCATCTAGAAAAGGAAGTAAAGAAAAAACTCCAGCAAGGTGGTCAGAAAAAGGGGGTAGATCAACTAGTGTATCTCTGAGCCCATCATCTGGTTTCCAGTTGATGCAATCCAACGAGACACACCAGTATTATGGGAAAAATGATTCCATCAGTACAAAGCCATTTCCAGATTTGAACACTTCTGCTGCTTCTGCTTCTGTTTTGTTTCAACAGCCTTTTATGGATGTTCAGCAAGTACAACTGCGCGCACAAATATTTGTCTATGGAGCTTTGATGTGAGTTCGAATGTTGGCTATTTTTATTTATAATTCATTTAATTGTTATGGATGCTACTTAGATGCGATGTGCAAGTGCGTTTATGAATCATGTTTTTTCGTCCATTCCCCTCCACACTTATCCATATTATTCAGAATTGGACCGGACTGGTCGATTTGACTGGTTGAACAAGGAATCAGTCAAGCATTCAATCTGTTACCGGCTGATCTTAGAATCGGTGAGAACAATAAAAGGACCAGCTGTGAGAGTGTTTTCCCCCCATCTTTTTTTCCTTTTTTTAACTTATATTTTCGTTTCAAAATTTTAACTAATGACTTGTGATAAAAGCCATTATTATGGGCTTTTTGTTTTCCCTTTTACTATTGATTTTCTTTATGTTATAAATTTAATATGAAGCTTTCTTGTATAATAACCATTAATATTACTTACTATATATATAACCAGTGCGATTTTAAATCTTTGTTTTTGTGATGCCTTGACTCCCTCATATTTGATTAAAAAAAATGGGAATTTTTTTTGCAGTTTTTATTTGAATGCTCTCAGTTCAATTTGGTGTGTTCAACCTTAGACATATTCTATGCCGTTCCCAACTTAATTATTGTTATCTGAAGCCAAAGCATTAATCATGTCTGTATCTTTGAGATAGGATTTTGTTCAGGCAGCATGAATTGGCCTATACTCTCCAGTATGATAATCAACTGTGCTGATCATTTTTCTTACTGATGTTGTTGCAGTCAAGGTGTAGTACCTGAGGAGGCCCATATGCTATCGGCTTTTGGTGGTCCAGGTTTTTGTCCCCTTCAAAATCTTTATCTCTTTGCTTTCTTTCTTCTCTTGTTTGCAACAGAGTTTTAAGCTCCTAAAAATTGTGTTTTCAGATGGTGGACGGAACTTTTGGGAGAAAGCCTGGTCTTCATGCCTGGAAAGGCAGCAGGGTCATAAACCTCATCCAATTAACTCAGAAACACCACTGCAATCACGATCCGGTATATTTATGATACACATGTACATACGCAACATGTTTAGATTTTCCTCTGCTTTCATTTTGTAACTATTGTGTAATGAGATCCTGCAGGTACTAGAAGCCCAGATTTGGCAGTTAAGCAAAGTGAACAGCAAGGAAAGGGTATCTCTTCACCTCTTGGCCTAGCCAGTAGCAAGGGTACTCCAACCATTGTAAACCCTTTTATTCCTCTGTCATCTCCCCTTTGGAGTCTACCAACTCCCTCATGTGATTCCCTGCAATCTAGTGCCCTTGCAAGAGGTCCTGCTTTGGATTATTCACAGGCGCTTACTTCTTTGCATCCTAATCAAACTCCACCACTGCGAAACTTTCTTGGGCATAATACACCTCGGATATCCCAGGCCCCTCTTCGTGGACCATGGACTGCTTCTTCTACTCCTGCACTCGATAGCAGTTCCTATCCTTCTGCATCACCTGTCGCAGATACAGTTAAGTCCAGTTCAATAAAAGGAACTTCTGTACCTTCTTCTAGCATAAAAAATGTCCCACCTGGTCTACCAGCTTCTAATTTAGGTCTACAAAGTGTATTTCTGCCAACTACTCCTCTGTTTAATACAAACAATGCGGTGGTATCACATGCTCAACGTTCTTCTGATCCAAAGTCCAAAAAAAGGAAAAAGGTTACAACAGAGTCTGAGGATCTTGGTCAGAAGGCTATTCATTTGCAGTCCCATTTAGTATTATCAACTCCTGTCGTCAGCAGCCATATATCTACTGCTGTCGCCACTGCAACTTCTGCTGTTAATGTGCCAGTAACTACTGTTGAAAAATCAGCCGAGCCTGTATTTCTGCCATCTACTCCTCTGTTTAGTACAAACAATGCGATGGTATCACGTGCTCAACATTCTTCTGATCCAAAGTCCAAAAAAAGGAAAAAGGTTACAACAGAGTCCGAGGATCTTGTCCAGAAGGCCATTCATTTGCAGCCCCCCCTAGTATTATCAACTCCTGTCATCAACAGCCATATATCTACTGCTTTTGCCACCGGAACCCCTGTTCTGAATGTGCCAGTAACTGCTGTGGAAAAATCAGTTGAGTCTTTATCTCCTCTATCTTTTGCTGATCGACTCAAAAGTGGCTGGAATGTTGAGAAGAAGGTTATGTCAGACGAGTCTCTTACAAAAATTGAGGAGGCAAGGATAAATGCAGAGGAAGCTTCTGCTCTTTCTGCTGCTGCGGTGAATCATAGCATGGAGGTTTGGAAACAGTTGGACAAGCAAAAAAATTCTGGATTGGCATCAGATGTTGAGGCCAAATTAGCTTCTGCTGCAGTTGCAGTTGCAGCAGCAGCTGCTGTTGCAAAGGCAGCAGCTGCAGCTGCCAGTGTTGCGTCAAATGCTGCACTGCAAGCCAAACTGTTGGCTGATGAAGCATTGATCTTTTCTGGTCATGATAGTTCTTGCCAAATTTATCTTTCCGAGGGTATGGGTAACTTAGGAAAAGCAACCCCTGCTTCCATCTTGAAGGGTGCAAGTGGAGCCAATAGCTCTAGCTATATTATCGGTGCTGCAAAGGAGGCTTCAAGAAGGAGAGTTGAAGCTGCCTCATTTGCCAGAAAACGAGCTGAAAATATGGATGCTATTGTGAAGGCTGCTGAGCTGGCAGCAGAAGCTGTTTCACAGGCTGGAAAGATCGTTACTATGGGGGATCCTTTGCCGTTAAGTGACTTGGTAGAAGCTGGTCCAGAGGGTTGTTGGAAAACCTTCCAAGAGTCTTCTCAGCAAGTTGGGCTATTGAAATGTATGCACAGAGGTCCGGTGAGTGTTGACGATGTTGGAGACAGACCAGAAACCTCTCAAATGTCTAACAGAGACATCTCATCTGAGGAAATGCGGAAGCAGATGGCCATAGGCGAGGAGTCACCCTTTCACAAGGTGCATAATGGGATGTCACTGGACCATATGAGATCAATTGATGACATTTCATCTATTATCAGCATCAATGAAAATAGTTCAAACGGATCAAGGGGTCACAAGGTTTCTAATTTAGTCAATCCCATTGACGTGTTTCCCGAGTCTGGGACTGAAACACAGGCTTCTTTAACTGATGGCAATGGATTTGAAAATCGGGAGAAGAATAACATCAAAGAGGGCTCACATGTAGAGGTTGTTTTAATGAACTCTTTCATTTCTTTTTGATTTAGTTAATGTAGTTAGATTGACGACCACATATTTTATTGTTATTTGTTATCATAACAACTTTGTTGATGATTATGCCCTGGTTTTCATTAAGTATTCTTGGCTAATTACAGCAATCATGTGCATCAGGTTTTTAAAGATGGTAAGGAATTTAAAGCAGCATGGTTCACAGCCAATGTATTAAGTTTGAAGGACGGCAAAGCATATGTATGCTACAATGCTCTTGTAGCTGATGAAGGTTGGTCAAGCTTATGCATACTTGTTTATTTATGAAAATGAAATACAGCATTAACTTACTTGACCAATGAGACAAACTACATGGTTTCGATTTCTGATTTTTTCAGTATCTGCAAGAGTCAACGGAGGGCTCATTGTGTGTAACTCAGGGCTCCTCTAGAATAGTTTTTATTTTATTTTTTTGAACGGCAAAAGTTAGTAGTTAATTGTTAGATTAATATTTACTCCCTTGTCTGGGTTCAAACCCAGGACCTCCAATACGTTAACCCTTAGCACAAACCAGTTGAGCTACCCCCCACTCTAGAATAGAACATCCAAGTGTACAAAGCTAATAGATAAGGTCATATAACTCTTTTTGATATTTTTCTTAATGTGGTTGTCATAGGTTTAATCAATAAATTCTTAATTGAGGAATTATATTTAAACTAGGCATTTTGGATATGGATTTTTTTAAATTGTTAGTGTGATGTTCATCATGCCTTCTTACATGTTGGATGTGAACTAGTCAATGGTCATTTCAAATGAAGATCTTATATAATTGTCCAATGCAGTGGCCACTCTTTCGTTGTGAATAAGAACAAAAATCATTGTTTTCTAGGTGCAGGGCCTTTAAAGGAATGGGTTTCACTTGAAGGTGAGGGAGACAAGCCTCCTAGAATACGTGCTGCTCGTTCTCTTACCAGTTTTCATAATGAAGGGACAAGGAAAAGACCAAGAGCAGATATGGTAGATTATTGGTCCATTGGGGATAATGTTGATGCATGGATACAAGAAAGGTATTTTATTTTTTATTTTTTTACTTTATACAAGAAATATAAATTATTGTTTTAATGAATGACTGAGATAGAAACTGATGCTTATATATGGGTATTTGGTTCTATACTACTCTCTCCGGTCTTGCATATAAGAGAAAGTTGGGTTAACAAAAGTTGATGTATATGGTCCAAATTTTGAACCAGATACATCAACTTAAGTTGACCCAAGTTTCTCATATACCCCCTCCGTCCCATTATAAGTGAGCCTTTTGTTCATTTCACATATATATTGAGAAAAAGTCTTTAAGTGAAACAACAACAACAACCAAGCGTTATCCCACTAAGCGGGGTCGGCTACATGGATCAAATTAGAGTTATAGGTTTTGAGAGAGAAAAATGGTTTTGGGTGCCTTGTCAAATATCGGTGCATTCTTCATTATCATAAATGTAAAGTAGAATATATTGAATTGAGAGTGATGAAAGTAGTATTAATTAGAGTTATAATTGGAAAAAAGCAATTAATATTGTATTGGAAAAGTGAAATGGGTCAATTATTTTGGGACAATATTTTTTTGCAAATGGCTCACTTATAATGGGACAGAGGGAGTATATAGGACCAGCGGGAGTATGAAGTTTTGTTTTAAAAGGTAATTTCCAATGATACGTTCTACTGCAATTAAGGTTTTATTTCTTTCACTTTAATCCAACATATACAGGGAAGTGATTTAGTTCCAACTTGTTTTTTTTTTCCTTTTATATAAAGAAGTAACTAAATGTTTTTAAAAAAAATTGTATTCAGTGCATTATATAGAATATTTTGTTGCTATGGGTAACTTTATGGGTTATTATTTAGAGTGAAGATGCCAATCAAGAAATTTATTACGGGGAATGAATTTTTGTTTCAAATTTGCAATGATGGATTCATTATGCTCATAGCACAGGAACAACTGTTCACATTACCCACCATTCTGTACAAGATTAGACCAATAAATAAGATCTTTTATTGCACATTCAGTTCCTTCGGGGGGGGGGGGGGGGGGGGGGGGGAAGCACACCACACATTAAAAGTGTCTGTAGATTCGACTCATCATCCTCGTTATTAGCTTTTGTTTTACATAAACTTAAGAGCTGCAAAGCTTGGCCAATAATGGTCTTGCTGTTGTTTGGTTTTGAAGCATCGATTTTTTTCTTACTGCAATTTTGTTATCATAGCTTGGCCATTCAGTTGAAAGACCAACTGCCATTGGATGTGTTGAAATTTAGGGCCTAACTCATCCTTACAAAACCAGCTTGTAAGGTGAGGATTGCCTCCTCTATATAAACTCTCATCTATCCGATGTGGGACTTGGGTTTTTCCAATACACCCCCCTCACGCCCAGCACTCTTTGGGTTTGGTGCGTGAATAGGTAGGTGGCCCTTGAATTCGACAAGCTCTGTTACCATGTTGAAATTTGGGGTCTAACTCATCCTTACAAAACCAGCTTGGATTGCCTCCTCTATATAAACTCTCATCAAGAGTCTCATCTATCCGATGTGGGACTTGTGTTTTTCCCAATAGGATGACTTGCATACTCTGCATAAATTTGTATATTATATAACAGGGAACGTAACAATGAAAGTTCTTACTTTTTTGGGTTTAGGCAGACTAGTTAGTAGCTGTTAATATCGAGTAAATCGTATTCACATTATAATTTTGATGATCCTATGTCTCGCATCAATTTTTCTTACCAAAGTTTCGTTATGCTGCCACCTTTATCGTGCACTTCCTTTTTTAATAGTGATATACTCCATATATTATGTCTATTTTTATGCAGCAGTAACCTCAAATTTAGTTATTTTTGTTATTAGTTGGCAGGAAGGAATTATTAAAGATAAGAAGAATAAGAAAGCTAAAACATTTACTGTTTACTTCCCAGGTATATAAGTTATCCAATACATTAATTTTAAATTGCGCTGTTTGGAAATTCATAATCTATTTGGTTTTCTGCAGCAAGTGGAGAAACATCAGTTTTTGATGCCTGGCTTCTCCGTCCATCACTTATTTGGCATGATGGGAAATGGATTGAGTCTCCTAAGGTGGGAGCAAATAACAGTCCCACCAATGAGGTACTTTGTTTGTAAAATCTGATGTTTGAACTTGTTGCATTGCCTGCCTTCTGTACTGAACTGTGCATTTTGAATGCAGGGTGATACACCACATGAAAAACGGCTTAAATTAGGTAATTCTGCACCAGAATTAGCAAAAGCAAAAGACAAGGCTTCTAAAGGTACTGATGCTGCAGAATCAGCTAATCCCACTGAACTGAGGTTATTTAATTTGACTGAAGATGATAAAGTGTTCAATGTTGGTAAGAGCAACAAGAATGAAAAGAAACCAGATGTACACAGACTGGCGAGGTCTGGTCTTCAAAAAGAAGGACCAAGAGTGATTTTCGGAGTTCCTAAACCGGGGAAGAATACAAAATTTATGGAAGTAAGCAAGCATTATGTCGCGGATGGGACAAGTAGGATTAATGATGGAGGAAATGGTTCAGTTAAGTTTGCAAATTCTTCAATACCTCATGCTTCAGGATCACGCGGTTGGAAAGACAGTTCAATACAAGATGCTAAAGAAAAACCCAGAGCCGACTTCAAGCCCACTTCTAAGTCTGGAAGGCCACAGAACGTTTTGGGTAGAGTGATTCCATCAAAACAAAAAACTTCGTCAAACTTTCATACTAATGATTTGACAAGTCGTAGAGAAAGGACCAAGGATACTTCAAGTCATTTCAACAGTGCATCTCAGCGTGAAAATCAGATGGAAAGGGCATCCTATTCAGAAACCACAGGAGCAGGACCAATCTCGTATTCCTCACGGGCATCTTCAACTGAATCATATCCCAGTAAAAAGCCTCCCACAGCAAGAGTAAGTAAAGGAAAACCAGCACCTTCTGGTGGTAGGTTGGGTAAGGGTGAGGTGAAAAAGGCTTTGAATGGAAATCCGGTGAAATCAACATCTGAAGAAGTCCTTGAGCCTCGTAGATCCAATCGCAAGATCCAGCCAACATCAAGAGTAAGAATCTGTTTGTCGTTAACTGAAATCAATTGTTCTAGGTTTTGCATCAGATTTTTTTTTTCTTTTCAAAATTATAAAATCTGTTAAAGAATTCATGTTAGATAATTTAGCCATTTGTTTTAAGCCTCATGTTGTTGATTCTGGATCGGCAGTTATTGGAAGGAATACAGAGCTCTTTAATTATCACAAAGACTCCATCAGCTTCACATGAAAAAAGTCAGAAAAACCATAATCGTAATACTTAGGGGTAAGAATCTGTATTATAATAATTCTACTTTCAGCTAATCTCCTGCTTTTGTAGCCAGGTGAGTATATTTAACATTTTAACTTAATGATTGACTCTGACAGGTAATAACCATGGGTGAAAGGTGGTTTTGCGATGGGCACCATTCAGTTGAAAGACCAACTGCGATTGGATGACTCGCATACTCTGCATAAATCTGTATATTATATAATAGGGAACATACCAATGGGAGTTCTTGCCTTTTTGGGTTTAGGCAGACTAGTTAGTATCTAGCTGTTCATCTCGAGTCAATCGTATTCACAATATAATTTTGATGTTCCTGTCTCATCTTATGCACTGTAGACTGTATGTGAAATTTATCCATGCCAATATATCAAATGGTAACATAATACTTCTTGAGTATTAACTTGTACAACCGCTTTTGCTCCCATTTTTTTTTTCCTTTGCCTCTCTTGCCTTGCACATTAAATCTAGGTTGGCAAAACTTCAAATAATAATTGCAGTGATAGTCATCCGCACTAAAAAAGGATTTTAGAAACAACATATGAAATAAAATTGGTCAAACTTGGAGAAAGGAGCATCTGTGATTCTGGGGTTAGAAGAACCCTTTTATTTTCGTTTCTGATTTCAGGTCAGCTATGAGGAAGAGACAATTGATACGTAACCATCGGTTTGCTTCCATCCAAGATACATGTTTTTATTTCATTTTTAAAAAGATGAATTATTCACGTAATTCAAATCCATTTACACTTAGTTTTTAATGATTTGGATAAGGCGTTCGATAAAGTGCCTAGAGATGTTTTGTGGAATGCCTTAAAAACAGAAGAGGTTAGCACTTCCTATATTTGAGCTATCAATGATATACATAAGGGGGCTTTGGCTAGTGTGAGAATGCAAAATTGTACCATTGATGATTTTCATGTAACAATAAAATTGTACCAATGATCAACCTTAAACCCTTACCTTTTTACTTTTGTATTGGATGCACTAACAGAACAACATCTAAGAGCTAGCATCGAGATGTATGTTTTTTACATTTGATATAATCTTACTTGGAGAGTCGAATGGTGAATTGAATGAGAGATTACAACTTGGAGACGAGACTTCTACATGAGTAAAAGCAAGACAAAGTATATAGAATATAATTTTAGCAAAAAATGATGCATTTGTAGCCGAGAGGTGAAAAATTGAGATCATATCATACATAAATTACGCAGTTCAAATATCTAAGATCCATAGTATAGAACAAAGGAGAAATAAAAGGAGATACAAACTATCAAATTCAAGTTGAGTGGTTGAAATGAAGGAGAGCCTCAAGTGTTCTAGGTAATATGAAAGTACTTATCAAGTTGAAGGAACAATTTATCGGACAACCGTAAGGAACCAACACAATTTTTTTTTTTTTTTACTATATGCATGCCTTTTTATTACTCAAATCAAGTTAACGCATCTCATTATCAAGAAAATTCAAGATACAACCGGGAGGAAAGTGAAAATCACTGCAAGGGACATGAGAGATAGATGCCCGAGCATGTCGCCTAGTAAAAACAATCTGAAATTGTTTGCTTTTAATGTTTCTACACTCATGTATGAGTGAACCATACTTTGATCTACCTATTTTATCATCGAGTGCATCATCATCAACTTGTTTACAATCAAGTGCAAAACTGACATGTCCTAGACCAGCTCTAAATCATCCATTGCCGAGATTGATATAAGCTCACATGTGGCCTCATGTGACACCTATCCGTTCAAGCCATAACAAAACGATCGTGGTCATCTCGCACACACATACCAATAACTGGGTTGCTTTGCCGATGAAATAGAGACCATCAATGTTGCACTTGAAGAAGCCTTGCGGAGGAGGGCTCCAGCTCACTGTAGGTAGTACAATGCACTTGGTTTGAGTCATGCTGGTTTTGAGCGTGCTGTCATGAATTGAGGATTCTTTTTAGCCATACTAGTATTTAAGTCAGCAGGTAATCCATTACTAAACGGGAAACAACGTGGGAGAATACTCAACAATTTTGTGGAAAAAACATTTTACCTATAGCTGAGCTCACAATGAAAGAAAAAAAGAGCACATATCTATAAACATTTGCAAGGGCGTTGATGTCATCTACGAACTTCCCCCTATATATGGATCTAATTGAGCCATCACAACATATAACAAGATTTTCATCATGGCCAAGTTTAAGAATGGCACCAACTTGAAAGGGACCAAAATTGCCCTTGCAATTCTCAGCTTAATATGTTCTCTCATTTGGCTTTGGTAGCTCAAAACTTTCTTCATTTCCTCCATTCCTTTCGGCGTCAGTTCCTATTGTCAGATTTCTAAATGCGAGCTTAGGTGGCCGGATTCCGTCTTCACTCAGTTCGTCTATAAATGGTTTCTCACAGACACAGGCGCTTGGATATTCATGAAACTCTCCTCGTCCAGCTTTCATCTCACCTGGCTCTCCCATGAATCCTCTTTGGCACGCCTTCACCTTTCTCGAAAATGTATCCCAGTCCATTTCATGCCTCGCCATGAACAGCGCGCTAAGCTTCTTTGCATTTGGTCTAATGGTTCTCTTGTGACCCATATATCGCCTGTTACGTACAAGAAGAAATCAGTTTTTCCTTTATCAAACAAAATTTATGTTAATTTTTTAAACAAGGAAAAATCAAATATTACCTTTGACCAGCAAGAATCCTGGCCATGTTACCGTTGTTGTTAGCAACAAATACATTACTTTCATCACAAACAAGGTAATCAACAGCAGCTAGGCGGGAAGAGAATGAAAGAAAAGGTTTCAATTCTTCCTCGGCAAGCATCTCCTTTGTATAGATGTTGGGGAAAAGATCTTTGAGAGGCTGCATGGTTTCATCCCCACCATATATTTCCCCCGATGCAACATACAGGTATGTGTCATTTGTATAACCAAGCGCTCGCAGCATCAAACCCACTTCATGAGGAGTAAGAGGACATTTCCCACGCTTTCGTTCTCCGTCAGGGCTCAAATCCTGTATTATTGCATGAGGTAATGGCTCATTCACTTGATATCGGTAATGAAATAACTAGTTTTGGAGCCTGTTTGCGAAATAACTAGTTTTGGAGCCTGTTTGCGAAATAACTAGTTTTGGAGCCTGTTTGCTTGTGTTTGTTAAGCTTTTGAAAAAAATATAGAACTTTGAAAAAATAAATCAGATTCCAGATTATTTTGAAAAACTACTTTTTAATATCTTCTGAAAAAACTTTGAAATTATAACGTTTAAGATATAAACTACTTTTTATAATGAAATATTCTCTACTTATAAAATCAACACCTAAAATTATATTTTTACACAACTTTAAAATCACATTATTTTCTAAAAGTTCAAACGAATAGATCCTTGACCACTTCAGGATTACTGCCCCATGGGTGATAAAAGGAGAAACTATCATCTTGTCAGTGGAAATGATATGGTTTTATCAGTAGAAATCATAGGATTGTAGTCTTACAGGCAATGTTGTCCACCTTTTTCTGATTTCACCAAGCTCTTGTCTTTCTTTTTCACCCCCACCAAAATAACAACCTGAAAATGCCAGCATATCTGGCTCAAACCTGTGCCATAAATCATTATAGATTATGAGAATTTAAACATTGGCTGAAACCTTACATATTGCTATTATAATGTTGTGAATTTTTTTTGACATTTTTGAATTTTTCAAATAATTGCAATCAATTTCAGACAGTGATAAAGGAGTTGTGAAAAATGGGAACACAAATCAACTAGACATGCCAAAAGATAAGGATGAGATCATGAGATCATATATGGACAACATGTATGTCATAAGGAAAGAGTAGATGATAAGCTCACACCACTTTGCCTTTGATGGAAGTTAAATTTAAATTCCATACACAAGGTTTACTAAACACACCTCAAATGGACTGCTATATAACGGTTTGCCATCTTTCGCATCCTCATTACAATTCTTTGACCAAGTTGTCGTATTGGTTTTGTAAATCTCAAAGCATGATAATTAACACGGCAACGTAGTTTTTGTAGTTCGTCATCAAGGTCATTGGCAAGTCTATAGTCAAACTTTGTCAATTGTAGAACCTGTAAAATACCCAAAAATCTGTTACCACCACAATTGAATTCCAAAAGGAGTTATCAAAACTGACATTAACCAGCTACTAGGCATTTCATCATGACAGTCATTTACAGAGTCAACATTTTCTAGTGAAAACAATCACGAAATTTCAAATACTAGATCATAACATGCAGCCTTACCCGCCGTCTCAAGAGTATTGGCAAAACTTGATCAAGATAATATTCAGGATCTGATTTCCTCGGGACACGCATTGTATACGGGGGTTTATCCATTGACCGCATGACCTTATCTGGAACTCTTTTAACAATAGTAACATCTTTTGCAAGATAATTAATGAACCAATTAACATCGAAAATATTGGCGAAGTCACTGTATTACAAAAAAAAGAAGTATTTTTTAACAAATGAGCAGTTATAAACTAGTCTCAAATCAATGATTATGAGTAATGACTGTATAAATGATATGTAAATTACCTGTCATCCTTCCAAAAAGAATTATGATCCAACTCAGGTACAACAAGTGTGGCATTAAGAATCCGTGCAACAACAACAGCATCAGTTATCTGAAGGCAACAACATGATTGTCATTTCCATAGAAATAACATTACTTTAATTTGAAAATAAAAAAAAAAATTGTTGAATTTGTTATTTCTGTGTCTTAATTAGATTACATTAGGCTGTATTAATAATAAGATTGCAATAAATGCTGATCGATGCAGTTTCTCAATCTAATCTTTATCACTGATATTACGCAGCGACCTATGAAGCGAGGACACTCCTTGGATTAGGCGTGTCCCGACACCGACACCACACATATGATTCCATTGAATTATGTGATTTTATCAAATTATTATTGGTGTTGGCGTGTCTGTGTTCGTGTCATGTCTGATGTCCGTATCCATGCCTCATAGGCAGCAACTAAAGAATAATAACATGTGACTAGTTCTATCGATATCATCTGGAATTTGAAAAGAACCTAATCAATCTAGCCTCACATTCTTCAAAAACAACTGAAAAAGGAACAAATGAGGTAAGAAAAAAATCATTGCTGCCCTTTTCTTGATTTCAATCAGTAGGATAGCAACTAAGACCTCCACATACATTAAACTTATCCATCCATGACGGTGTAATTGAAAATCGCACCAGTGAGTGAGAACAAATGGCATATCATAAAACTTGTACCCTACTTACCCCAGTTCTTTGTTGGTTCAGTCCTCCACTCGCCGCAATAAGCAAGTAGCCATTTGACATGCGCTCACGTATAGCAGCTACATTATCCAATTACCATAATGAGATAGAAAGTGACATGTAGAAAACTAAAATGATTGATCCCAATATTAACGAATTGTCTATGGGTAAATAAAACAAAGTATAAAATGGAACAGTTAAATTTTCTCATAGCAATGTAATGGAAGGGGCCATGAAAGCCTCTTTCAACAGGGTCACACTAGTCCGGCTTTGAAGCAATATATATAACATAATTAGAAAGGAGCATTCATCAATCAAAATACAGCGATAGAAGAGAGCCACTGAATTCATATTTTCTATTTTCATTTCCCGTTTTTGCTAATAACTACAAAAGTATAACATTAAATTAACTTCCTTTCATATTTTGAATGATTTGTAATGAAAACGATGAAAACACACACTAAAAATCTCACAAGGTATGTTTTAATACCACATAACACGATAGTATTGATAAATCATCTAAATCATATGCAGGATGGAAATCACCAGAAAGAACACATCATAGCACCCGGTAAACAGTTTTAACAGTCTTGAGTTTAGATCATGTTAAGGGGAGGTAATGAGTGGATAAAAATGTCTCTGCAGCTAACAAACCTCATGCAAGTTTTGCATCGGTAACCTACTGATGTAATCTATCCTAAAGCAGTGAAGATATTATTATTATTATTATTATTATTATTATTATTATTATTATTATTATTATTATTATTATTATTATTTTATAACTGAAGAGAAAAACAACAGCACATAGCAACATGGAGACTTACAAGGCTCCTTGAAATTAGTCTAAAATTACCATTGGGCATATAAAGCTTCATACATCAACAGCTAGCAAGTCATAAAAAAATATGTTTTCTAGATTAATACTAAAAATGACAATGACTCAAATTTTGGTGCAATGAAAATCAGAACTGTACTAGACAAAAAATCATACATACATGTCAAGGTACCATTTTTAGTTAGCAAACACAAAACAAAGAGTTAGCGAATTAACTTACGAGAAAAATGTCGTCCCCTTTCTTTGCATCCGTAGTAGTATTTAGAATATTGTGATTCCCAAATATCAATCGGCGCATGATCATTTCCATCCTAAAAAAATTCACATCAATTAGATTACATGTTTGGATTTGACTTATTTAAACTTATCTACCAACTATTGGGTCACGAGGGGAGCCCTGGGGATCATCCACATTGGGCCCAGAGCAACCACGAAAGTGAATTGTACACCACTTCTTTACCCAAAACCGTAAGACATTATGTTTATGGGTCTTCTCCCTTATAAAATGTTCAACCTCCACTTTTCCAAGCAACTTGGGACTTCTAACTCACGTTTGATACACAACACTGTTTCGCAGAGCTTATGTAAACAGTTAACCACATATTCATAGACTATTTTCAGCTTATTTCCATAAGTGCTTCAGGATAGCTTCTATGGAAACAATTTAATTTATTTTTTCATATGTTATAAAAATAGCTTATACATAAGCACTTATATGACAAACACTTATTTTATTCCTATTGTAGACCACATTGGCAATACAAAAAGTAACATAATAAATGTAACATAATAATGAATAAAAGGGAAAAGAACACTAACCAGTGTAAAGAAACTGCGGTGAACGAATCGTTGAGAGTACCATTCAAGATGAGAAACAACGTGACCCGTTAAAAGAGAAATGAGACCCAACCCAAAAAGCATGAACCCGCAAATGACAGACCATGGAATGGATCTCGCACAGATGACATTTTTGGTGTTAGGGTGAGTGTGGTTCGTGGGTAACAACCACGACTTCACCACACCCATTTGGGTTTTTGTCACAAAACCAAACACAAAATCTTCATCAATTCAAAATCTAAAACCCCATTGGAGAATGGGGCATTGTAGTGCGGTAAAGTTGTAGTCTTTAGAAAAAAGAGGAGTTTTGATTTAGGGTTTTTCAAAATTGTGTTATGAACAAGAATGTAGATTTTGGTATTTTTTGGAGACAAGTTTCAATTTAGCTTCAAATTAAATTGTTTTGTTATTGCTTCTAGTTTAGTAATGGACTTTAGAATAGGATCGGATTTGCGAATGAAATGAAGGTGTGATAAGTGGGGGAAGAAATACAATGTTGTTGATTTTGTGTTAACGAAAACAGAGGATTATGAATACGAAAGAAAAATGAAACTAGGCCAATTGGTAATGAATGAAATTAATCACTGAATAACAAACCAAATCTAATTCAGGTGACAATGACATTTGAGTTAAAAAAGAAGGTAAGGATGGATGACATACATTATAGATGTCCTATGTGAATTTTAAACGAGGATGTGTTGAAAAGTATGTGTTAGAAAGTGAGTTGTTAACATTCCTCTTACATTGATTTTATTCGGCTAAAATGCATTTTTGTGTCCTAACTTTTAAAAATTGGTCATTTTACCTTAAATTTTTTAAATTACACTTTAAGCTCTTCAATTTTAACTTCTTTGAAAGAGTGACGTCTTCTTTGATTATGATCAGATCAACGTATACGTGAACATTAGATTTAATGACTTAGATAACACATGTGTGTTTAAATAAATTGCATTTTGACCTCCAAACATATACATCATAGGACACCTCCACTTGTAGGGATGACAATTAGACCCAGGCCTGATGGACACCCACAAAAAATACCCGCAATGGGTAAGATAAAACCCCGCTTTTATGGATATGGGTTTGGGTCCGGGTAATTACCCGTAAATTTAGATGGGTATAGGTGCGGGTATCGGCACTATACTACCCAACCCCGCAACCCACATATACATATTTATATGATATAATAAATATTTTATTGATTTTTGGTGTAATATTATTTAATTTATTTAGCTATTTAAGCATAAACCTAAACCTAAAAACTAATACGGTAATAGTTTCATCCTTGCCCTCGTAAGCTCACGAGCTACAAATTTATGATTTAAACCAATTTGATGTTTTTTTAGCATGCATTTTTTTATATGTATTTTGAATGTTTTTATTTTACTTTTCGAGGAATATTTTAGATGTTTTTTAATTTGGCTAAATACTACGATTTATACTATTTTATGAGTTGCTTTAATAAAAATTGGATCATGGTTTGAATTCAATGGTGATGTTTTTTACTGTCTTTTTGTAATTAAAGTGCGAGTAATGGGTATGAGTATGATCACTTAGGTACCCATAGGGTATGAGAAAAGGCACCAAAGTTGTTACCCACGAGGGTATCGGTTCGGGTACAAGCATTTTTTATAAACACGAGTATGGGGAAGGGTACTATAGTACCCTACCCATTGGGTACCCATTATCATCCCCACTTGATAAAAATTGCAGCAATGCTACTTGGCGCCTAACACTACGGGAAAGTTTTTTCCCTCACTCTTTATCATTATAATTTAGGTTTAAGTGTCTTCATGAAAATTATAGTTATCGGTCTTATCTTTCATTTACAATTGATTTGACTCTAATTTAGGTTTAAGTGTCTTCATAAAAAATTATAGTTATTGGTCATATCTTTCATTCGTAATTGATTTGACTCTATACAAACATATAATTCAATATATAATCAAAATGCCACACATAAGTCATGTTACATTTTTGCCAAATTTGAATAATGCACTAAACCAAAGAAAAGAAAGGAAAAACACTACGTGAAATGTTTGGTTAACAAAGAGAATGAAAACATAAACACTGTTGAAATTTTTAAAAATAAACTAAATAGCCGACTTGAAAAACTCTAAAAAATGCTTTTGAGGAAAAGTCGTAGTCTATGTTTGGTATCAAAATGTCAGAATCATCCACCGTGATTATGATATTTCCAACATGGTATCAAACATTGACATAGTCTTTTAAGAAAGCTGAGGTGAAAAAGGAATTTATTTCTCCTGTTGTTTTGGTCTTGCAAAAGAAGTTAAGCCCATTTCAACCTAGGGCCCAAATACAAACCCCCAAAAGTTTGGTTAATCCCATTGCAAATCACAAAACCCTAAACCCTACTTTTTGCTGTTCTCTCGCATTCTTCCGATCCAATCTCATCTCATCATCAATGGCTTCCGCATGCAGCAGAATCGCTCAAAGAGCATCGTCAATTTCATCAATCAAATCCGCCATAAAATCAAACATTCGCACCTCATCCATCCCCAAACCAACCACCACCACCACTTCTTCTCCGCTTCGCCGATCATTTGCATCCAGAATCGCGCCGGAGCTTGGATGCGTACAGTCGATGTTGCCGCTTCACAGCGCCGTTGCGGCGGCGAGAATGACGTCGCGTCTCAGCGTAACTTCGAGGAACTGTCAATCGCTTTCTCAGGGTATTCTCTGCTGCACCTCTCCCGGACTCTAATGTTTTCTTTTTCATAATTATTCACACACTGTGAGTTGCTTTCTTGCTTCTTACGTTCAAATTTTCTATCAATTTTCCCGCATTCGAAATCAACTTTTCAAGTTAACAAATAAATAAAAATCAATTTTTTTTATTCGATGTCTGTTTAATTTAATTGCAATTGAATTGGTATTTTGCATATTGATATTGCTGCATTACACCATGTTAATTTATTGCGACGTTTGTCCTATTGGTGATGCTGCTGTATCTTGTGTGAAGTGTTGTTAGTAATTTTAGTAGTTACAGAAATGTAGAAGAACTAATTTATAAAAAAAGGTATAGATAATTTAGACCTAATAAAATAAAACATGGGTGTAATGAAATTGTGGGAAAGCTATTGTATACACTTGGGTCCAACTTGGATAAACACATTAATTAAGCGCTTGTAGCGTAAGTTTTTATTTTATTTTTTATCATATAAGTGTTTATTTAAAAACTATTTTTATAACAAAAGATAAAATAAAGTCAAACGCTTCTTATACAAGCCATAAGCTGCTCTAATAAGCTGTTTTGGAGATCTTTTGAAAATAAGTTGAAAATAGCTTATGCACATGTCATAAGCTCTCCCAAATAGTCCCATGAGCACTTATTATAGTAGAGAAGCTCATATACCCTAGATCCGTGTGGCGCTTAGTTAGTAGAATATTACTTTGTTTTTCAATTTTCTATTCGTCACCTTTCACCTGTAGACTTTTCCAAGCCAATGGAAACTCTATTGATTGATAGCATAATTTCAATACATTGAGTCTTCCAGAGCCTCCTTTGGTCTTTTTGTCTCTTCGGGTTTCTAGGCATGTGTAGGTTGGTTTTGTGGGGGAAAAAATAAAACTATTTGGCGGCTGTGAGTACAAAGTGAAAGACTAACTGGAAAATTTGGTTCCTGCAGGCACATAGTTAATTGGGAGTATGCGGGACCAGCCAATTAAGGCCTTCTTCTTCATTATCAAGTATGAACAAATTAGTGTTCTTTCAAGTTTTAATATTTAATTTAGTAATCTATTCAGAAATATTAGAAATAGAGCTTCCTTTTCTGTTACCTGAAGAAAAAGTTCTTTTGGCGGCTTCACCAGTTATTTGGAAATCTGTATATTTTCCATAGGATAGCGGGTTCTCTATTCTTTTGTTTGAGAAATGAGAAGGGAGGAGAAACTTTAATTCTCCAAGGGAAATAAAATTGATAAAGTTATTGTATGTGTATCCTGATGTTGTGATTAACTCTTAAATCAACAGAAAAAAGTAGAAAAAGTGGGCACAGAATTTGCCCATTTCAAACCCTATAATGCAATAATTGACTCAACAGCTAACCCTAGATGCATTGTGAATTTTTGTTCCATATACTTTCTCTTCTTTAGTGTTTCCCAAAAATGGTTCTAAGTAATTATCTACTTGTTACTATGTTTTGTTCATTGTTTGTGCATTTTCTCCATACATTTTGTTCTGCATAACTAGTCTGGCATGATGGTGAGCCGAAATATTCACAAACTTTCTTAAAATAGCCATATTATTATATGAAGCTTTTTGTTAGTGAGTTCAATTGGTTACATCTACTTCTTAAACTCTACCTAATGTAAACAAATGGGTGACAATGTAAAATAGTTGAGCATATAAACACTCAAGTTTGTTTTCTGTTGGATTAGAATTTTGATACTTTGATATAATCTATCACATTGTTAAATTTGACAGAAAAAACACCTTTAGTCAGAAGTTGAGTGTATGGTATGGAATTTTCTCTGAAGGTTTTCATGTTGGATATATTCTGAAAAACAAAACAAAAGCATTGAAGTGGTATGTAGGGAAATTGAAACTAGGAGTGTTGATTTACAACAACATACTGGATTCTTGAAAATTCAACAAAGTTCTTAGAAATTATAATATATTAAATGATCCCTTTTTACTAAGTAAGAACAATATGATAACATAACTGTTACTTTCACCAGATACAATTGATGGGACGTGAGACATGCATGCTGTTCATAAGGTGGGATATTTTGTTTTTACCCTCTGAAGACCTGTTCGAGAAATCCTAACAACCGTTTCATTATTGTACTCAAACATGTGTTTAGCCATAACATATGTTTCTCTTAGTCAAATTGTGTAGAAACTACTGTAGTTTATACTTTTTAGTTTACATATAAACCACTGTAGTTTTTCCTTGTATGATGGCTTCGCTGCAACTGAATTGTGTAGGAACTTGTCTAAATTTTTTGTTATTCTGTCTTTGGCTCTTTGCTTTATTTAGGTTTTCTACGGAAGCATGTTACTAATTGAGCCTTTGTTTTATTTGTTCTAGAGCTTGGTCTATCAGTTCCAAGGTGATTTGCTAGAAGAAAAAGATTGAAGAAAGACTTTGAAGTTTGTAAACTTGGATTTGTGGTCGTTTGTTACATTGGTGCCCAGAAAGTGGGTTATACTTGCTGTAATTTTTTCAGGCTTTGAAAATGATTTGTTCTGTTTAAATAAAAAATATTCCCCCCAATTGATATATTGATTCATACTGATAAATAGAACTATGTTACCGTCTGCAAATCTGCTTATGCCTCCATTCTACTTTATCCTACAAACGTGTGTGACTATTAAACTGATTCCTTGTTCTTATAAGTTCATCAAGAAATCATGAATAAACATAATCTGGTAAGAATGGTAATTAGCTCAAAGGGAGGAAGTAAGTTAAATACGTACCGATAAATGGGTTAGATGTGTAGGTTCGGTTCCATTGTTGAGGAGTCAAAATTGATTATTGAATTGTATAATTAATTTTGACATGTTTGGTTGTTTGTGAATAAAGTTGATTTCTTATCTAGAATTAATTCTAAGTTTTTTCTTGACAAATAGAATTAGTTCTACGTTCAATCTAGAAATTGGAGCTTTTGATTACAGTTCTACGATGGTATTTTCACTTTAACTAGTTTATAAATATTAAATGATATTAGAATAATGTATTTTAATTAATATTTATATTTTTTCAGTTAAGAATACATGAGTAAAGTTCTCTCAAAAAATACATGAGTAAAGTTGAAATAAATAATGATAATCTATAAACTACTTGAATTAACTTGTCAAAAAACACTATTTTATGAGAAAGTGATTGTTACTAAACAAGTTATTTTTTAATCAAACGAGTTTATAAGACATAAACTATAAATTTAAAAATGGGACTTCATAGTAGGCTGAATTGAATAGAGTCAACTAAAATCGATGAGTTTCTTTCATTGGTTAAGCAGTGATGAATTTTTTTTAGGAAAAAAAAAAGCAGTGATGAAATTGTGAGGGAGGATTATAGTTTTTGATCTCTGCAAATCACATTATTGGGGAGGGACGATGATGAATTATAAACTACGACCTTAGTACTCGAGTAGAGATTGACCCATAGCTTGACTTTTTTGGTATGCTAAATATATTTCTTTACAATCCTTAACTATATTATATCTATTCAAAAGAAAAAGCTTGGTCTAACCAAGGTTATACTAAACTGTTCCCACCGCTTATAATTGAGAGATTTTATTTTTTTTCCTTTACAAAATTAAGATGAAACTTGGAATTTACCCATCGTTGGAACTTGGAAGCATAATAAAACGATTATAATATTCATGCATTCATAGCATAATAAAACGATTATAATATTCATGCATTCATATTTGATGCAGATTATATGTTGGTATTAGTATAATTTTGTGTACACTTGCAACAAACCGATTTCATAGGGTTGCATGTTATACATTTGTCAAAACCTACTCGCCATTGTTCCTTAGATTCTGCATTCAATCGGTTAAATGCAATCAATTTTTTATTCATCTCTCCCTAAAGACTTATTTAATGCATAAAAACTTAGTGTTATTTTAGACCTTTAAAAAATATTTTGAAGACACTCATTACCATTTTCCTTTCCTTTAAATTTAGTTAAAAGTGTCGTAAGAATTATGTTAGAAAGTTCAAAAGTGGTAATTTTACATAAAGTAATATTATAACTTTTAAAAATTGATCGTATCACTTTTAAGATGAATATATTTCACATTGAGTTGATTAACGGATGTCCTAAAGACACATATTAATATTCATCACATTAAATTGATTAACGTATGTCCTAAAAACACATATTAATATTTGTCTTTCTTTTATTAGGTTTAAATTTTATTTTTTTTAGTGAATTGGATATCATATAAGACCACGATGAATGAAAAAGTTCTTCCTCAAGATAATTTAATACTACTATATTCTCATAGCTGAATTTGGACCTATAATCTTTTGTTGAATAGAAGGAGATCATTTAAATATGTAAAATTTTGCAGATAAATTATTTTTATTTTAATCTCTGCACTGCATTTAATCTTTATAAATAATATATATATATATATATATATATATATATATTTTCATTTTTAGTGTTTTGTTTTAGTCTTTCCGAAATCTGTTCATATTAAAATTAATCATATAATTTTTTATTTTACTCTTTAACTTAAGGAACTAAATAACACATTCTACATATTAAGGATTTTAATTCATACACAAATAAATTTTGTAAGTACTAAAACAAACAACAATGTGCAAAAATCTAAAAACAAATATTTATAGAGACTAAAAATATATTTAAAATTTACTAGTTTCTCTTTGATATGTTGTTTTTTTCTTGGAAATTCTTATCCTTTTGTTTTTAGTCAACTTTTTCTTTTATGCAATAAATAATGGTAGAATTCTTTTTTATCAATGCTCCACTTTAACCTATATTGATTAAAGGCAAGAGTTCTACTAGAATACTATAATCCCTTCTTTAAAAAAACATGGATTTTTAAAAATATATAATAAAAATATTTGATTCCAATATTTGTATAAAAGTTAACCTGGATTTAATTTGTTCAAATTGCCCATCTTGATTATTAAGTTTTTACCAAAGTAATGATTACAATAAAAGAAAATTTGGAGCACATATTGACAAAAAAATAGTTAAGTATATTGTAAAAGTAAAAAAAAAAAAGGATACACAATCTTTCTCTCTTTTTAAGGAGAAAATCTAGATTTAGATACTGTAAAAAAACAAAATTTACGGTTAACTAAACCCACTATTTATATACATCTGGTAAGAATTAACAATTAGAGTCATCACATGGTTTCTGGTAAGGGAATGTAACATGTATCTGAGATTTTGAATAGAGACATACACAAATTAAAAAATTTCCTTAAAACGGTGAGAAGACTGGTAGAATTAGAAACATGACCGGCAGTTCACTTCTTTTAACTTTGTTTTCGTACACATGTCATGGTCAATAGTAGTTACCAATTACCATTTCCAATACCATGCATATATACATATTGATATTTTTATTTAATTAGTCTTCTTCTTTTGTTGAAGCCAATTTAAAAATGATGATGATACCATAGAGGGAATTGAAATTTGAGGTATATAAGAAGCATAAGAGAATGAAGAGAGGATAGGTTAAAAAAAATATATCCGTCCTCTTTTGTTAATTTGTTTTGGAAGAAAGAAAAGAAAAAAAGGTGGGAATGGTGGAGATGATGAATTCAAGAATGATGGAAGATGTGGTTGTAATTGGAGGGTTGATTGGTGTACAATTTGTTTATGCTGGAAATGCTATGCTCTTGAAGTTTCTTATGTCTTTAGGTCTCCAATCTTTTACCATTGTCATTTTCACTTCCTTTACTACATTTCTTCTTCTCCTACCCTTTGTGCTTTATTTTGAAAGGTATTTTCTCCCTATTTTTTTTAGTTTCTATTGTTGTTTTTTTGAGATGGCGTTATGGAGGATTTTTGAACTTTGATGATGATGATTTTTATTTGGGTATGTTTCTGTTGCAGGAGTAAATGGCCTAAGAAGATCACTTTCAAGTTGATTGTTCAATTTTTCCTCCTTGCTCTTGGAGGGTAAGGAAATCTTGTTACTATTATATGTTTTTAATGTCTTTAGCCATTGAATTGTGTTTGTGAATGTTTTGATTGATATGAATTCCACATAATAGAACAATATACTCTTTAGAGTTTCAATAAAATGATGATGTCACTATGATTTTGTTAAATTAATTGCGATTTTTCTTACATTTTTTCAACTTAAATGTTTTGAAGTATCAAATTTTAATCTTTTTAATTAATTATTATTAAGAAAAACTAGGGTTTAGAAAAAGTTTTTGAATTTGTAGGATTTTGAGTTCATCCATGCATGCCTGCAAATGTTGAAGAATACAGAGACTAATTTTAGAGAATTTTGAGGTTGAATCCATTATCATTGATTTTAGGGAAATATTTGATTCCTAGGATCTCTCTCAAGATAATCCAATCACATTCTTGGTTTGGTTAGGTACTAAAATTATCCTTAAACGTCATGTTTTGTGCTAATCATCCTATTAAGAGCAAGGCTTATCTTATCCTTTTCTTTAGACAGAAAAGGTTTTGTTTTTGCCTTTTATAATGAAAAATGGGTAATATTTTAAGGAATTTGAGAGTGAAAAAACATACCATACTTATGTACAACACTAGAACTAGTGAACCATGTTCTAATAAAAAATGACAGAAATCAAATCTAGGTTTAACTGTTTATTGATTTTTATGAAGATGAGCTATGCTATTCACTCCACATTCTCTAACTACCTTATCTTTATCCATGTGATATGTATATACGTTGGTAATATGTTTACAATTCTATAGCATTGATGATCCTGTACAATTTCTACATGTTTGCTTACTAATGCCGAAATTTCGTCGAAAGAATGATAGTTAAAGGAATGATATACATTGGAATCAATCTTATGCAGTGTAACTCTGTTCCAATCTTTATTCCTTAAAGGAATCAATCTAACATCAGCAGCAATGGGAACAGCCATGCCAAACCTTGCGCCAGGATTTATCTTCATCATCGCGTGGCTTTTTGGGTAATAATCTATTTTCTCATAGGCTTCAAAAGTTCACAATTTTTCCCAACACCAAGAAATAAAGGGTTGGTGCACATAATAATCTATATAAATTTGAATGGTACAAAAAATAGATGTAAGATTTGATTTGTATAAAGTATCATATTATAAATAGTATTTACAAATGTTAATGAAAGCATATATGCAAATGCAGGATGGAAAAAGTGGACTTAAGTTGCACATATAGTAGAGTAAAAATAATTGGCACATTGATTTGTGTCTTAGGGGCTTTCACAATGAGCTTAATGCAAAGTATCTCAACTCCTCTACTAATTGAAGAGTTAAAAGTTCAATTAACAACTCCAGCACCACCAGGTTTAATGTTTGACAGAAACAAGATAATTGGTTGCCTCTATCTCTTAGTTTCAATCCTTGTTCTGTCAGGCACGGTTGTTCTACAGGTAATTTTGTTGGTCTGCAAACAAGTTACATTAAAATTTGAGTAAATAGTTATTTCAGTGTTAAATCTGTGAGACATTGTCTTATATTCTCAATAGTCCCTGAATATAGAATCACACAAATATAAATAAATGCGTACGTCGTTAGTTAGTATAATTCTCGAACATGTTCTTCTTGGTTAGTTCATTTGGTACATAAGATTACTAACAAAAGACAATTATGGATTCTTTTTGTAATTTCGATGTATTTATGGACTATTGTGACAACAACGCCTCGCATATTAACAGATAAAAATGACTGTTTACTCATTAGTTTTTAATGTTGCTAAAAAAAAGTTGTGTTTCTTGCAGGCTTTCACTCTAGTAGAATTTCCTGCACCAATGTCTGTGTGTGCACTAACATCAATTTTTGGGGGATTCATCACTTCAGCTGCTCAATTAATTGAATTTCATGAAATCAAAACTGGTTGGCCACTAGTTAGTGTTGGTGACATGATTGGCTATTCTATTTTGGTAATCTCAAATATTCTTTTTTGAGGGAAATTTTAAATATTCTTCTATTTTAGTACTATTGAATATACATTTCAGCTATTACTTTCAGTACCGTTGCATATTGAATATAGTTTTTTTTGTTTTTACTTTCATAAATAAAAAGTAAAAGTATCTATCGAATTAGAATATACATTTGTTTGTTTTGAAGGTCATAAACAAGTATTCTTTGACCAACAAAGATTGTATCTAACGAAATAGGCTATACTCTCGGAACAAGGCGAATTAAAGTTTGAATCATAGTTAAAAGAGGTGTCCCCATTTATTATATGTTTTAACGATGAGTTTTGTATCAGATACTCAAATGGCTCAAAGGTGTCAAAATAAACGTCCCACATTGAAAAAAAATAGCATTAAAGTGAAGTTATCAATAAAGAATTGTGTGTCAATTCTTTGATAAATTGTTTAACTAGTAGTTGAATTATGAAATTGTGTCCATAGCAAAAGCGATATATTTATATCGCAATTGTTGGGGGCATTGTGTTTTCAAATTCATCTCCTACTTAATTTTTTTTTTATTCCTTTGTTTACTTCTAAACTTCTTTTATAACTCAATTGTGTTAAGTAAGTTTTTAATCCCTACATATAGATAAAATATTATTTTTATATCCCAATTGTTGGGGGCATTGTGTTTTCAATGATCTAGCTTTTTGAAGGGCTTCCATTTGAGATTAGATTTTTGTGTATGCAATTCTATTATATTCTCAATGGCAATTAAATATTAAAGGCATGAATTCTAAATTCACAGTCAGGTGCAGTGACTGGAATATCCTTAAGCTTTAGTGGTTGGGCACTTGAGAAGAGAGGACCAGTGTTGGTATCCATGTTCAGCCCTGTTGGCACAGTTTGCTCAATCATTTTCTCTATTGTTACTCAAGGAGATAGTACCGTTAATATTGGAAGGTATTTTCATAAGATTCATAGGTTCTTTTTATTAATAATAAGCCATCAATTTAGTCCACACACTATCACTATCTCCCATTTAGTCTTATGTTTATATAGTGTAGGGACTAAATTTGAGAGATGGTGATAATCTAGGGTCTAAGTTGATGATATTTTTTTTTTTATCCCAAATGATATTTTCCTAACATAGTATTATTCACGATAATTACATTTTTGCATTACAGCATAGCGGGTATGTTCCTCATGTTCACCGGACTCTACTTTGTGCTTTGGGCCAAAGGGAAAGAAGATGGCTTAGAGAGTGAGTTTGATGCAGAGAAGCCTCTCTTAAGTTGATTTGTTTCCAACTCTGTAAAAATATAACCATTGTGTAAATTATGAATGTTTTAGTAAATTAGTGTGTAATTATTAACTTTAGGATTTGAGAGATAAAGTAATGTATTATATAGGAGAAGTTTAATTAATTATTAACTTAAGGTTTTGGGATTATGTAATGTATTTGTAAATGTCTAAATCGTAAGTGTTGATGCACATTCAGGTACAAAACAAGTGGAACTCAAGGAAAAGAATTTTGTTGCATAGCACAAATAGTTTTGAGGGAGAGAAGAAGGAAGAGTTGAGGGAGAGAATGGAACTCAAGGAAAAGAATTACGAAGAAAAATAAGAGGAAGAAACAATAATATTTTGTGCCCATGATAAAAAAATTATCTGGAACAATTTTTTTTTGTTATGTACCACATATTTTCCGATGGCCATTTTTAAAATAAAGAATAAAAATAAATAAAAAATTCAACGAGTATTTTTTTGTTGCTGTTTTTTCTTCTTCTTCTTGACAAATCAAGCACACCTTCTTGTGCACCCTCCATCTCCAAGAATTTATATATGTCATATTTAAATGATAAAACCCTTACGAAACGATAACATTTTTTTTTGCAAATTATTTTGTAATATTTTAAATTATTATTTTTTCTTGAGGGATTTTTTAAATTTTTTTTAAATTATTAAAAACTAAATAAGTAATTAAAAAAAACCTATAATTTAAAAAAAAATCATTGACACTTCCAAATAAATAGTTTCAATTTTTAAAAAAAAAATATGAGAAACAAAATAGATTGTATATGTTATATAAGCTAAATGACTGTACAGTATATATCCTATGTAAATGAAAAAACAACACTTGCAAGAAAATTATACTTGTTTGTTAAAGCATTCAAATATTTTATTTACATTTGGTATCTATTTTGAAAGGAAAAAAACTAGAATGATTTAAGCCCTTCAAAATAGTAATTTTTATATTTTTTATATCGAAGTAAAAGGGGCAATCCCCAAACAGGGAAAAAAAATATTAACTACAATTATGAGAGATGATCAACCTCTTATCTACTAATAAGGCATAAAAGACAAAGATGAGAACAAAATAAAAAATATGACTAATCAAAAGTGAACTAAGACCAAACTTTACAAATATAATCATCTCTGCTAAAAATATGTCGCACCTTACACCTTCGATTACTATTTACTACCAACTTCTAGCATCTACTATTTTGGAGCTTAGGAAAAACGGCTCATTCACTTGACATATTTTAAGCCCTATGACATTAAGTTGGAGATCATATCGTTAAGGTCGCTCTATTTGCATTGCTTCAAATTAATCTAATTCAATAACTAGCTCAAGAACTTTAACCATCGCCCACAATTTTGCCATTTGACAAGAACAATAGAACAACATGCAGTAAAAAAAACCAACGAAGAACATGCCTTTGTGGTCACGAACCACACCACCACCACAAAACCACCATGAAAGAAAAGCACCTTCACCATTTTAATACTATCAACATTACTACCTACTTGACATCTATCTTTAATTATAAGTATTAATTTAGGACGGAGCTTCTTTTCTTTTATTTCCATTCGTACTGTAGGGGTTCTTATGTTCCATGACTAGTCACAAAAGTTAGGCTATGTATTGAAGGCACAATTTCCTTGATCACTCTTGGAATCGGACACTACATGTGCTTATGCACAAATACAATATTCTCGTTACTCTTCATAAAGCTACAAACACTGATAAATTCGGTGTATGTCTTGGTTAACAATGAGTTTGTTAGAATCACACAATGCATCACTCTAATTTTGACAAAAACTACATTTCTTAATTGAGCTTTGCTATTTAAAACAAACTCTATTTTCCTACAATACATGGATGGTTGAATTATTGCATGAGTGTGTGAATAAAAGTCAAACTTGGCTACAATACATGTCTTATGATGTCATTGTGAGATCATCTTTCGCTATAAATAACTTTTTTCTTTTGAATTTCTATGTAACAACAATATTATTATAATTTTGTCAAACTTAAAGTAAACATTTATTTAGTCTTGAAATTTACATTTTACAATGTAATTTTTCTAATCAGCTAATTAGTAGCAAAAACTAATTTCAAGTTAATTAATATAATAATACTACATTTAGTTAATATTTGGTAGTTCATAAAAAGTTCCTCCAAAGTTCAAAGTCTAATTCAACTATCAAATGGATGAAATGACCCTATCTGGACTGTGTTGAATTGACTTATTACCCATAAAAAATGCAAATTAAGATGGCAAGTTGCCAACCATATTGTATAGTACTCCCTATGGTGTACAAGTGTAGCATATCTGTGTTAATTGATGGTAGAAATAGGACTTATGCATTGGGTGCTAAATGCTGCCTAACTTTCAAACACCAACTCGTCATTTATAAATCCACCAATTAATCATCAATTATTGGTTCACCGGTCATGGAAAAATCAAGTGCATTTTGGTAGAATTGTTGAATTTATCTCCTCTTCTAATTAATGCAAATTGACTGAACATTTTTTTTTACTTTATCTATTGCATTTGCCGGCATTGATCAAGCAGTTATTTACTAGGATTCGGTAACAATGCATTACACTATATAGAAAAACGATTAAATAAACACAATCATTTCATGATGGATTTTCAATTGCATCTTCCTTTTACAATGGAAGACTATTATTTTTCTAAGGATTTACCTTTTTGTTATATATTGTTGTTTTGTTGTTGCATTTTTGGGCTATGTGTTTTGTAGCTAGAATCTTATTTTATAGGTTGTTGGCAATTCCACTAAACAAGGGGAGTAAAGGGAACGACCTGTCTTGTATTGTAGGCCATTCCATAATCTTGATTCTTAACACATGACTCTCATATGTCACTGCTAGAAAAATGGAAACACCGTAAAAAATCAGAGATAAAAATTGTCTCCAAGTGTCTAGTGGAGTATTTAATAATTAGTGATAAAGTAAGAGACAATTATCGAGAAAAAATTGTGTTGTTCGGTGTCATTATATCCAATTTGAGGGATTAATATTTGCAATTGTGCGTCTGGATGTTACTGAATTTACTTCCGATAAAAATTGAACCAAAGGTGGTCCCTAGTGATTGATCTTTCCTTCGGATGCAAAAGCATTAATGTCTTATTGTTGTCATTGTGTCTGTCATAATATACTTGACTTGGAAGCCAAAAACAAGCATCTGATGATGATGAATACAAGATTTAAAAGTAGCTAGGTTGAGTCTTTTTCTGGAGCTAACTAAGTCTCACAGATTTTTTTCATGTTTCTAAGCATGTCTTGCATTCATTTCGTACCTAAAGTTAAGTCAAAGTATAGTCCTCAAATGGAAGAGCCATCTAATGCAAGTAAAGCACATTAGTGTCTACCCTTTTATTTTTCCATGTTACAGCAGTGCTTTCCTGCCAAAAGGAAAATAAACAAAAGTGAAAAGATAAAGAAAAGTTTTACCACTTTATGTTTGTTGTTGGATCAGCATTTACTATTTGTTATTCAGTTTGCCCTTTCTGTCACAAGGCGTGAATGATGTAAAGTACCGTTTTTGAAATTTGAATCACGGTTGTAACCTCTACTTATTTTGTTTGACTAATTTATGCATAACATTATGTCTATATTACTAGTTGCCCTACTTATTTAGTACTTAATAGTTGAAATATCAGCGAGGATCGACTTTGTTCTCTAAAATTATACTAGTATGAAGCTCATGATCATCCTGGTTCGTTTGAGTCTTACGGCAACTTGATTATTGACAATTGAACAAAAATAAAGTGAGACGAATAAGATCGAGTTGAGTGTTGAGTCAATGATACTAGTATGAAGCTTATGATCATCCTAGTTCGTTTGAGTTTTATGGTGACTTGATTAGTGACAATTGAACAACAATAATGTGAGAGAATAAGAACAAGTTGAATGTTGGGTTAATGATATTTGCTTTTCATAATTTTGTAAAACTAATTTTTCTATAACACATGGAAAGTTGTTGCTATAGCTTCAAATAATTTTCAAGTAGGTCCACCCTAGACCACTTAACAATTTTTTTTTTTAAGGAGACCACTAAACAAAATTGTCAACCATATAATTTGTGGTATCAAAACCTTATTTTACACCTCAAAATACAATTGAGCAGCTTCATTGAAGTTCATACATAAGTTATCTATATGGCATTTTCCAAAATTGTTCTTAATCGATCTTTTCGCAGCACTTTCCTTCTTTAAGACGCAATTAATTTTGTTTTGTCATATACATGAAGGTCCGTGACCCATTTTCTACCACTCAAAATATTTTTCTTTCTAAATTTTGTTATAAAGAATTAAAGAATCATGTGATCTATTTATTTGAATTAGTCATTAGGTTTGCTTAGTTAATTACTAACATTGCTTTAGTTAAAAGCCAAGCTATGTTTAAAATTAAAATGCATTCCTTTATGCTTTTGGCATATGCAAGGCACCAATTATATCTTGTCATGTACCGTTGCATACTTCGTTGAATGTTCTCAGCTCATGAAGATCATTGAAACAAGTTATAACCACAAATCAAATTTGTAGACTTTATTTTGTACCCCACACGAAGTAAGAATTTGTCCTACGAATGTTAAGTTTGCGGTTTAATTTGGTCTTCATTTCTATAAATGTGACTTTTCTAGAGTTACATACATTTATATTTGGATTTATACTGTTAAGAATTTTCCTCATGGAGATGGGAATTGGTCCTTCCAACATTGAGTTTACGGTCTACTTTCTCATTGATTTGTTCAGAAGTGACTTTTTAAGATTCAAACACGAGAACTCGTAAAAAGTGTTGTACTCCATTGTCTCATAGTGAGTGCTGGAAAAAAATGGCTTATGAATGTCATTTTAAATTTTTAATATAATATTAATTTGTAATATATAGTTATATTCTTCAAATAATACTTTATATTGTCCTTTTTATAACAAAAAAATACCCACAATGCTCATGAAATGTATCCACTTACATGAGAAATAAGTGATTCTTTGTTTGTTTCTTATGATTAGGACCTAAAAAATAAACTATTTGTGTCATGGTCCCGCTGAAGTTTTTTAAGTTCATTTAAGAGAACAATAATCAATTTTTTTATGGCCCTAGATTGGTTAATTACTAAACAATTTTTTGCATGAAAATAGTACGCCTCCATGTTAATAATAATTTCCCTGTTCAGCTCGTAAAAGTTGGTCGAGTTAATCAACATTCAGTGCTGTTTATTTCGTGCTCCACAGTGGTCCATATATATGGTGATTTTTACTCTTTAGGGTGATTCTTGCTAGGAGTGGTTGGAAGAAGCAATAGGTTTAACACGAGGAATATTATAATTGCCAAGAGTACTTTCTTATTTGTTGATTTTCACATGGCCGATCCGAGGGTAAGGCCACTAAAGCTCTTGATTTAGGCCTATCAACAACAAATAAATTCATTAAAAAATTTAAGTTAAAAGACCTCGTATGCAAATAAGGAAGATCCGTATTTCAAAATGTCTACGCGGTTTAGATTTAGAATATAAAGGAGATAATAGTGCGAAGAAATGTCTTTGTTTGCCACATTCTACGTGAGGGGAACTAATAGGCGAACTTCATAGCCAAGTTATGTGTCTCTTCGGATATCAATTTCTTTCTTCATGGTTTTCCTCTGGATGAATTGTTGAGTCCCTTCAAGATTGACGTAGCTGAAACTTTCTTTTTCAAAGAGTAATTTTGTTTTTCCTTTGTCCTTTTCCTTTTTTGTTGTTTTTGTTTCTTAATTTAGAATTGAAACAAAGCAAATAACAAGAAATACCCGTATATAAAAATAAATTTGCTTTAGGCTTGATTTATTTGTTAAGATTATTGGTGGATTTCATAAATCAATGTTTTTTTTATTACAAAGAGAGTCACCACCATACGCTAGTCTCTAGGTTTTCTCTACAGTATGATTTTATATGTGTTACTTGAACATAAATTTGGGGCAATAAAATTTTAAAAAGTTAAAAATTAAATAGTTAATCCATTTTACGGACGTGGATAACATAGTTGAGGAGGGGTTTTATGAATACTCTATTTTTAACACTCTCGAGCAAGCAATCACTCTCTTATTGTCTTATACTTTAGAAACAGATCCCACATAAAATAGTGAGACTTACTTAAATTTCATCCAATAAAAAAAAATAAGTGTTAGATAAAGAGTTCATAACATTTCTCAATAGTTTAATGAGTGGTCAATTGGTATATCAATAACTCATTGACCATCAACAAGTTAATCAACCACAAATTTGAATATTATTTTTTAATGGTAAAATAGGTTTCATTCAAATGTGAAAATAAGGAGAAGACACTCAAACAGGCCATGAATTTGGACATTTTCCATCCACATTTTAAGAATCAAATACACGCTATGAGTAACATTAACAGAAATTTCATAAGTCAATATCATTAACATACCAAAATCTCAGTGCTAACAACAAAATTAATTTCTTCCTCGTATACACATGGTTAAGAATAATGAAATATCTACGATCTTTAATTGCACCTATCTTTGGAAAAAAAATAGTTTTTGATGTTTGCTCGTATCAAATATAAATAAATGGTCAAAATAAATTTGATGATATTTACAATTAACCCCTTAATTACTCAACATAAAACACTGATAAAATGAGTCACTCTCAAACATTTTAGCAAACACATGAAATACATACTCAAAACAAAATAAAAATGACGATGAACCACGATCAAAGTAATTTAACACGTGATAAAACTACGAAACGTCGGATGGAGAGATTTGCATAATTATCACCATGGATACACCAGTGATCGGAAGGGAAGAATGCTATATGACATCAAACTTTACGGTGCCAACCCTAAACATGACTCCACAATGAGAGTGGTAATGTAACTATTTTTCCATGACGACCCCGAATTTGAACATTATTAATCACAAACTAGGTGGTTCTATTATATCTAATACAAAAACAACCAAGTCCTAATTATTTCATTAAGTAGAGTAGGCTACATAGATCAAATGCGCCATAATTTCTATCATAATCATTTATCGATGCAACTCATTAATCTTTAGATTTTTTTAATAGTTTCTCTTACCGTAAATGGTAAAGTTATGGCATTTTACATATCTATTAATCAAGTTTATTTGAGTAAAAGAAAACAAGTTTAACACTTCATTAACCATGTGTATGAACTGAGTTGATAATTTACAAAATTATTGAATTTTGTTGCTAAAGTTGATGCTCAAATAACATTTTCTAATGATTTATATATGTTTTTATTAGGAAATTTGTACTATTTATTGATTTTATAAACTCTAGCTATATTGTATTATTATCTGTCAAAGAAAGACTATAGTATCAATTGTGGTTGATATAAATGGTTGAACTTCGGTACATGCTTTCATTGTAAATTTTCAATGAGGTTGACGATGACCTTGAATATGGTAAATTGAATTTAAAGATATATTTAAATTAGGGAATTGTTAACTAGTGTCCGGGGCACTAATTAAGGAGACTAATTTATAAGTTTTGTATTGAGAAATGATGAAATATAGAATGTTTCACTTTATTAAAGTAAAAAGTTGTTGATTTTAATGAAAAATTATTATTTTTTATCTTTCTTAACTAATACTCACGAAGTATTGGTTAACAAGACACTTTAAACTATAGTAACTCGTATTTGATCACTCTCCACTATTTTGACTAATAACTTTTCTTAGTCTTCCTTTGCACGTAACGAGTATTTGATCACTCTCCACTATTTAATTTTACAACCACTTCTAAGGTTTTTCACTTTTTCTCAAACCATAATAGACGACATTCTACAATTTTTCTACCATATATAGGACCTTTTCAGCTCTTTTTTGTTTGGTACACGTTTCAACTCTGCCTTTACTAAGTAAATTCCTAAATCATATTTTATCTTGCTTAATCGTTCCTCTTTTACTAACCTATTACTAATAAAGTCTTCTTCTAATTATATCATAAAAAAAGTCCTCTTGTAATTATCAGCAATTTGTCTCCGTACGGTGATAATTCTTTCCATTTTATGAATAATTCTCTCCATTTTCATTACATTTTGAAATCATAATCTAATAAAACCGACAATCAATCACGATTAGTGAGTTGCACATCACAACAAAATAATTATCTATTATTATCACTTCTTCTATTCCAATTTTAATGAATATATTTCCCATATTCAGCTTCTTTAAGTAATTATAATATCTGTCAAGCAACACGTATATACAAACTTTGCCCAATAGAGTTAGTTACACGAATATGCAAAATATTTCCAACTTGACCCCTCAAAGAAAAAGAAAAATATACACCGAATTTAATTGAATAAAATAAAAAATGTTGTTTATAAATTTAAATTTTGCAATGCCAGTTATGACTTTAGGAGAGCCTAGAAAGCAATAAATAGAAAAAAGGTTATTCCATTTGAGCAGCAAGGTTTGCATGTTACTTATAGCTCTTTTCCTATTCAAGATCACACTTTCTAAATTTTTGCCGCGGAATAATTAAATGTCACTGTTACAATGTGTTTACACCACTCATATAGTACTACCTATAGCGTAGTAGTAGTAGGGACCTTGATTCTCTACTGTATGAAAATTCTGCAGTCAGC
Source organism: Medicago lupulina (assembly GCA_958299785.1). Lineage (NCBI taxonomy): Eukaryota > Viridiplantae > Streptophyta > Magnoliopsida > Fabales > Fabaceae > Medicago > Medicago lupulina. Next base: position 14,783,087 of record OY283143.1, on the reverse strand, counting down.
TTATTAAAAGCCGTCTGATTAAAATCGGATGATCGACATCTTTCGCAAATGACATTTGACCACATAGAATCAACTTTTTTTTTGTTAAATAATTTAGCAATTAAAATCACACACATAAAGTGCAGAGAAATGAAAAATCACGAAATCTACTTTGTGTTCTAACATATCAAATATCTTTGCAATTACGAGCTTAAATGTATTTACCCAACAAAAAAATCCATTTTGTAGCAGTAACTAACTAACTAGTACTATTTTGTTCTGTAAAAAAATACCAGTACTATTTTTTAGTTATTTTATATTATAATATAATGAAAACAGAAAAATCATAACTTATGGGGTGGTGTGTGTCTTTTGGTGGAAGAATGCTTGTCACCTACTCCTTTTAAGTTCCCATATTTTCTCCTTAAAAACTTACAAGTATGCTTGTTGAGAGAGAGAGAATAAGAAAAGAAGAGTAAGAGAAACTAAAAGTGTTGCTATGGAAAGACACAAATGCAAGCTTTGTTCAAGAACGTTTGGCAATGGAAGAGCACTTGGTGGACACATGAAGGCTCATCTTGCTATTGCCAAGTCTCAACAGAAACAATTCACTCAACCTGATTCTTTCTCATCATCGGAATCGGAAGAAGAAAAGGCTTTGATTAATTATGTTTTGAGAGAGAATCCTAAGAAAAGTCTCAAAGTTGCAGATCCTGAATTTTCTTTCATACGTGAAACTGAGTTTGTTATTGTTCAAGATAGAGAAAGTGAGACTGAGTCAAAGAACAACCCGACTCGTCAACAACGATCCAAACGGAACAGAAAACCAAATAACAACAACGACGACAACGACAACCAGAAGAAGCCGAAGCCGAGTTTCATGGTGCCAACAACTCCATCACAATTCACTGAACAAGAACCTGTGAGTTCAGTTTCTGATACTTCCCCTGAAGAAGATGTTGCTATGTGTCTCATGATGCTTTCGCGAGACAAATGGAGTCGAAAGATGAACAACATCAATAATGTGGAACAAGATGAAGAAGAAGAGGGATCGGTGGAGAAAATATCGAAGGTGAAGTTGTTGAAACGAGTTCGCGGGAAGCATTTATGCGAAAACTGTGGGAAAACTTTTCGATCTTCAAGAGCATTGGGAAGTCATAAAAGTATTTGTTGTCGCGATGAAGCGAAGAAGAACGGTAATGGTAATGGTAACGATGATAAGATTTTTGAATGTCCATTTTGTTTTAAGGTATTTGGTTCTGGTCAAGCACTTGGTGGTCACAAGAGATCTCATCTCATGATCCCTTCTTCATCTACTTCCACTGCAAATGTTAATGTTGATGTTAATCCTACTGCTGCTAGATTCAAAGAGAGTTTCATAGATCTCAATTTGCCAGCTCCACTTGAAGAAGATGATGATCTTAGTGTTGTTTCTGATGCCTAATTGTGTGGCTATGGAATAATTAATATTGGTTAATTAATTATTAGCTGTTAATTTGTTGGGATTTGGGTAATTAGGTAGATTGATTTTATTTTAATTTTTTTATGTATGGAGAATATTTCATTATGTTTAATTGATAGATCAAATGCTTTTTGATTCTATAATGTTAGATGAGTATTAGTTATGATTTTCACCAACTGTCTGCTATGTGTTATACAGTTACATGATGAATTGGTAAAACAGTTGAAGTTTCTTCATTGTACTAGCCAACTTGGTTCATACTTGATAATAGTACTAGAATTCTGCATACTTTTGCAATGGGAATTTGAGATTTGGTTTTCATGTGGACCTACTACTTTGCCTTTAAAAGTACTAAAGTTCTGCAATTCTGTTTTAACTCCTTTGGTTCTGTTCCACCTAGTTTTTTTATTTAATAAATAAAACTTCATGTGATTTGGATCCAATCCAATCGCTTATTAAGGTCAATAAAATCTCAAAACTCAAAGAGCGTTCACAAAAATACTTGGTATGTGTTTGGATTTTCGTGTTTGCACATACTTACCAAGGCATTTCTACCGCAAAAGCCACACGCTCCAATTTGAAGCATCTCGTTTTTGCACGTTTGAAGGATTTTGAACGTAGATCCAAATGAGCACTCACCTATTACCACCGATGAGATCTTTACATCCGCTGCTAAACTCGAATCCAAAAACTTGGGAAATTTGAGTTAAATCCTTATCGACTCGACCAATCTACTTGGCATTCCAGCTACTTTTTCCAACATGTACTCTCACTTCCACCTGGCATTTTTCATCAAAATAAATACATAAAATAAATTGGTTACTCTCTCTTCTCTCTCTTCATTATTGACTTCTTTTCTGTCTGTATTGGTTTGTTGAGTTCATATTGTTTTAAGCGTGAAGCATGAAAGCAATGATTCCAAAGAAGGAGTCAGAAACGGTTAATGATGAAAGAAGCCAATAGGACTGCACTATTAGTTTCTTTTTCAGTGTTTGGATTGGATGCTCTGGAAGAAGTTACAGAACTAACTAGGATTTTTATTTTTTACTAAGAAACCATAAAATTTTAACAGTCACAAAAATTTCTAAATCTGATTTTTCTTTTGTTGTGTTAGGAATAGTATATTTTGTTTTGTCATAGCAGACTTTATCTTCTTTGAAAAGAATGAAGTCTCCGAGTAAAAGTAGGAGGTCCCATATTATTTTGTCCAAGAATCAGTCAGATTTATGATATGATAAAGTATATGTTGATCAAATTTCATTAGATTAATATAATAAATGTGTCTGACAACGAGGAATTCTGTTTTTGTTACACTCCCACCAAAACTCTTACTGTACAAAGTAAAAATAACTACCTATAGTATTAATTTAAGAACTTATTTAACTTTTTAACAAAAAATATAATTCAATTTACCAAACGTTAGTAAGGTGAGGACTATCCACATTTGAAGCGAGTGGTCAAACAAATTATTAATTGGATCTGATGTTTTTTTAGAATTTTGGTTGTGCGTAACTCAATTATTAAGAAATTGAATCGTAAAGTGAGGACTAACTACAATATATAAGTACATTATTAGATTATATCATATTAAATGCGGGACTCTTACGAGTATTTGAGTGCATGAAAAATGACTTATCATTTTGTTTATATTTGAATTGGGAGAGAGTTGTTAGTAGTTAAAAATAAAATTTGAAATAGGAATATAAAAAGGGAGGCAGAGGGCTTTTGGTGCATGTGATATCTTGTTTCACAAGAATTTCATTTCCCTTCAACAGTTTGTGATTAATCACAGCATCTTGTTTCATCACAAGCAAGCCACTATAAGTAACGTGATCCAAACATGAGAGTTGAATCTGGATTATGGCTCATTGGTTTTAACCCTTAACATAACCATTGATTGAACAAAATAAATTTGGAAAATAGGACAAATCAAAAGCCAGATTCGTCCCCATCGAATTGCTTTCTATCCAGGGGTGCCGTATTGGATTGGAGGGTGTAATGTGGCTATTGGATAACATAAATAAACGACAAAATTAGTTAGAAATTTGTCCATTTGATTTTGTCGTCTATTCACAACCTTTGTCATTGCAATGTGCTAATTTGTCATTTAATAAAACGTAACAATGTTTCTTAAGCTGGCTGAAAGGCAACATATCTATTTCCTAATTTACACTTTGGAAGTCATGTTGAATTTTGGTACCATATACTAATTAGTGATTTTTTTCATCTTTCTTTTAACGTCGTTGTGAAGATAATTAAGTCTAAGGAATCATTTCAAGTGTAACCGTAAACTACTTAGTTTTTTATTTGGGTAAACTATTATTTCACAAAATCTTCCAAATAAAATTTTCCTCGTAGCTTGTACCAAAAACAAAAAACCCTATAGATAATGTCTTTCTAGGTGTTTGACAATTAGTTCTAAAAAAAATTGACGTGTCAAAGGAGAACCAGATTTCCAGTGCACACACCAAGCATTTGGGCATTTGTTTTCTTAATAATAATCAACCATGCTTTCACCGCGATTTCACAGAAGCTAGAAAACCAAACTTCTACTTGGACGCAGAAAATTTACCGCAATTTTGGGTAAATGTGAGAAACACGCCGCGCAACCATAGTGACAAACAAAAATTACTTCGTGCTCATCAGAGAAACAAATCTTGTCCTTTACCACAAAGAAGTAGATGCACCAACACATCTAGACCATTAAGAATCACGAGCATGAAATTTGGTGATTGCCACTCTATGTTTAAAAGCAGGACTTTCACACTGGTTTTTGTTTATGTGAACGTTCAAAACTTTACATTCCTTCAATTAAACATACTCCTTCTAGAGTAAAATGACACATTATTACACATGGCCTTGTATGACTATTTTTCCTCTTTTTAATTTCTTTTGGTAATAATAATTAAAATGTCAATTGGATACAATTATATAGGGATGGCAAATCGAGTTAGATATCTTGATTCAACCAATGTAATCCATAAAAAATGGTAGGGTGAGTTAGGTGACATTGATCCACTAGACCGACTTGCTAATCTATTGAGTTGAATGCGAGAAAATTACCTGAGACCTTAAAGAGGAACACACTTCTAGGTCTCAAGCCAATACCATCAGGTCAACCCAACTTTTTTTGTTAACCCACCAACTTTTTTTGGCTTTGGCACGAACGCACCGCGTTAGTATCTATAGATAGAAATTTGTTAAAGGAAGCATGACCATAGTCCATGCACAAACCCAACCCAAGTGTGAGGTTCCTTAAGCTCTTGCTTTAGGTCTCACCTTAAAAAATTATGTGGTGAAATATCCCCCTGCCTCCCTTCTCTCTAAAGTTCAAATCTTACTCATTTGTGTCATTTTTCAAGATCTTCTGTTGAACTATGAGCCACTGATCAAACCACCTAATCAAAATGGAGAAGTAAAATTGACAAATGTTGAATAAAACATGAATTATGAATTTCTACAAAATATTTTTTTAGATCTAATTAGTATTATTGAAATTAAAATTGCAATTTTTTTTACAATAAATTACAGACTTATTATTTATACATAATTGAAGAATGGTAGGATATTATCAAAATAATTTACATAATATAATTGAAGTAGAACATTGGGCCTATGAGTTAATAAAAAAAGGAGGAAAAAGACGCAAACGAGTTTGGGTCTCAATACCCGAGTAGCCCAACATCCTTGATTCTCGCTACAAAACCCTAGCCTCCCCCTTTCACCCTTTATAAAGCGCCTCACCCTCTCTATTCCTCACCCAAAAATAATGCTTCTCAAAAACTGCAATCTTTATTCCCTCTTTCTCTTCCTTTGTTTTTTCTAAATTTGAATAGATCGGTAAATGGAATCTTTCATTATCTATCTATCTTTCATTACGTATAAAATACGTATGTGTTTATTGATTTTTATGATTGAATTAAGTATGTTATGTTCGAGAGGGGAAATTTTGTTGTTATTATTTACAAGAAGAATTTTAGGTTGTTCACCTTGTTTTGTAATTTATTGGGTCTATTTTTACAATTTCTTTTGCCTATCTAATCTTATTTTGGTTTGCGTCCACCAGATCCACGAGTGAAGCAACAAAACTCAATTCATGGATTTTCACTTCAGATCGGGTCAAAGGGGAACTGAGTAAACATCCTACAAGTGTGATTACTTTGATTAAATGTCAGTAAGATGATACGCTTATAATTCCTTTAATTTATTATTTTTAATTAATTGATTTTACTATGATTGAATTCAATTTATTTTATTTATTTGAATTTGTAGGTTTTATCTCGGTGGTATGATTTAATGATTTGTTTATAATGTTTTATATATTTTCTCCACTCGATATATAAATTTTTTATTATGTATTTCATAAATTCTCCTACCACAAGGAATCAATTTATAAGCACTTATTATTCACTGCATTTTTAAGTACTATGTTATGTATTTTTTTTATAAGATCATACTATTGTAATATATATCAAGGATAAATTACATATGAATAGAAGGCAAGCGAGCAACGAGTTGTGCCGCTAGAAGACATGGCATTGTTATATATGATCATTTAAATCTTAAAAAGTTATTTTAAATATAATTTTTGTAGTTAAGTAAAACTATTGAGGTACAATATTTGATATAAAAATATTACTTTTATGCAAAGTCCTTAAAAAAACAAAAACAATAAGATGTTGTATAAAATAAACATTTCAAAATATGCAAAGTTACAATAAGAGATGTCATTTTGTCAAACTCATTCATGAGAATTGTTTTAGGTTGAACGTTTATGTTATTAATTTTATTTCCACTAACCATTACAATTTTTGTTCAGCCAAACTCGTATTGTTATTAACAATGGTGGTGGTAGTTGTTAACATGAATTTTCATATGTTCATTTCGACAGGAAAAGTGATGCAAGGAGCATCATATATTGTAATTTATATTAAAATCACGAAGACACAGCTCAACCATAACCTTGATCCTTGTATATGAAGTTTTCACTTCCTTAGGATCAGAGTGGTTAGTCGAGTCGTATATCTGTAGGATCTCGTCATAGGCCTCATCCTTCCTTTCAACATCATTTATTTCGTCTAGTATATTAACAAGTTTTTGGATCATATCTTTAAAAGAGAAAAGTGATGATCAAGACTAAGAAAAATTAAGTCCAAGGAGGAATTTGACATATGTTTGGATTTCAACTTAAAGAATTTCAAATCCTCGCTGAAGATGCAAGATCAAAGGTCCAGACACATGGAAAACAAGCTAAAGTTGTCGAAAAGATTTAGTTTCTAGCCGTAAGTTTGTTAGTTTTTTTTCTTATGAATATACAGTAGTTCTTCATAGAAAAAAGGAGTCATAAATCATTAACAAAAGTTCTATAAACTCATAGAGAAACGAGTGAAGAATGTATGTAACAATGATTTGATGAACCATCTTTACTTAATGTAATGCAATTTATCTTTCTTTAAGTTTCTTTGCCTTTTAAAATTCTAAGTCATTTAGTCATTTAATCTTCAAATATATTATTGATTTCTGTCAAAACACAATTATCTTCATCATAAAATACTTACAACCACACTTTAAAAACATATCAAAATATGAAGAAAAAAAAAGTTCTATTTAAGATGTTTTTTAAACTATGGTGACTTAAGATATTGCATATTTAATCAACAATGATTATGATATAAGGAGTATAATCATAGTACATTGGATATAATGAATACTTATGATTAATCTTATCCTTGATAGTATAATCCATGCAAGATTGAAGTGGAGTATGTACTTTTTTATTGCGCTAACGTTTGAAAATTATTAACGTTCTTTTTTTTTTTTTTATGAAATTTTGATTTGGATTAAAACTAAAAATATAGATGTTTGTTACTTTCAAGTTTTTTTTAAGGAGTTGCTTTCAAGTTATAACAAACTAAACTGATCAAGATTATTTATTTCAATGACACCAACAATATAAAAAAAATGTAATCTTTATTCTTTTTTTTTAATGGCAGCAACAACAATTTTTATTATAGAAAAAAGTTGTTTAAGAGTATAATTGAGATAGTGAAAAAGTAAGTATAAACATAATCATCTAGTTTGTTACACTTTTTAAATGATAAAGAAAAAAATCAGACATATATTCATATCGTGTTTGTTACATTTTTTAATATTTAAATTTATTTTTATTTATTTATTACATGTGTTATTTGTATTCAAAATTGAGGGCATTTTTGAAAAGAGAAAAAGTTAGCCCAAAAAAACTGAAAGAGGTTGTTTTCTTTATATATAAGTATATATTATCAAAGATTTAAAAGCACATTACATGTGTATGCATTAATTTTTCATGTTCCATCATTTTAAGATGTTAGATTTATGAAACTTTGAATTTAAATTGCACTGTAAGAAAAAATTAGATTAGCATCATGCGTTTAACACCAATTATAAGAGTGATTATTCTCAAGATGTAAAAGTGATTCTTATATTATTTTTTTAAAATGTTTCCTTCAAAACAACCCAAGTAAAATATTTGTTTTCTAGACTGGTGTATATAGTATATATAATATCATAGAACATAGCATTGTGATCTCCATATTATGTTCATCGTTGTCCAATGGGTTGAATACTTCTATACTATATATTCATGAATAATCAATGGAGTGATTTTTCACACGAGTAATGCTATTTGTCCCGATAGAATTGATCGCGAACGATTCCCGAAATGAAATCAACCAATTGAATTTGTTTCTGTCCGGGATAAATGGGAGGTAATGGGGCAGTTTTTTTTTTTTTTTTTATGATATATGGAGTAGCTATCGTGAAGTTTTCGCTGTATTTCTTTCGCTAAAAGTAGCAATTTTTTTTTTGCTTTCGCACCGGTTTTCGACCCACCAATAGTGGACGATTAATCCGACTCATGCGTAGAGACATGCGCACTGGTCAAGCGTTGTTCTCCCTGGAAATCAAACCCGGAGCAATTTTCTTTCCACATATATGTAAAACCTATGTAAGTATCTTTTGTAATTAATAACGTTGATATCATGAATATTATCACTCGCGTTTATAATTGTAACTACAATAAAACATAATTGTACAGTTGTGCAAGTAGTTTATAAATCTTGATCGCAACTGGAATATTGCATAATTGTACACACTACTGTATCATGATCATTTGGTGGTATTTTCAAATGATTTAAAAGAAGAAAAACCTCTAAAAAAATATTTGACTAAAATTCTAAAGTTTTTTGTTGGTCAAAGAGACTACACTTAATGTTAGTTTCTTTCACATAATATATCTATAAGTATGAAATAAAAAGTTTATGCAATGGGTAAATTAAAGAAAGTTGTGGCTTTTAATATGGAGACGACTTCGTAGAGTTTAAGTTTGTTTTAATTAGATTCTTAAACCAAAGTACAAGTTTTGTCTTCATGATTTTGATTGCATTCATGTCTTGCCGTTTACACTAGTTTGTTTTTAAATGGCAGCTTTATTATTATTTCTACCTAGTGATATGCCAGCAAGTGTACAATTTTACCACATAGTAAAAATAACGATCCAGAGAAACTTGTGAATATCAACGATACTTTTCCTAGGTGTTTAGCTAGATGTGCTTGAATGTTTGAGAGTTTGATGGTTTTTGAAAATATGCAAATTAATAAAAAAAATTGTCCTTGAATTATTGGAGATCATCACAACAATGTACAATCTAAATCCCAATCTTTTCTAATGTTGTGAAAAATCAAAGCCTAAAGGCGAAGTAACTCTAAATTAACCAAGTCATTTTTCAAGGTACAAATGTGTGTTTTATCCAATACAACCCCCTGTTATCACGGTTGCTATGTTGCTAAAATCCATTAAGTTCTATTAACTATGTCACCTCAAAGCCTTCTAGACTATTCCAATGCTTCAAAACCTTGTCTTATGTGGTTTATGTGAACGTAGATGAGATAAATGATATGAGATATGGCAAACTTACTGTTTTCAAAAAGTGTTATTTTAGCCATTGTATTTTAGATTCAGTGTTCTGAGTATGAATGACTTAAGATTGTCATTTGTATTCAAAAGTTTATTCTTGCGGCAGATATATATCTTGAATGGTGAGGATATAGTTTTTATATGCATCATTTTAATAATTAATTAACATTTTGGAATGTCATGAAAATATATGATACCATAAAACTCCAACAATTTATGTTTTATAAAAGTGTGTATGTTATTGAGTATTAAGCTTGCCAGGCTAAATTTATGTTGATTTAGTATTAGTCTGTGCACCAATCATGACCTAAAATTAGGTCGTGACAAAATGATTTAGGCTTAAAATAATATCACGTATTTACATCAAACAATTATTTTTGTTTGTAAGATTTCATAACTTAAACTGTCATTCATATCTTGAAGAACCAAGGTATATGTATTATTTTGAATGATCATATGTTTTACTCATCTTTAAGAATGGTAAAAAAAACTCTAAAATCAAATACTCCTAGGTGAACATTAAAGGTATTCTTTCTACCTCACAATTCACTTTCTATCTCTTCATTTCATAGTCTTGAACATACAAATTTTCCAATCGAAATTAAGTATAGTTCGTACAAAATAATATTAATTATAGTTCATGCAGTTGCACTGAAATGAAAAGTTAAAATCAAAAGAGGACAAGGAGGGAGAGAAAAAATAAGAGAGAATTTGCTCATAAAGAGGGATGATAGGAGAGTACACAACGATGACGAAATTTGAAAAATTACAAAGGATGAGGAAATCACAATGGGTGGGATACATCTACCAAAACTCCAACTCCTTCTACTTCGCTAATTTCCCACTCGTCAACAAGTTAATGTACTTGAGTTACGAAGAACTTTCATAAAAATTTGGAGGGGTAGAAAGAAGTCTTTGTTCATAGCAAGGTAGATAGATGGAGAATTTTTTTTTGGCTTCATGAGTTTAGGTGGTCATTAATGTGGAGAAGTTGTAGAAGAGGTTTGATGATACATGGCTTGATACTTCCAAATTGGGAGTAAGAAAACAAATAAGAAAGAAACAAAGATCGTGTAAGGAAGAAATTGTGCCCCCGTGCATGTTGTGTCTTTTTTTTTAGTATTTTACATGGCAAAGGGTGGGTAAGAGAGTTTGCTTAGGTTTTTCCTTAGTCTGACATGATGTTTTATGGTCTATATGGACCTCCCGCAATTATTTTATATTTTTCAGGAGGACTTTGTATTGCGAGACTATGGTGGAGAGGGTTGCATTTTCTTCCTTGAAATGGTTTCTTGGTAAAAAAAATAAAAATAACCACGGGCACCCCTGCACCTCCTACGAGTGGGAACTGGAAATCGCATTGTGTTGGAATTGTTAGTGTTGTGGGGGTGGTGGAGATGGATCTCGGTGGCCTTGGTTGGCTTGTTGCCTTCCTTTTGTATCTTGTGATATGGGTCTTCTCTGCCTTCGCTTTATGGTTGTATTCATATCCTGTAAGATGTTTGCTTTGTTAGTTCGTGTCATGCATGTTGTGTTGCATGTTAGGTGGTATGGGCGTGGGAAGTTTTTTGGGGCCTTATATATATATATATATATGTATATATATATATATATATATATATCGTTTCTGAATCTTTCAGGTGTCAACAGTTTTTATGTTGAGTCATTTCATACAGAACATTGTTATGAAGAGGAATGCTAGCAACACACCTTCTAACACACATTTTTCAACACACTCTCTTTAATTTGTTGAAATTCATATGAGACCCACCAAATTCATATGGGACCCACAAGATTTGGTGGGACCCATGTAAATTTAAACCAATCAAAGTGAGTGTGTGTTAGAAGGTGTGTTACTAACATTTCACTTGTTATGAATTCATTTGGGTCTCCATTAATGGAGTTGGGATTGGTCCCAAAACTTATCAATTATTGGATCGGATACCAAATTTTTAATTAAAATAAATAATAATAGATCCATATAAAAAGAGTGATTTAACAAAAAGATAAATTGAAACTCAATTTAGAAGTGAAACCCAACAGTGAAAATTAAAACTAAATTTTGTTTTAAAATATTTTAAAGCATAAAATAAAAACCAATGAAATTGTGCATTAATCGTGTCATTTCAAACTTTCAACTATCATTTATAATGTAACTATGGATGTTTTTTTTTTTTACAAGAAAAAATTGATTTTCTTATGCCAACATTTATCTTAAAATCATGAAAGGTAAACGTTATTCCAATCATATCATTATTTTATTAGTAGTAGAGTTGCGTTTATTGTTTCGTCGAAAAGCAGTTGTCTGGTTGATTTCTATAAAAGCTTTTGAGTTTCACTATACATAAGTTGTAAGCTTTAACTAAGATAAGCCATAAGCAATTGAGTTTAAATGGTTTATAAACCTCAACAAAAGATAAATTATTTAGGAGAATTCAAATATAATTTTTAAACTGAATAATCTTTGATTAGGCTATATACTTATCTTCTAACCAAACTCTAAATTATCATAGTCATTTTTCCTTTAAATTCACATAATTAAAAATATAAAGAAAAGAAATTGGTAAGCTTCCAAAAGTTATCTCCTGGTTTGTTTAAACCAAAGTGTAACTTTATCTACTAGTTATAGTACTCTATTTTTTTTATTCATTTTGGTACAACGTACTCAATTTTTTCTTTACTTAGATAGAAAAGTACTAGTTTGACCTTAATATGATCTACCATAATGAGCATTCGGAAGTAGGAAGCAAAATACTAGTTGCAGATATGGAAATTTCAGTTACATGTAAAATACACGTACCGTTATATTCCAATCTATAGTATATTTGGCGGTAAAACGTAAATAAAAAACAAAATTAGATCAATAAAGGTAAAAAAATAAATAAAAAATCTAAAAAAGGAAAAACGTCGTAGTTTCTTTGTTTTTGGTAGCGGTGCGAAATCGAAGGCTTTCCTCTGTTTACTCTCTTTCGTTCTCTCTCTGTTTCTGAAAATGGATCTCTAACGCAAATTCATCCATTTTTTGGTTTTTTTTCTTCTCTCTCTGTTTTTCTGTTACGCGGCACAAAACGCTGCGTTTAGTTCAAACAGAAACTCTGCATTTTCCGGGTAATGCTTTTTCTATATTCATTTCTGATTTCTGGTTTATTGTATTGTGTGAAATTCTGAATTTTTGGATCTTGTTTGCGTATTCAACTGTGGATGATTTTGATTTGGATCTCGACGGTTAGGAATTGTCGGTGGTGAAATCAGAGATTATTTTTACGTGTTTTTGCTTATGTTGATTTTTTTGTGTTTATTGGTGAATTATTTGCGGTGTGATTGAGAAGGATTAGGGTTTTGTTGTAATGGCTTCGAATCCTCCATTTCATGTGGAGGATCAGGATGATGAGGATTTCTTTGATAAACTTGTTGAAGATGATTTGGGAAATGTTAATGTTGAATCCAATGATTCTGACGATGTTAAAGCGTTTTCGAATCTAAGTATCGGTGGTGATGATTCCGATGCTAATGCTTCTGCATTTGGTAATTCGAGTGGAGGAAGTGGTGGAGAGGTGAAAGAGGGAAAGGAAGAGGGTGATGTGAAATTGGATGGTGGAAATGTACAGGAGGGGAGTTCGTCTGGATGTGATGGCATGATGGATCGTGGTGATCATGGGATGGAATCGAGGAATTCGTCGGGTTCGAGTGCGGATAAGAGCAATAGAAGATCTAGTTTAGATGTTAAGGAGAAGGATTGGAATGCATTTAATGTTGATTCAAATGGAGGTGCTGGGTCTGAATCTTATTCAGATTTTTTTAGTGAATTCGGAGATCAAAATGGGAAAGGATATGATCATGATTTGAATGCTGAGGTGAAACATGCTAATGAAATTCCCGGAGATCAATATGTGCAAACGTATAATCGTGATTCTAATACTGAGGTGAAACTTGGTAATGAAATTCCGAGTGATGGGTTGAATGCTTCGGTTGATTATGTGCAATATCAAGAGGGTCAAAGTTACGATGCATCTGCGGGAAATAGCACAAGTGGGGAGGACGTAAATAGCAGTGAGTATTGGGAGAGTCTTTATCCTGGATGGAAGTACGATTACAATACCGGGCAATGGTATCAAGTGGATGTACATAACGCAACAGCCGCTAGTCAAGGAAGCTCAGAAGTCAATACAGCTGCGAGTTGGACAGCTGCTTCTGATGCTAATGCAGAGGTCTCTTATATGCAGCAAACTGCTCAGTCAGCTGTTGCTGGAACTTTAGCTGAATCTACCGCAACTGAAACTGTACCAAGCTGGAATCAGGTGTCACAAGGGAACAATGGGTATCCGGAACACATGGTTTTTGATCCTCAGTATCCTGGTTGGTATTATGACACAATTGCCCAAGAATGGCGTTCTTTAGAGACTTACCATTCATCTGTTCAATATGCTGTTCAGGGACATGGAAATGGACATGCATCTACTGGCACTTTTTCGCATAATGATAACAGTTTGTATAGAGATTATGGCCAAGTCGGCTATTATGAGTCGCAGGGTGTTGGTAGCCAAGCTGCAAATAACAATTGGAATGGTTCATATGGTATTAATCACCAACAGGATTTGGACAGACACACAACTAACACTGCTACTAAAAGTGGGGGTAGTGCTTATGGTGGAAACCAACAGTTTGATCATTCTTTTGGTTCTAGTAATTCTGTCAACAAAAATCAACAAAATGCTTCTAGCTCCTTTGGATCAGTTCCATTGTACAATAAAGTTAACCATGGTCACGGTTTGGTTAATGGAACTGTGGAAGTGCAACGTTTTGCCCCTAGTGGGAACTTTGGTCAACATTATAATTATTCAAATACACAGTTTGATGAACAAAAAAATCTCTCAAATGGTTATGCTGAAAGTCACCAGCCCTTTGGTTACTCCAATCAATCATATCAGAGTGGACATCAGCAATCTTATGCCCCTCATGTTGGAAGATCATCAGCTGGGCGTCCTCCTCATGCCTTGGTAACCTTTGGATTTGGTGGAAAACTCATTATATTGAAAGATTCTAGTCTTTCGAGCTCAGCATATGGAAGTCAGGTTAATTCTTGATTCTTGTTTCAGTTTTGATATATGCTTCTTTTGGTTTCTACAATGATTAACAATGTGGATATGTTTTTATCTGAAGAGTACCGTACAAGGCTCTGTTTCTGTGTTAAACTTGATGGAAGCTGTCTCAGGAAGTATTGGTTCTTCCAGTATTGGAAATGGTGCTGGTGATTATTTTCGTGCTCTCGGCCAGCAATCTATCCCAGGTCCATTGGTTGGTGGGAGTGTTGGAAGTAAAGAGTTGAACAAATGGATAGATGAGAGGATTGCACACTGTGGATCCCCTGACATGGATTATAAGAAAAGTGAAAGGATGAGGCTCGTTCTCTCTTTGCTTAAAATAGCTTGTCAATATTATGGAAAACTACGTTCTCCTTTTGGTACAGACACCATATTAAAAGTATGTTATATCTACTGTTCTCCAAATCATTTTGTATTTTCTCTCTATGTGGCAGTTCATTTAATTTTCCATAATTAGCAAGATTGATAGAGGTGATTTATACTGCATTAGATCGATAGGAATATTATTATATGCTGATTTATATTGTTATCTTTTATCATTTCATATCTTGGATCTCT
The DNA here is from genome assembly GCA_958299785.1 of Medicago lupulina. Taxonomy (NCBI): domain Eukaryota; kingdom Viridiplantae; phylum Streptophyta; class Magnoliopsida; order Fabales; family Fabaceae; genus Medicago; species Medicago lupulina. Next base: position 14,768,032 of record OY283143.1, on the reverse strand, counting down.
AGTACTCAATTTTTTTATGTTTGATAAGTACTACCAATGTTGATGTAAATGACATATGTACCCTTGTTTCCCGGCATTTTTAAATTACATCTTTTATGGAGCGGTTTATAAAAACGTAATTGCATTTAGTGATGTGTTATTGTTATACCTCTTATTAAAGAAACACTATAAGAGGAGAGTGCAAAGTTAGTTATTATGCATTTATGTTTTTATTATTAGCTGTGTCAGTTATGTGTGAGAGTTATGTTTGTTTCTCTTTTAGAACAAAGAGGGAAATACTGGAAAATTGGTAATTGGGAGGGAGAGGCCAATTTCTCTAATTCTTCGAGAACCAAGACCAACCGTATGTGTTACTGTTATCTCTTTTCTTTGAAACAGTCTCTGTTGTAAACATTGTACATGTATATGTTTGAATCTATGATTGAGAGTCCTTCTCTAGAGATTTGAATCTATAATTGAGAGTCCTTCTCTAGAGATAGAACAATAATATTCTGTTGTTATTCATAAATATAATTACATTTGGTAGTACCAGTGTCTATCAGTCATCTACCATCTTTAGCACCAGAACAATAGTTTTATTGATTTAAGGGTTCCAAAATAGGTCCTAGGATGTATTCAGACAAACTGCAAGACGAAAAGCCATTTTGGTGCTGTAACTTCATGGAGTTATTCAGGCTGATTTGTAAATATTTGATTCACCTACTTTGCTGATTATGATCCTCATATTGCTCCTTAATACTATTCCTATTGGGATGACTTCCAGATTTGGTAACACACTAGCTTTGGATTGTATACAGGACAATGATACTCCTGGGTCAGCAGTTGCCAAGCTTTTTGCATCTGCCAAGATGAGTGGTAAGGAGTATGGTGTACTGAGCCACTGCCTGCAAAATTTGCCTTCTGAAGCACAAATGCGGGTGTGTGTCACTCCCCCCGCCTCTCAGATTATGAATTTGTATTTTGTACGCTTACCAGTTTTTATTTTGAGCTAGGCAACGGCTTCTGAGGTACAAAATCTTCTTGTTTCTGGCAAAAAGAAGGAAGCTTTGCAATATGCACAAGAAGGTCAATTGTGGGGACCTGCACTTGTTCTTGCTTCGCAGCTTGGTGAAAAGGTATGCTGTCAAATTTTTCAGTGTTGAAGACTATACTTAGTTACTGATCCTGAAATGCTTAAGTTAGACAGTCTCTTATATGTCTTACAGTCCTTTTTCATCCTGCCTTTACTGGGGGAATGAATTTGGTACATGTTTGCCCTGCAGTTTTATGTTGATACAGTGAAGCAAATGGCACTTCGTCAACTGGTTGCAGGGTCTCCTCTGCGCACATTATGCCTTCTAATTGCGGGGCAACCAGCTGAAGTTTTCTCTTCTGACAGCTCAAATAGTGGGGACCCTAGTGCTTTTAATATGCCTCAGCATCCTGCACAGGTGATTTTAGTAGGAAAAACTAAGAAGCCATGCAATGATGCAAGGGATATGCAATTTATTCGTTTTCTCACTTTTAAGTTTCAATAGTTGCAAAGGTTATGGTTTTTTTATTCTACTTTGAAGCTCATTCCTTTGCTGTTGCTTTACAGCTTCAGTTTGGATCTAGTGGCATGCTCGATGATTGGGAGGAGAATTTGGCTGTAATAACTTCGAACAGAACTAAAGATGATGAGCTTGTAATTATTCACCTTGGTGATTGCTTGTGGAAGGAAAGAAGTGAGGTATAGTTCTCCATCTATATTTTCTGCTGTCGAATAGTCTTTGTACATTTCTATTACGCTTCTGATTTGAGACTCATATTTTAGATCACTGCCGCACACATCTGCTATTTAATTGCCGAAGCAAACTTTGAGTCATACTCAGACAGTGCAAGGCTTTGTTTAATAGGAGCTGATCACTGGAAATTTCCTCGAACTTATGCTAGTCCAGAGGCTATCCAGGTTCATTGAAATTTCTCTACCTCTTCTTCTCTTCCATATAAGTTGATTGCTCTATTGCTTGTGTATATTATCAGTTCAGTTCTTACAAAATGTAGTGTACTACACTGTTCTACTTGTTAGCCTCTCTCAGACTCTTAATTTGGGCATTTTCTGGTTCCTGGATTCTTAATTTTCTGGGATTTTATAGGGTTCAAATTTGAATCTTTTTTATTTTCTACTTTAACAGTAGATATACTTAAGAAGATGACATGTACTCCCTCAATTATCGTTTATGATCCTAGGTTTATCAACATATGATGTGAGATTATTTTGTGTATTGTGTTCTGTAAGCTTTTTAAATGATCCCTCTCTTTTGTGACATGCCATATCTGATTAAATATTATGTCCAATATAATTCAGTTTTTGAAAGGTGTGTATTTGGAAGCACTCAAAACTTATCATGTCTGATTGTTTGTTGGACAGAGAACCGAGTTGTATGAATATTCGAAGGTGCTTGGAAACTCTCAGTTTATTCTGCTTCCGTTTCAGCCATATAAGCTTATATATGCATATATGCTAGCTGAAGTGGGAAAAGTTTCAGACTCGTTGAAGTAAGTTAATCGAATATTATTGTGATATTATGCTTTATGTAATCCGTCTTATTGTTGTTATGTGACTTCAGGTACTGCCAAGCAGTGCTGAAATCCTTAAAAACTGGCCGCGCACCAGAGGTTGAAATATGGAAGCAAAGGCTATCATCTCTCGAGGAGAGGATTAGAACCCACCAACAGGTTCTTCCTTGTCATTATTGAGTCTTTTTTTTTGTTAGTCTCATTATTTATCCTCTTTTAAACATTATATGTTCAGGGTGGGTATGCTGCAAATTTGGCCCCTGGCAAATTAGTTGGCAAATTGCTGAACTTTTTTGATAGTACTGCTCATCGAGTCGTTGGTGGTTTACCACCACCTGCTCCATCGTCACAAGGAAATGTCCATGGAAATGAACAAAATTATCAGCCTGGGGCACATAGAGTGTCCAATAGCCAATCAACAATGGCCATGTCTTCCTTAGTTCCATCTGGTTCTATGGAACCCATCGGCGAGTGGACAGCAGACAATAATAGAATGACAAAATCTAATAGAAGTGTTTCAGAGCCAGACTTTGGTAGAAGCCCTCGACAGGTATATGATTTATTAATGCCTTAAGGGTTTAGTGTACTTTAAAAGTTTACATATTCGTGCATTTGGTTAAGTTTTAGTATATTTTATTTGTTGAGAAAATAAAATTGGGTTGATTCATGACAGGAAACCTCACATGATGCACAAGGAAAAGCGTCAGGGGGCACATCGCGCTTTTCTCGTTTTAGTTTTGGCTCACAACTTTTGCAAAAGACAATGGGTCTAGTCTTGAAACCTCGCCCTGGAAAACAGGTATTATTAGTTCCTTTGAATTCCGTGTTTTATTTCCATTTTTATTTCAACTGTGCCAATTCGAAGGTTCTTATGTTGTCCTATATAAAGGCTAAATTGGGTGAAAAGAACAAGTTCTATTATGATGAAAACCTGAAAAGATGGGTAGAGGAAGGTGCTGCACCTCCAGCCGAAGAAACTGCACTGCCACCACCTCCAACAACTGCAGCTTTCCAGAATGGTTTAACCGAATACAACTTGCAATCTGCATTGAAGACAGAAGGACCACCTTCGAAAGAGGGGTCTGATTTAACAACATCAAATCCTGAACGTACTCCAGGGATCCCACCTATACCACCTGGTACAAATCATTTATCCGCTCGTGGTCGCGTTGGTATTCGATCAAGGTAAGCAGTTACTTTGTAATTTTTATTAAGATCATGTTGTAGTTTGAACTTGGTAAGCGAAGTAGTTTTCAGTGTTCAAACATTGAGTAGTGTACCTCCTATAAGTTTCTTAGGAATCTTAATTTGTTAATCTTAGATTTACATGATTGGTATGAATACTTCAAAAAATGTTCCTAGAAAGCTAACATTCCTATAAATGTTTTATTAATTATGTTTTATGACAAATAATTTCCACAAGGGGGATAGGAACCCAAGATTCCCATGAAGGTAGGAAACTTCACATAAACATTCTTCCTGTAAACATTGTCTAATATTCCGAGGAATATTTTTGGTATACCAAATTCATTTTTATACATTTCTAGTTATCATGATTATAAAGTACTGAATAAAAATATTCTGCCTGCCATACACTCCATTATAAAGCTGCAAGAATAGTTGTGTTCAAAAGTTATAACTAGCATAGCCTTGAGGCATAATTTACCTTTGTGAGGACTGAGTGGAGACTAAGAGTGTGTTTGGATGGAGGGTTTAGGAGGGGAAGGGAGGGGAGGGCCTACTTTTCTTTTTTAAATTATGGACATTATAAAATGATTTTTAGAAAATTGAATTAACAACATGATAAATGATCATATAATACTTCAAAAACACTTAATTTATTTTCAAAAAACATTTTACATTGTTCGTAATTTAAAAATAAAAGTGATCCCTCCCCTCCCTTCCCCTCCTAAACCCTCAATCCAAACACACCCTAAGTCTTGTTTCTAGGCATCATAAAAGTATGCATTGTGGAAATATTGAATTAGGAAAGACCGGTACTGGCACTTACATGCAGCCAGATCACCTTCCTTGAACAAGAGGATACCTTTTTTAGTGATAATTCATTCTCTTGACTATCAAGAACATTCAAAAAGCAGTTTAAATTGACCAACTTTTATGGACTGTACAGGTACGTTGACACCTTCAACCAAGGTGGTGGAAATTCTGCAAACCTGTTTCAGTCACCATCTGTTCCATCTGCCAAACCTGTTGTTGCTGCCAATGCCAAGTTTTTTATTCCTACTCCCGCGCCATCAGCAAATGAGCAAACAATGGAGGCAATAGAAGAAAACAATCAGGAAGATAATTTAGCTTATGAAAATCCTTCAACATCAAATAGGAATGATTGGTCATTCCAATCCCCCAAACACGCATCACCATTGACCTGGCAAAGGTGTCCAAGTATGGGCAACTTTTCAAACCATGAAGCAGTGGTGAGTGGCAGTAATAGTCATTCTCCTCACTCACGGCGGACAGTTTCATGGGGTGGGAGTACTGATATTACATTTAGTCCCACAGAAGTGCGTGAAATTATGCCTCTGGGGGAAGCTTTGGGAATGCCGCCATCGACATATATGTCTGATGACATTTCTTCGATGCATACACCTATGAGAAGTGGGAATTTTGGAGAAGATCTTCATGAGGTTGATCTTTGAACAGATAATTAAGCTGTAAATATCAAATTTTGTTCATGGTCATCAATCATCAGAGTAGTTGGGACGTCCTGCTGCATTCTGATGCCCCAAAGGCCAGTGTACATCTGGTGAAGTTCATGAAGAAGGAAAAGCCATATTCCCCCGGCCTTCTTTTCGCCCCACCTCTTGTTTTGCTTTAAATGCTAAGGGAGTTGGCACTGACCATCATCTAAGGCTCAAGGTCAAGGAAGGAACTGGTGTCTTTTTAGCAAGGATATACCACGTAGCGGAGTAGTACCACTCACTTGTTCATTCTATTAAACAAGGACACACCATGTTCCTCGAGAAGAAGAGGTCTCAACATATCAAGGACAAAAGAGTAGTCTAGGGAATGTGAAATATAAGTTTTGCCCCACTTGTAATTGTTTCAGTTATGAAATGGAATTTAATTTACAAATTAAAGCCCTCCTTGATTTGAAGTGATAGCTTACATATAAGTTATTTTTCCTATATACACTGTAATTTATATTTGGTTGGAAGTTATCATAATTGCTTAATATGCTTGCTTGATTGTCAATAGAAGTTGATCCATTGGATGGTGCTGTTTGTGATATACCAGCCTAAGGGGACTCAACAACAATCACCAAAATTCAAACTTTTGGACTGAGATTCTACTGTGCCCTAACCCATAACACCAAGAATGCTCCCATAGTTACAATTTTCAATCATGGATGCCCCAATGCAACGACTTTTTCAATTACGGTGGATCCATTTAAAAGGATAACTTAACTTCTATTTTAGTTTTTCGACTCATAAAATCCAAAGCTTAAATTTTTAAATAAGAGAAATGTATCTTTATAACTTCATTTTGTATTCATTTCAAACTCACTTTATCGAAGAGAAATCGAGTTTTTTGTCATTTAAACCTAAGCCGTTTTCTGATTGAATTTAGTTATTTCAAAATTTCAGCAAATTGCAATCAAACTTATGTGACTTTAGAAGTATTTAGGATTAAAGGTGCAAAATCTTTGTAGCTGTATCTAACTAAATCTTCGAAATAGTGTTATCAGTATTCACAAAAGAGCTTTTCTACCAAGAATGGACAAAACAATACATTTGAGCAAAGTTAAATTTGGTAGTTTACAATGATGCCCTTGTTTCTTTTATGCGTGTTCTTTTTTCATTAAAAAATTCAAGTACTGATGACGACCTTTCTCCCTCCAATAGGGTGTACACCTCTCATGTACACCCTATTTGTCAGAGATATTTTAGTCATTCCACATCACATCATCACCTCCTCTCATCTCTTCTTTTAATGTTTTTTGTCACATGTCACAATTACGTGTGGGTGTCAAAGGGTATATGTTACCTATGGTTGTTCATGTATAAGGGCTCTTAGTTTAAGTTGAAGAGAAATTTTAAGCAATAATATAATAAAATAAAATGGAGAGAAGTAATTAAAAGTTAAAACACTTCTAAGAAAGTAAAAGTTGTATGGTGGGGATGCAGCGGTGCCATCTCTTACGCGTCAGAAGGTGAGAGAAAAACTATTGGACTTAGGCTAGTGTAGAATATTGGTGAAACGGCGTACAGAGGTGCAAAATATATATTTGAGGGTGTGCAAATGCAAATAAAACAAGATTATTGGCAGAAAATTTTAAATTTCAGGGTATGCAGGTGCACCCGCTCACTAAGATTTGGACTATTATACTTCAAAAAAAAAGATTTGGACTATTATGTTATAAGGAGTATATTTTTCTCACTAAAAAAAACTATACTATTTCTCTATTATATCTTTCTTATACCAAACAATATTTTTAATTTGTTTCTCTCAAAAAAGAAAAAAAATTTAATTTGTTCTATTCCTCTCCTCTTGTTACACTCTTTCTCCCCTCTTTTTCTCTTTTCTACCCCAACACAACCTTGGTGACAATAAAATAATATGTTTTTTATGGTAGTTCTATTTGTTTTTGAAAGAATTACGTGTTACAAAATTTTAGGCAATACATACCTGATCATTACTTTATTGATCTAGTGCACATTTATACTTATTTTTGGGTGTAAATCGGGTATCCTCCGCTCGCAACTGCGGAGACCAATCCCTCGAGCATTGTGGGAATCAAATGGACGGTAGACTTTCCCTAAGAGTTTTAACGCTGCTGCATGCCCAAGGCTGAATTCGAACCCAAGATCTTGGTTAAGCTAGAAGAGACCCGTTCCATCTCATGTAAGCGTTCTTGGGTGCACATCTATACTTATTGGTGTATCATGTGAATTCAAACGATCTTTGAAATTTTGTGTGTGTACGTTTCATGTAATGTTTTCAACTTCATTTGCAATAGAGTTAATTTAACTATTTTTATCAACAACAAAAAAACTAATTTTAACTATACAAATATTTATTTCTTTTTCCTAAAAAAAAGTATTTATTGCTTTAAAAATAACTAAACAAGTTTTAATTCTCCATTCCTCAAAAAAAAAAAAGTTTTAATTCTCCAATAAATAATTTTTGTTTCTCAAAAAAAAAAAATCTGAAGAAAATGGGCTGAATTTTCATAAGAGGGCCGAAAATATGAGTCCACAATGAATAAGCCCAGATCAACCTTTAACCCTGCAATACAAATAGAGAGCATTTCTGATTCAGTTTCTAGGGTTTAATCAAGAGGAGCTGCTGCAACAAATCGAATCGAAGCGAGAAAGCGAGAATCTGAAAAATTCGTCTTCACCATGGGTGAGTTGGTTATTATTGGACTCAATTTCTACAAAATTGGTCTCGATTTCAGTGTTTTGTGAAAAGTGAATGAATGCGATGAATCGAAATTTAAAATGCAGGTAAAGTACACGGTTCCCTTGCTCGTGCTGGAAAAGTTAGGGGACAAACCCCAAAAGTTGCAAAGCAAGACAAGAAGAAGCAGCCACGTGGACGTGCTCACAAGCGTATGCAATACAATCGCCGTTTCGTCACCGCCGGTAACTTTATCGCTTTCTTTTATTTTTTCACTTTACGGTTTGTTTTGTTAGATCTGTAGAGCTTGTAAAGTTTACGATGTTAGTTGTTTTTGTTCTGATTTTGGTTTTGTATGATTATTTTTGTAGTGGTGGGATTCGGAAAGAAGCGTGGACCTAACTCATCTGAGAAGTGAGATGATGCTTAGTGGAAGTTTTATTTAATTAGTTTGATGAAGTGTTACTTTTTTTTTTTTTTAAGTTGATTCATGAATTGTGGAACTATAAAATTTCTGACTATGTGAAATGAAAGATTTTTGTTGTGCTAGTTAATTTTCGAAGAGTTTGCTTATTCTACCATATGATTGTCTGGTTTTTAATTACAAAACGGGTGGATGTGGACGTAGTTTAGTAGTTTATTTATCGATTAAATTCAATGCCAGCTACTATGTAAATTTTGCAGTTTGCGAATAGTTTTGATCTTTGCTGCTATACGATATGCTTTTATCAGGGAAAATTTGTGATAGAATATTTGAAGCTTCTTTGTTTTAAGACATTGAGGTGTTTTCGCGCAATTTGTATGTGAGTGAAGTGCATTCACTGAGGTTAAGAAAGTTAGAACGGTTGCTAGCTTGATTTAGTGGTGGTTCTTTTTAGTTTTGAAGTATGTGGTGTTAGGTTTGTGGTAGCCTTCGGTGTTCATACTATAGTAATTGAATAGTAATAGCAGCTGTTGCTAAGTGATTGATTCGTGTGAAGATAGCCAACTTAAGAATTCTAGTTCACCATAACATGTTGCAAATTGATACGTATAGTTGGCCTTTGTACCCTCTGTACATAGGAAATACATTCATGATTTGAAAGAGATGTGATTTTGTAGGATTAAATCTCTGCAAAGTTGTTAGCCTTTTTCTGTATCAATGTGAGCGAGCGTGGAGAGGAAGGAAAATGGTTTGGTGATGGTTTTGTTGATATGGCTTATTCTCGCATAGATTCAGCCTTTAATCTGTAAGGCTGTGCTCTAAAAATGTGTAAACGATGTATCTAGTAATTGATCGGAGTCTAGCTTTTTGGTCCATTTATTTTTTGGTCCATTTATGAGAGACTTGTGATAGTTTAGTGGGATCTACTGAATAAAATGTGTCCCACTAATCTATCTCGTGGTCATCTCTCTCACTAATGGACGCCACAAAGCTGAATTCAACAAGGTTTATATTTGGATTTAGAGTAGAAAATTTATCTTGTAATCTGTTAAGGGTCATATACTTGGTGACTTTTTTGTTCAAATCAGTGTTGTGGGAGTAGTATTATTTTCCCTCCATTTACTATACTCCCTTTGCCATGATCCATATAAGGTATAGTAGTAAGAGTGATGTACCTTCATTGTTGCACTTGCTCAATGTAGTCTGAAATCGTGCCATGACTTGTCATAGATCCATACCCAAAATGAGCTTGGCAACGTAGTTTTGCTGCATAGTCTAGAGACAAATCAGTTTTCTCTATTGCTATCATATGTTAAGAATTAGGACAGACAAATTTTCTCAAATCCAAATCAAACGCCATATTGTGAAAATCACAAATAGTGTTACTATTTGTCATGAAAGAAAACTGGGTACAAAAGAAAAGAACTATGGCTACGTAGCTAAAGAACTATGGCTACTTGTTCCAAACACCTTTCAATCATTGTCAATCAAGCTCACTAGTATGTGAAACTATATCATCAATTTGATCCATCTTTCATCAGCATTTCAAAACTTGGTGTTCAAAATAATCACCATTGTTGAAATGTTTGTAATTTTAGATGCAACTTCACAAGCGATGAGCAATATCTTCCGAATTGTCAAAGCGCCTATTTTATGAATTTTATAAAATAATAATAATAATAATAATAACTTTTGATATGATTGGATGCTAAACTTTTTTTATATTGTCAGTATATATATATTCATTAGACTTGAATTTTAAATTTAAATGATTATTATTTCTTTTGTTGAATTTGGGTCTGTGTCTTTCATAATGTTTTTTTTTTCTTCTTATTTTAATGTTCACGCTATCCTGAAAAAAATAGTTATAGGTTGTCTCATGTATTTCCCATACATCTTGAGGTGCTCACACTTTGACCTTAGAGCATCTCCAACCATACACAAATTGCTTCGGAAGTTACTATGTAGAGTTAAAAATAATGTCATATTGTCATGTTATGTTTAAGATCATTGATAATGCTGCAAGAACTCTGCAAAAATAGGCACTTCCTTCTTTAGTCCTTTTTCTAAAGAATTTCTTCAAACACTTGTTCTTTCAGTACAACATTTCTTACAGCTGCCAACCCAGCTCAACCTCCTCATGCTGTATTAGTATTGCCTGCAGAAAACACTTTTTCGGCACTAACAAGAAAAACTCTTTAAAAAAAAGTGATGGCACAGGAGACATAAGACAAGACTTGCATGAAGTAACCATGCCTATCATTGCATGATTAAGAGCTTCAACACTAACTCTTATCTATTAGATATATTTTTGTCGCAATCATGTTATAAGGAATTTGCAGCAAAAACAACCAGTAAAAATACATCTACAGTCTCTGCAAATTCCTCCACGGGCCGAAATACTTGGGGAACCCCTAGCAACACCATCACTATTACATTTTAGCCAATAGCTAGGCATAGAAATTCAATCAACCTTGATAATGACAGGAGCAATGAGAGGAAGGCACTCAACAACAAAATGTTTCAAATCAAATTTTGAACTCTTAGGGGAGGAAAATATGGTTCCTATGGAATGAGTGGCAGCTAGGGTCCGGTTATGACTCCACAAAGTGTCTATGACTTACAGGGAAGGCAATACCAGTGTAACTGTGTTGATAAATTATCTAATTACGACTTTCAAATTTTTGACTTCATTTGGTAGGATTTGTTACCAAGGTGCGTCAAAGAAGACTTTTTAGAAATAGATCAGGTCATTCTAATTACATATATAGATGATGTTTGATTGTTTTTATTTTAAGTTCGGTATTAGTGCTAGTTGTGTCTTTGAATTGCACTCTTTTGTCCTACACCAAATTTTATCTCGTTGAGTTTTACGATAAATTTTTTATCTCCAATATATTATTTTGTATCTCGTATCGTATTGATCAATAAATTTATTCGGGTGCTGCAACTGATATAAGATTTATTTGGGATGTCATGTCTCTTAAAAAAAATCCCAAAAGTATTGGTAAAAGATATTAATTAAAAATAAAATTACAACTAAAAACAAATTAATAAAAGAATAAGGCAACATAATTATTACAAACATAAATAATTTAACAAAATTACAGTGCATCGAAATTATATTTTCGGATACAAACTTTGTTTTCTCACTCTAAAATAATTTTTTAATTAAATCACTAAATAATTAATTTTTTTTAATTTTTTTTTATTGAATAGCTATTTTAAAAAAATACAATTAAAGAATGCAGATTCCAAATAAATCTGCAAGGTCTAAATAAAAAATACTAGAACTCAGCCGAGCCAGGTGTTCGAGGAAAAGGAATCACGTCTCTTATATTATCCATTCCTGTTGCAAACTGGACAAGTCTTTCAAATCCCAAACCAAAGCCTGCATGAGGAACTGCATACCAAGAAGACACACTATAAAAGTCACTATCATGAGTTTAAAAAATAGAAAGTAAGTAAAATCCTAACTTAAATTAATGATCTCTTAAAACATTATAATACTATCAATATTTTTCTGATTAACGACTAAAATAATGACACGATATAAATTTGGTAATTCTATTCTTTACTGAAGCGATCACGCTTTTCTTTAGAAAGACAAATTGAAGTCTAATTTACAAAGAATGAAGCCAGATGATTAGTTAAAACAAAGATAAGTTTAATTTGCATAGAGCTGGGAAATTTTTGACAGGAAACGACATTATTCATGTTAAAACAAAGATAAGTACAATCAGCTTGCACAAATCGTGGTCGGGCATTTCCCATCCATCTACTAGCAGGGAATATATTGCTTCCATGTGCATAAATTCCTTAAAAGAACCAAACAAAAACAGAAAAATTGACGACAGATATGTGGCTTTCCATCGGTTTTCTTGTATTTCCTCTTTTTTCCTTAAATTAAAACCTTGTTTTATAACCCAAAAAAACTGAAAAAGTGAAATTTATGAGTAGAGACGGAGCTGAAGTGTATTTACAACATTGGTGTGCCTTCAATTGAGTCTACATTACTTTACATTTACTTTGATACAAGATCAGTTTCTGTCCATGAACAATGCATATATGCGGGAACTCATGACTAAATTTTGACATTACTTTATTACAAGGTAGAGGAAAAGTTTCTTCGATGACAGTTTTTTTTGGTTGTCTGGGCAAGGGATGGCAATGTTACAAAGATGACCAGTTGACCCAAAAGATGGAATGAAACAGTTCAAATAAAGTAGATAGAACGCTGATAATAGGGAACTCAAGGAAAAAAGGCTTAAAGTGAAAGACATCTGACCTGAACCATAACGACGCAAATCAAGATACCACCAATATGCATCCTTATTCAGCTTTAAATCATCTAAACGAGCTTCTAAATGCTCAAGTCGTTCTTCTCTTTGGCTTCCACCAATAAGTTCACCAATCTAACAAGGAGAGAATGAAAGTAAATCATAAAAAAGTGCATATAGTTCCGCTAATCCAAGAAAAAAACATACTACAATCTACCGTTATATAATCACAAGGCTTCACCAGCCCAGCATCGTTAAACTATAATATATAACTTAGAATAACTCCTGTGCTATTTCACTAGACAAACAACCAGAGACCCAGCGTAATAAAATTAATCAGACACACAAGGTAGGAGGTCCTTTATTAAGTATTATTCCTGAACTTATATTTCTACTCTTTTGGATAGTACTGACAATTTGTTATTCACAAACAGTAACACTACTGGTAATGATTATATACAAGAGATATCTTATAGATTACCTTCGGAACCAACATGTCCATCGCAGCAACTGTTCTTCCATCATCATTCTGTCGCATGTAGAATGCCTTGATATCCTGAAAGAGTTGAATTGAAAAAGTTGAAAATATTTCTCTTAACTTTTTGGGGATTCAACAGCTTGCCTCGAGGACAACAGTTCTTATTCTTCCATTAACATTGTCATCCATTTTAAATGATATTTACAATGACATCTTCTACTGTCTTCCACATACTGCAGCTTGAACAATAGAACAGAAAATGAGGGGGAAAAGTAACATGCCTTTGGATAGTCTCTGATTATAACAGGGCATCCACCAAATGCCTCTTCAGTTATATAACGCTCATGTTCACTCTGCAAATCACAACCCCATTTCACCTACGCAGCCAAGTAAAAAAAAGAATGTCAAACACAAACAATTTGGAAACACAACACAAATATAAAATTATACAGCTAATACAACAATAACAAACCTTGTGTCATTATTACATGGGGTTGGTGACACATATTGGGAATACTATTTTAAATAAGGTAGCAGGACAGCGAATGTCCAACCCACAAGAAATTACACAACATCCTGTGGTTCAATGGACCACAGGCTAAAGCTTTTTCATACTACTTTAGCTCAAATAAAACTTAATTGAGTTGACATCACGTGCCTCAAGTTGCCAACTCGAGTCAAGAATGTGAAAGCATAACAGTAAGAGCACATGCCCTAACCGGCCAGAAATGTTTAAATTTTAACACAACACATTAGTTAAAAAACTTGGTGATTTGGTTTTGCCCAATTACTGTGACAAACTTCTCTAAATGATTATCTTTTTGCTATCCGTGTTCATTACTCGTGATTTAGAATGTAATACAAACAACCATCATGAAGTTAGGGAAGATGAAGGCAATGAATAAATGCAAAAAAGATGAGATAAAAAAGAAACAATAAGACAAAAGTGGCTGCATATTGAATAAATTTGTTACAGATGACGAAAAAAAATCAACTATTGAGTTACCGGGAATTCAAATTTCTTATTTGCTCGTGACAGCAGATCTACCGCTTCGGTGTAAGTTATCTGCAAAACGTCTTTTTCTGCTACATCCTATTCACAATGCAACAAAAGATTACACAAAGTGCACGCTAGTAATTAGAACATTAGAGGTATGAATCAAATAAAAACCAGTAATATGATGGTTACACTGAGAGCTCATACACTCAGTCGATCAATGATTCCTTTATCAATCCATGTATTAAAAAACTCCATGTCTTCCTTGCAGTTATCCAGAATGTGTCTTATCTTCAAGAAACAAATACATGAAGAACACAAGCTTTAATATGAGAAATAGCAAAAAATTGAGCTTAAAAAAAAAAATCTAAAGAATATGGTCACTTTGTAGTAAACGTGAAAGGCTACATACTACAAACTGGAGATATGCAGTTGCACAAGCCATGTCGTCATTTAGATCAGCAAATGCAAGCTCCGGCTCAATCATCTGAAGAAGCAAGAAGACACCTATTCTTTGGTTTTTATTTCATAAGACATTCATAAGAATGACAAATAAGACTGAAAACATTAGAAACAGAAACCACTGACCCAAAATTCAGCCAAGTGCCTTGAAGTGTTAGAATTCTCTGCTCGAAATGTGGGACCAAATGTATACACCTGCATGGGTAAAGACTTAGTTTATTTCAATTCCTAGTTTTTAAATGCTGAATTTAAAAGAAGACAGAGACATCTACAAAATAGAAAATTGAAAAGGAGAGAAGGTGATGTGTGTACATCAGAAAGAGCAGTGGCGTAAGTTTCCGCATTAAGCTGTCCTGAAACGGTCAAAAATGCTGGTTTTCCGAAAAAGTCCTGATGCACAGAATGATCCCAGTTAGAATATGTAAAATACAGTTTTTCTTCAAAAAAAAAAAGAATATGTAAAATACAGTGACTGCGTTGCACTCAAATTGGCTGTTGACAATGGATATCAAAAGAGTAGAGATATGCATCTGACTCACTTGTGACCAGTCAATTAATTTATCATTTTTTGGAATAGCATCAACCGGAGAATCAGCTGTTTCATGAGAATTCGGTATCTGTAAATTTAACAGAGAAATAAAATGAGTATATAAGATGACAAAAAACAAGTGCAAATATCTATGACGGACTTGTAACACTCTCTTGACACCATTTTTAAGCTATGGAAATTAATTTCCTTTACTAAGGGAAGAAATTTATCTAGGAGCTGCTATGAATAGTAACAAACAAGTAATAAACTTTTCAGATGTCTTGTGGAATTTCAAGATACATAGCAGAAAAAGGATATGAATAAAGAATTCAAATGAATGTTGTCTGCATAATATGAGTGACTGACTATCAAGGAATCCAAACTACAACCGAACCTTCTGCACAAAGGCTATAAAGTAAAGGATGATGTAACATATCTATTCTCTACTAAGTTTTTAGTTTGCTCTACTAGTGTGAATTACATAGATATTTTCATGTCTATTTAATAGTACTTTGGGGTGCAGGACAGCTTCCACCACAAGCAAGGCTTTGTAATAAATATTCTAATTATGAGATTGTTAGGTCGGCAGAGAAGATTGGTAGGATAATTGTGCCCCTGAGCATTCAAAGTGAACCAATAACATAAAATCTGATAAAAATACATACAAAGAGATAGTATCTCATGAAACTGTGAATACCAAGGTAGTAACGCAGAACTGTTCACCCGCTCCCTCACAATCTGAAGCTGTGATAATAGGACTTGAGACCCATACGAACCCATTTTCTTGGAAGAACTTGTGTGTAGCATATGCCAATGCATTCCTAACCCTTGCAACCTGAAATCATTTTACACCATCAGAATCAAAAGCAAATAATAGTGAAAACAAAAATAAGATTATTTTCTGATAGAAAATAGTAACCGAATGTTAAGAATCCACAACGGGAATTGAAAAAAGAAATAATGAATTTATCAACCAACTGAAAATGAACTGAACAAGGAGAGAAATCTCTCCTTCAAGAGTTACCCCTTCTACAATTGAGCCACTGTTATGTTTTCCCAAACCAAAGCATCAGAATCCCCTTCTACCATTTCCCTTCCCCCATTTTTTATTTGAGTCTCTCCTAACTAGTTTGAGTCCCTTTTATTCTACTCTTCTAACCTTTTTTTTTTTTTGAAGTAATTTCTACTCTTCTAACCTAACTCCAAATTTAATTAACCCCCTGACAGACATTAATGCATTGAAAATACATCAAACATTGTATAGTCCAAAAATAGATAAGGAAACTAACACCAGCTAAAAAGAATTATTGCCAAATTATTCTATACGAATATTCGGCATGCATTGAAAATGACATAATTAGATGTTCAACCTACGAAGATGATACAAACTGGTTCACTGTCCAGTAGGACGAATAGCAAAACCTACATATTATGTCCACTAGGACAAATAGACACTTGCAGCAGAGCAAAAAATAATGTCCATGGGAGGAATTTAGACCGGCACTAAACCCATTTCTAGTAGTTGTTTGTTTGGTGTATTTATACATATTATGTTACATATATAGATGACTTAAATTTTGATCTGTCACAAGAATTTGAGGTAGCGTGAAGAATCGAAACATTCAAAAATCATATTTTTTGTAGTCCACAGATTGCAATCACGTTCACACCAGCCACATCCCCACCAGTAAACTGATGCATCAAATTTCGTAGATGCCTATTCCCCCAATTATTGCACGTTAAAGAAATTCTTCATTATGAATTACGAGAAAAAAGGTGCATGTTCGATCATCTAGAAATTGCATTTCAGAATTGGGTGGATGAAAAACAAGAATAAAAGTATTTCAAAAAAAAAAATTGCAGTAAAGATGAAGGAATTGTTCCTGTTTTCACACTGAGGCAATGACATAAGCAGGAAGGTAAACATGCTAAAGAAAAGGAAACCATACAGCACCAAAAGTATTTGTCCTTGCACGAAGATGTGCTTTTGTTCTTAAAAATTCTCTGCTGACTCTTTTCTTTTGGATAGGAAAGGAGGGATCACTCTTGCCAACCTGAACATGTAAGACCAAAGATTTTCATGATATTGCAAACTTGAAATTAAAGTTTCAAATGAGTCTATTAACAGGTCTATACATAGAAAATGAAATCTAGCAAAATCATTTCATTTGCAGCACTACTGTTTCTTTAAGTTGTATTAATGTAACAAAAAACCAAGTATAAGCATAGGGAATAAAAAGAACAATATAGGTCTAAAATAGAGAACTAACTAACCAGTACTATTTTGTTGAGCTTCAATTCGACTTTCTGTTTTGTTCCTTGGCTCTTAACCACAATTCCTTGCACCCACACAGATGCACCAGTGGTAATCAAGCCAGACTCTACCTAATAATAATATGAATAAGCTCCTACTGTTAAAAAACACAAACACATAATCTATTTCCACAACAAGTACGGCTCTGTTTGGTAAAATTGAGCTATAAATTAGCTGATAGCTGAAAAGCTAGCTTATAATGATAGCTTATAGTTGAAAAGCTTGTTGACTGAAATAAAACATCCGGTAAATATAGCCTTTTAAAATATAAAATGACATAAAAGATTAAAAGTACATAATTATTTCATTTGAAATATATTTAATATAAAATGAAATGCCCTCTTTTGCCTCCTACTTTTCAGTTTCCACTAAATGAGAAGCACCAAGTATTCTCCGTAATATGCTTAACAGTCTCAATTTTTCTTTTGATGCACTTCTTGTCTTAGATTTACTGCACCTTCTTTTCGAACTTCATTCATCGTCTTTAAAATGATAAATGTTATATATGAATTCAATTGAAATTTTTGCATTTAACCTAATTTTAATATTTTAAATTTTAAATTTAAATATTTTATGGATTTCAACAAGAAGACAAATGATAGAGCAATGTCCTGATCATGATGAAGTGCATGTTATTATGGAAAGAACAAGGTGCATGCTTATATCTTTGAGTGTGAGCAGTTTTTCATTTTATAAAAAGATTAAAAAAAATGAAAGAATATAAAAAAACTATAAGCAAGTGAAAAAAGCTTGTTATCAAGGACGTCTAATTTTATCAAACAAGCTTATAAGCTAATCCAATAAGTTATAAGCTAGCTTATTGGCATTACAAAAAAATAAATACTAACCTGATCATAACCTTCAACCTCAGTGTCCAATACACATTGCATATTAGAAAGACACGAACCATCATTAATCTACACAAAAAAAAAACAATTGGAAAATGAAGTTGAACTAAAATGCAATGCACAATAGGTTAATTAGAACGAATTAAAAAATAAAATTGACAAGTTTAATGAATTGGTGAATTGAATTGACCTCGAGGAAAGTGACGCTGCTCTGAAGACGAAGAGTACGAACCCATCCCTGAAGGACGAGAGTGTTGCCGAGGGAATCGAATTGATCGTCTTTTACATCAGAGACTTTGAGCTTCTTGCGGAACTGTGGAACCTTGTTGGTGGCGTCGGAAGGGAGAGTAGCGGTGCAGAAGATACGGCGGCGGTGGGAGGAAGAGAAGGGGGGAGAAGGGAGAGGATAAGAACGGAGGAGAAAAGAAGGTTTAAGTGTTGAAGCGTTGAGATAAGCAGAAGCTGCGTAACTGAATGGTTTAACTATTCGTAACGGCCTTGTTGCCATTGCAACACTCATTTCCTTCTTGCTGCAGTGCTCGCTTCTCCTTTCACTCCTATATCCGTTAACTTATTTTCAATTATATTTCCTTTTTTTTTTTTTTTTGGTTACACAATTATATTTCATTTCCTAACAAGTAACAACTAATATTTCTTTTTGTCAAAAAAGAAATTATATTTCTTCATTTTTGTTTTGTTTTATATTTTAAGAAAACTGTATTTCTTCATATTAGAGTTTTAAGCATATATTTTAAAAATTAAATTAGGATTGTAACGGTAAAGATTAATAACTCGAGTCGGATATGACAATCATAAATGATAGCTCCTCAAAATCTGAGATAAATTACCTCAGTTCATTTAAGCTATTAAATTATAGCGAGTTGTTCTTTTAAATTTTTTCATACCTCAAGTCCTTTAAACTATTTATTGGTTACAAGTTGGTCTTAAGCTTTTTGCACCACTCAAGTCTTTTAAGTTATGTCGATGTAACAATCTAATGAGTTTTAGATCTTAAAAATTAAGGTATTCGAGGTTTAAAAGATACGATTAAATAAATTAAATGATTTAAGTGTTACAAAAACAACTTAAAGAACTAACGTTTGGGGATAAAACTTAAAAAACCAACTTATTATAATTCAATAACTTACGTGACATACGACATAGTTTAATCAAATATTTAATATATAGGTGAATTTGAGCTCATGACATTTTGTTAAACTAAAATAAATCTTTATCATATCACTTAAGGGGAAACAAACTTAAAAGATCATGGATGTAAAAACAAAATCTTATTACTACATAAATATTTTTATTTGTAAACAACAAACTTAAAACTCTAACAAAAGTATACATTTTTAGTTTATAGCTAGAAACTAAAAAATATATCTTGCCTTTTTTCCAGCAGGTCACTCCTTCCATCTAAAAAATGATGTATGAGGTCACTTGAATTCCTCCTTCTCCTTCTGAAGCATCAATATGAACGATAATTTTTGCAATAATTTTGAAAAATCGGGCTTTGGTCGAATCTTTCACGACAACAATGGCAACCGATTACTTGGGTTTTCTGATTTTATTGGAATTTCTACTTCCTTATGTGTCGAACTTCATTCAATTTTATTAAATGATCTCATGATTGCTCAAACTAAAAGATTCATAAATAGCATCATCGAATCATATTTATCTCTAATAGTTAATTTCGCTTCTCATGAAACTTCTCAATCCCATCCTTATGATTTGTTCATCCAAAAAATTCATCATTTTCGAACAAAGGTTGGAACATCTCTCTTCAACATAATCTTAGAAAAGACGATAAATATGCCAATTGATATGTGAAGACGAGGATTGAAGCTTTCTCCGATGATACCTTGAGTTTAGAATAAATGTCATCAAAACTCAGTCATGTTGATTTTATAGGCGTCACTCGTCCGCAAACTTTAGTTTCGTTTTCTTGTTATTTTTTTTTAAGGAGTTTTCTTGTTATTATTACCTTTTATTTTCCATTTCATTAAAAAAAAAAAACTAAATAAATACATTATTTTAACAAAGACCACAAAATTGATCCATTTTACTATAATATATTAAAAACATGACAATAAATAAATAAAAAAAGGGTTTGGGAATGGTGATAATTGGAAGTGGATGAAAAGAGAATCGTGTCTATCGGGAGGCAGCATTGGTTGTTGTAGTTTTTGGCGGTGACAGACAGACAAGACAACCATGGCCGACCACTCCGACGACCTCGACCAACTTCTCGACAGTAATACGCTAACTCTCACTCTCTCTCCTCACCGCCTTCTCTCTCTCTCTAACTCTTTGTATTCAATCTTTTTCAGGTGCTTTGGATGATTTTCAGACCCTCAACCTAAATTCTTCCCTTCCAAGGTCCTTATCTCACTCACTCTATATTCATTATTTTCGCTTACTTCTTTAACCCAATCTCATACGTTGTTTATTTATTTATTAGAACCGGTGAACAAACTGGGAACAAAAAGGAGTCACCTTCTTTACCCTCAGGGGTACAAGGATTGGGATTAGGTCTACCTGATTTGAAAACCAAGAAAAAGGGGAAACAGAAGGTTTCTAAGGATGCTCATGTCTCTGAAGCTCTCAACAAGCTCAGGGAGCAAACTAAAGAGGCTGTTAAAGGCCTTGAATTCATTAACCCACCCGGTGCCGCTGCTGGTGTTGATGATTTAGGTAAAGATGGTATGATGGAAGATTGGGTTAAACAGTTTGAAGAGCTTGCTGGCTCTCAGGTATAATATGATATCACTACTCTTAGGATATAGAAATATATTGCATTTATGCTTTTTGCCTGTTGTTGTTTTGTTTTGAAAAAAAATGAGATTAATCATCTAATGCTTTAGAAATTTATATTAGTGATGAGCTTCATTTGGTGTAATCATAGCTCACATGCCTTGGTGTCCTGGTGTACTATATTTTGGACATTTGTTGTGTCGATCTCTGTAACCTGTCTCCGGTACGAACATCAGAGACAATATAGAGATAGACATCACTTACATGTCTCCTTTATGCAAATATATAATTAACGTGACAAAAATCTAAATGAGAATTAAGATTTTTGTATTAATCAACAAACTTATGGCAATGATACACTTGAGGTGCTAGGAGTTATCACTTATAATGAAATCCTTACATAAATCATTATAATATAAAAAGAGTAACCATGTCTTTTATGACAACTAGTTAATTCTATGACAGTGAGCCATAAAAAAATGAAACCATACATCATTTTGCTATTTGTCTCAAAAAGTAAAAGATTTAGTAGGTCAGAAATGCCAAAGAAGTGTCTAGTTAAGAGCAGGTGTTGGCTTGGACGTTTGGCGCGTGTCTAATATGTGTCTGAACCAAAAATTTCATTTTTAATTGGACACCGCCAAGGAGTGTCGGAGATGTGTTGCTGTTTGAAACCTGCCTGACACACCTACACTTTAGAGAGGTACCTGTGCTAATGCTTATTGTTCATTTTAGCGAAATGCAGTAGTCTTTGTATGCAACACCTTGGGTCTTATGTGTTAATCGGATGGAGATTTTACTCAACTAAGTTACTACTTGCACTGTGAAAGAAACTAGTTTTTTTACCGTGATTGTCAAGTACTGTTTTCAATTGTGTCTAATCCTTTAGTCATCTGCAAATGCATTACACAAAGTTCCTGCCTCAGAATTTGAATATTTCACTTACCGCTTCAACAAATACCTTAGATCAAAGTGTTGCTTCAGAACTCAAGTTTATGGGTTACTCAGTATTGGATATACTGATTACCTCAGTTTTGTAGTTTTCACGACGAGCTAGATGTCCATTAACTAAAGCAGCTGCTGTTTGATGTATTGATTAATATATAATGTATAGGATTTTCTTTGTTAGAATTAGTGCTGATAATGTTAATCATTTTTTCTAGGATATGGAATCTATTGTGGAGACTATGATGCAACAACTTCTGTCCAAGGAGATACTTGCTGAACCAATGAAGGAAATAGGAGAAAGGTATCCTAAGTGGTTGGAAGAGCATAAATCCAACTTAAGCAAAGAAGAATATGACCGGTATTCACACCAATACGAACTGATACGGAACCTTAATGAAGTTTATGAAAAAGATTCTGGAAATTTCAACAAGATTGTTGAGCTCATGCAGAAAATGCAAGAATGTGGACAACCTCCAAATGATATTGTTCAAGAGCTTGCTCCCGATTTCGATTTAGCCAGCCTTGGCCAGTTGTAAGTTCCTTCTTAATTTTATCACAATATGTAATTATTGCTGTTATCTTTATTGTCTTTTTGCTTATTTCATAATCATATATTTATGCACGAACATGCATTTATATAGTTTCAGCTTTCTAAATACTCAATGAGTGATTTATCATGGAATTTGACTAATAGGTTGTATAAGTTGACTGTAGAGTTGCTTAATATTTCCAGTTCATATATTTGGTTGATGTCTGATACTCCATACTCAAATAAATTGGCAACTTATGATATATAAAAATAATTCTTGTTTATGTATTTATTTTTATTGAGGAGAGAGGTAGTTACTTTGCATATCAAATAGAACACTGTTGGAATTATGTGATCTAACTTGCAAGGAATTATTGCTATTAAACTGGTATCAGAATATCCTGAAAATACATGGTTTTGTATTGAAGTTACCAGGCCTAAGCCTGTGATCCTAGGCACTTGGCAGCATCCATTGTTGATTTATACCTTTGTGCTCTTCTGATAACTTAGTTGCTATATCTATTCATATTTTTTATCTTGTTATTGTCAACCTACATATTATGTGTGACATCAGCTGATATGAACATTTTCTTCTGCAGATCTCCAGAAATGCTTGATGGTTCTCAGCCAAATTGTTGTATAATGTGAAGTTGTTTCCTCCCTTTTGTTATGTGGCAGCTGCTGGTTTGCTGATTCTCAGGAATATTTATTTTTCACTTGTCAGAATAATATAGTTTTATTGGTTACAATTGTTCTTTTCCTGCTTACTGTAAGGTTACAGGATCTCACACTTTTTATAGCCTCCCTTCAAGATTGTATATGATCCAAGGATTCGTCTATTCACATTTTATGAGATCAATGATAGTACAACAAACTGCTAGTTGCAAACAAAATTTACTTTATGGTAATTTGAAATAATTTCTCATTTAATCTCGAGATCCTTGAACTAGATTTCCGTTGTGAAACATGATGAGCTATATGCAAGTTTGAAAAGAACCATTTGATGACCAAGCAAGACTGCTTGTACTTGATATGAGTTTGATCGCCGTTAAAATATGTTTAAGTGAAATACCACAATGGGGAGGGAAGGGGAGAGAGGGCGTGTAATGCGTAGAGGGTGGGGTGGTGGTGGGAAGGCAAAACACAGGATGACAGAATGGTAGGGATTCATGATACTTTTTGTAATTTATAAGTTGTATGTGTGTCATTCTGCATTATGTCCTTTTTTTTTAGACTCACTTTGACATTAAAATAGAATGAGAAAATTCTCCAATTCTTTTTCATGTCTTTCAAATTCCTTCAAATAGGAGGAATATGTTCTGGACGCAAAGAACTTGAAAAGAAAAAAAAACTAAAGGGTTTGAAGAGAAAGCGTAAATATACATGAAGAATGGCGTCATGTCAGGCATTATGACAAGCTGGGAAGAGTAGGAACATTAAAGAGTGAACGAAAGGGGAGTGTGAACTATATAAAGAATAATGGAGACGCTGGGAAGAGTAGGAACATTAAAGAGTGAACGAAAGGGGAGTGTGAACTATATAAAGAATAATGGAGACGAATGGAAACTTATAAGGTGCCCTTTGACTTTTGACTTTTAGATCTTACTTTAAAATGTCAAATGCGCCTTCCAAGAGTATGATGGTATGTGTTTTTGTCATCTATATTTATATGGCTTAGATTTAACAATGTCACAGAACCAAACTGACCTTGATGATTCGGTGAAGGGGGGTTTGGTCGTAACCTAAGTTTTGCACATGATAAGTTGGGAAGGGTAGGAAGTAGGAACATTAAAGTTTAGGACCACCCTTGGTCGAGGGGTAAACCAAGCATACTAATATATTAGAAAGCCATCAAATTCTGGTGTTGAAAATCTTATAGTATATGACCTTATTGAACGTGAAGCATAGTAGAACCATAACCTTATCACCAATGTGCTCCAGCCACCTGAATTTGATAGATTAATACGCATGTTGCTGATGTTGGAACATACAAGTGACGAGTTGATTCGGAACAATAGTCATGATGGCAAATATATTGTGCAGTCCGCATATGACCTTATGAAGGAACCAATTCTAGACAACATTCACCTAAGGCCAAGGATGCCAGACAAATAGATGATGATGGTGATATGGAGGTAGAAAAGATATTGGAGGGAATAAAAAGGATAGCACATATCGGTCACCATGGCGGCTCGGCAATATATAGCTAGAACGCGGCATGTAGTGTTAAAGTGCAACGACATAACATATCAAGAATCAAAGGTGCTTCGGATTGAACATATGCCTGAGGAATGACAAGGGTTGAAAATCTCCCACCATTTTTAATTGGATAGTTATTCTTGAAGTGTATAGACATCTTGAAATTCCATGGAAATTTGAGGTTAATTTTATCAAGTGATGAACAAATTTTGCAGATGATATTTATGCTTTTTTTGAATGAAATGAAATAAGTTGTCGGTTAAAAAAAGAGTTGTTTAAAGGTTTAATGATGTCTATTTCTTTGATCCTATGTAACTGCCTAATAGGCTTACAAAGTTTAATACAGGAACAAATCAGGCACATCATACACCTATCTAATCAATGGCAAAACAATCTTATATACACAACAATAGCTTCTTAACTTCCTCCTACTGAGACCGTCAAAAAAAAAACTTCCTCCTACCGATGAGTGCAAATGTCCTTCCCACTCCAAAAATTTGTGAATAATTCTAACATAAAACTTTTGTAGGGTATTCCCCTTTCAATTTTCAATAACCTTGCCTGACTTTGTTCCTGCAAATGTTGCCCAATTCGACACCTCAATATAATTTGTTGAACCAAGAAGGTGGTGAAGAGTCCCCTAATCTAGGCATAAAACCTTCCCTTTCTAAGGAAACCTGAAGTCCAGCCATTATCCTTGTAATAGATGTCCACAAAAACGGTGCGGCACAAAATGCATAACCAAACACACATAAAGCTCTTACTACCCCATCCGGATACCAAGGAAACGCCATGACAATTAAAACTCCAATAATACCAAACCACGGCATCAGAACCGGTAACACTGGAAGAAGAAAAGCGTTGATTGCAACCAAACATAGAGACAAAGAGCCAAGGAAATACAAAGGCCAGCCTAGCATTGGGTGAATTGTTGGAGGAATGATGAAGAAGGGTGTTATGTATGCAGCAAGGATACTCCATAGAGCTACTAGTTTGAGGATGTTCTGTACCAATGTGATGCTCTTATCAGAGCGACGGTAGCATAATTTTGAGAGGCTTGGCCTTGCCAAACGAGTCAGTGCTATTATTCCAATATATATTGCTGATTGAATAAGTATCACAGCCATATCTGTACCATACCTGACAAAAAGAATGAACCAAATCTTACTATAACTTGCATATTTGTGGGGAAAAGGGTACCGTAAAGCAAATGAACATAATACTCGGTGAGATCTCACTAGCCTGTTTAAGAAATCCGTTGTTTTTAACATCCAAAATGTTAGAAATGAAAATATTAAATGTTTTTAATTCTTACAAAGTACCTTTTTAGTTCTATTAAAAATTTCTCCTACGTTTGGCGTCTCACTTATTCCAGGGTTCAAGAATTGATCTCACCACTTGTGTTATGATTTCTATTGATTGAACAGACAAAAATGCAAGGTCAATATATGCTACATGAACTTTTAAATTGCCGTGGGGTCATGTGCTCGCCTAAATTTATGCATTTCCAATCGGTTGAAAACAAATTTTAAGAACCAATTCTTAAATTAAAACATGGAATTAGTGGACTAAACTTGTGAGAAAAAAGTTTAGTGGAACCAAACTTGAGTATTATGCAGAGACCAAAAACATACTTAACCAAAACGAAATAACGAACTTTGTTACTTTTCGTTAGAATGAAGTACAATTCATTGACACAAAAAGTTAATACGCTTATTTTGGAACTTACCCTAAAGTTTGAAGACGTTTTTCATGCCACTGGAGGCCTAATGGCAGGACAGGCCACGCCCACCAATACCACGGCTTCAACCACGGTGCCCCTGGGAACGTAATCACACTATTTGGTCCGCATGGTATGCTCCAGCGAAGTTTAAGATCTGAAAGGCAGGACCAATGTGTTGGCATGAATTCAGATTGCACTAAATAAGCAAATAAGAAAGTGCAGTTTCAAAAAGCTAAAAAAGATGCACCATCTTACAGTAGTAAGAAGCATCCATTTGATAGCCTAAAGGAAGTCTATATGTTCCATCAAGTTTGGTGCCATTTGGAGGTGGATGAAACAATGTTTTATCAAGCAAATCTGGGAAGTAGCTAGCTATGAAACCCTGGTCTGCACCATCTGGATTTTCTCTCCCATTCTGTAATTCGTTAACCATGTCCTTGAACACCACCATAGACGGCTGCAAGTATCATATATTAGAACCCATGTAAAATAGGTCAACTAAGACGATCACTTTTCAAGTAAAAATGTATCTTTTTTCATATAAAATTTCCTGCAACTTTTGTAGAGTTTTTGGTTACCCAATAGATGCAACTCAGTTGGCACTTAGCAACACATTTCAGTTGGCGCTTAGCAGCACATTCGATCTTGTGAGTATGGTATCGTCCACAAAACACACCTTTGGACCAATGATTAGTCTCATAGTTGGCTCAAAAGGACAAAGCTAAATCTATAATAGACTCGACACCATCTTATATTTTGAATTGAATCTAACTCATTCCCCAAAAAACCACATGACTATAAACACTCTCATCCAACGTGCGATTCTAACAAGTGAAGCACATAAAATGCAAATTCCACGACCCATTTGAAAATTGGTCATTAGTTTTCCATTCCAATATACAAATAACAACGTAAATTAATATTTGAGTCTGGCTCAACAATGGGAATGAAATGAGAAGGGAGAAATTTTAAATTGTTTCATATTTGCTTTGATTATATGAGAAGTATAAAATTGCACATATTTCTTTACAATTGTAATAGTATAGACCACATTAAAAAAATGATATTTAAATCTAAATTTTGAATAAATATTTTTCCTTTTCAAATATCCCCACTTCTGAAGGGGAGCTGCAATTGGCCCTGGAAAGATTTAGCTCCGCGCTCCTCTTCTATACATTCCTTTCCATTTAGGGGCGGAGGGAGAAGGGGGTCGGGCAGGTGTTATGATTCCGTCAAGTTTTATAATCTATTTTTATAGTTACATTATCAATTACACTACGTCTCGTCCCTCGTGAATGGCTACTACTAAGCAATTTTTGCATGAAAATGGTAGCTATAAGAAGTCTGATACGTGAGTGTGATGTGTAGCAGAAGATGTGGATACATGTACTAACTACGCTAATTAATGAGAGACGAAGTTTGATATTTGTAGGAGAACTTGAATTTTGAATCTATTTTGTATTGTACACAGCAAAAGGCTAAAAAAACCAACAAACTACTGCGCCAAACCGTTGTTTCATTATGCAACATACAAAATATATTCCCTCCGTCCCATAATATAAGCAAAAAAAACTCATTTTCTATTGTCCCAAAATATAAGCAAAAAAGACAATCTTTTATCCTATTTAGTCTTGTTTTTTTAAAAAATCTCTTTTTCAAGAAAAACTTTTGTTTATTCTCATAAAATTAAATGCAAATTGCATTCAATTTTATCTCTCTTTCAATTTTTCCATAACCAATAGCCAATGAAAATTGTTTTTAGATCTTCCTATGAAACTTATTCCAAAGAAAACACAAAAAACTATATTCCAAATTCTTATGTTTTAGTTTTCTTAATAAGTGTGATTTTTTTTTTTGCTTATAATTTGGAACGGAGGGAGTATATTATATAAAAGAAATGATATTTGTACAATCATATTATGACAACTTTTTGACAACCTTCTCTCTCATACTCACATTATCCTCTTATTCTCTCTTTTCTTTTTTCTCTCTCCATTGTTTTTGACCAATGAAAATAGAGAAAAAAGAAGTTGTCACATATAGTTGTTCAAATAACACTACTCATTATATAAACATTAAAATTGTGTTCGTTGTCCTCTTATCTGCTACTGCTTCCAAGCAAAGAGACTCTTATGCATTAAAATTGTCAATGAAACTTGAAAATGAAAGAATTTAAAGGCAGTAAAAAACATGTAAATTTTGGTGTTATGCTGCACCTGCACTTTCGTGGCAATTTAAATTTATAGGACTATTTTGGACAAATATACCTGCAATACGAAGAGACCTGTATGGAAAACGCAAGGATTGATAAAGACAGCACAAAACTGTCCACATTGAAACAACTCGTCGGTATTTTGTAAGAAGAGGTTGTCAGCATCCAACATCACTACCCTGTCATAATCCACTAAGCTCCAAGCATAAAGTTTGTTCAATGATAATTTAAATCTCTTGTCAAAATTATCTTGATGCTTGTAAGGATTATCCATATTTTCCACTCTCACTACTTTGACACCGTCTTCTATTTCACTGGTCAATCCACAAAGAAAAAACACTATGGTCAATTATCAAGTAAGTTAATTAACTAATACGTACACGTAAGTAAACTTGTACAGCACATAAAACATAGTATCAAATACTTAAAGTTGTATAACTTAGGTCCACTTCATCAAATTGTTTATCTTGATAATTTGGTGGATCAAATAATGTTCCTTTGTTTTTTCATATAACGCCAAACCCTGATGTATTTGTTTTCACTTTATCTAATTAGTCTTTGGGAAAAAGTAGAGCATGAAAAAGAAATTAAACTTTAGTGATGAATTGCTCTGACTAGTGGTGTATATTGACTTGATAATTAAACAAGTGAAATACTAGATGTCGGTATTCAAAGACTATAGGATATAAATTTATGTAGTCACAAACTTTAAAGGTTATAATATGCATATTTGTTTTTTCTCCTTGGCCAAATAATCATTTAACTTAGATATAGTCACATTTTATTACATTTTATTAGACTAAAAAGTAAAATAAAAAATGAAAAATTCCAAAAGGCTGATAGTAAAACTCGAGCACAAAAGTGAAAGTATAATCTAACTTGTTTGTAAATGATTTAAATGTCTCTACAACTTTTTACTATATGAATTGCATTCACAAACAAGTTAGATTATACTTTCAAAACACTAAATGAAAATCTAAAAAAGAATATTTTGACAGGTTACATGCCGACCTACTTCCACCCCTAGCCAGAAATCAAAAGGACGTTCTTAATTTCACATGTGGGTGGAGATTTCCCCTACGAATTTTGTTCTCTATCTTATAATGGTATGGCTGTATGGACCACCACATTGCACAGTCTAAATCCTTCCTATCAATTTCAATACTCCTGTCACAACTACACATAATGAAGCTTCAATAAATAGTATGTACATTATTGGCAAGGATACGCTGTAATTGAGAATTATATTATTGAAGATTATTTTCTTCAACTAAAAACATGATTATTTTTTTTTTAATTTGACAGAGCAGAACAAATTTAAGTTCATATATC
Organism: Medicago lupulina; assembly: GCA_958299785.1. NCBI lineage: Eukaryota > Viridiplantae > Streptophyta > Magnoliopsida > Fabales > Fabaceae > Medicago > Medicago lupulina. The sequence goes on along the minus strand of OY283143.1, from coordinate 14,738,098 downwards.
CTAATTATGAACGTATAGTTCAATTTTTGCTACTAGAATTTTATTAATTTATATAATCCTAAAAACGTTAATCGCGAAGGGAGCCTAAAACTTAAGAGGTTTATCACATTGAGCCAAGAACAATCATGCAAATACTTTAGACATCATATTTTCACGTGAAACTTCAAAGCATTGAGCATATAGATTCTCTCACATTTTTATTAAACTTTTTACACCTTTAACTAGAGACACCAACTATCTTTCACTCAAGTTGGGTTCCATGCACACAGGATGCTCCTTACAATAAGAATAAGCTTTTTCATTCACATACATTTGCACTATCGTATACTCACACACATTAATGAGACACATTGTTTGATAATCACTTTGTCAAAAAAAAAAAAGACCTTTGATTATCAAACAGTATGTCTCGGTTGATGTATCTGAACATACAACAGTGCAAACAGTGTGTCTTGAGGTTTAATCGAAACGTTAGTCTTTTACAATATTTCCCCTCTTATGTGTTGATGTGTCCGAGCAAGAATCTCATACTGAATTCATATATTAAACATCTTCAGATTTTTAATGAAGACATGATGTCTAAACCACTTAGGTGATTATTCTCAATCTAATGATCCTTTGATATTTTAGGCTCCTCTCATGTGTCAATAATAGTATTGAGCTGAGTGTTTGACTAAAGGTGAGGGACTTATTATATGTTAGTAAGTGTATGTTTTTTATCTCTATCATTTCTTGACAAGATGTGTACGTGGAGATCCTTAATTTAGATAATTAACGATCAATCTCTAATAATTCATAGTTTTTTTTTTTTTGATAAAACAAGGTCTTGGAAATGCAAGGGAAAATGCTAATAATTCATAGTTAACAAATAATTTTTCCAAGAGGAAATATGGACAGCTAGCAATACTTATTATTTACCTTCTACATCACCTTACCAAACCTGATTTTGAATTGATTCAATCATTATCTTTGAACAATATTTAGAAAATTAAATTAGTTCCGTAATTATATGAAACATACTAGTTTTAGTCTTTAAATATTTTAAGATAAATTTGATCTTAAGGAAAGAGAAAACAAAAGAGACAAGAGACGAAGGAAGCAGAAAAACCAATGGATATGTACAGAAAAAGGACGGTTGAAAGAGTGATGAACTAAACGCGCAACTCAGAGCGTTTACAACACCACCGCCACTCACAAAGTCACAACGCATGTGACAACTTTTCGCAGCTAGTGTGACTTAAAAAAGGAAAGTAACAAAATCGACACTTAAAAAGGGAAGACATAATTTTATTTTATTTTTGATATTTTTCTTCATCAATATTTTATTTTTCATCTAAAAGGGAGGAAATATCTTTATCTGCCTTTTAGCTAAGATGAAGTGTAGTATCTAAAATAGAGGAACTTAATTCATTTATCATATTACCTAATATATTTATTTATATCGTTAGTCCGAGTTCTGTTTTAATATCGTTTAGCTATGACTAATCTTTGTCTTTATCAAAAATTTATATATCAGATAGATTATATCCTATCAACTTAATTCTTTCTTTCGATATACAGATTAATGATTGAATTTATGTCCATTTACTTAACTTTAAAGGAGTTTGTTTGCAAAAGAGCAACATGATATTTATGTATCATATTATTCATTCAATTTCCTTTAAACAATTTGTATATTGAAATATAGACTTCACTTAACCCTCCAACATTCAACAGGCAAAATATATCCTAAATCTTCTATCTTCTATTACTTGAAAAATTAATTGATGATATATTAAAATTTAATAAATTGAAAATCATATACGTTATACTAATGACAATAATCTGTCATCGTAAACTTAATTTAATTGATAATTACAATATATAAAATATGCAACATCAAGATTTCTAACCAAAAAAAAAAGTGACAATAACCCGATTCTGACAGAAAGAAAAAAAAGTAATAATAATGAGATATTTAACCTAAAAAGTATACTTGGAAGCGCGTGTGGACCAGAACACGATTTCATGGGTATCTTACATAAGATACCATTGTAACCGGACAACGACGGTGGTCTGGCTGGTCATCCTCCTTATCCATGCCCCCCAAAAATTGGTCCCAGCAACGATTTAACAAAACTATAATAACATATTTTTTGTTTCATGTTACCAGAAGTTTGGGGGAATAACTAGATTAAGATAATTATTGTAATAAAATAAAACCAAAGCGAGTGTAAGATAGTACAGGAAAATGAAGTGCAATGAAAGGAACTTACAGAGCTCGAATCCAACGAAGAGGAACATCAACAGAAGCAATGACAACAAGATCGGCTTGAACATTAAGAAGAGCAAGTGATTTAAACAGAACTCTTATTGCTACGTAGAACTCATAGTCCCTTGGTGTACCCACATACATCATAGTAGCATATGCATTTTTATTCTGTGCTTCAACAGCTTGGTTTGAAAACCCCAATAACAATAACACCAGCAACCACCATTTCATGACATTGTTGTTGTGCTCACGTTGCCGCTCCGTCAAACCCATCAAGTTTTTGTTTGCAGTGTTTGATTGATATTGATACTGATATGAGTAGAGTATCCCTTTTAATCTTCTCGTGCTGTGTACTTTTTCACGCTCTCAACGTGTTCCTTAGCGTGAGTGGGGCATAGAGTTTTTTCTTTCTTTCGTTTTGGGTTTTCTGGAAAAAAGTAACGGAAGAAAGCAAAAGTAGATGGAGAGTTTTATAATTTAATAGTATAAAGAAAAAAAAACATAAACTGAGGAGGACAAAGAAAGGAGGAAGAAGGAAGGAAAAAACAGCTTTAGATTTTTAGCTAGCTGCTACCACTACTAGTCGGGTGCCCAGTAGAAGCTAGTACATGAATGAATCTCTGGTCAATTTTTTTTTTTTTTTAGCATTCTGATCATTATTTTATAGTATACCCTTGTTAAAATATCTAGTCTAGATAAATACTTTGAATGTGAATGAGTAGCATAATACTCTCCTAAATATCGAAATTTTAAAATAATATTTTATTCCGCATTATATCGGTCAAAATAGTTATTTATGTTAAAAATTTATAACTATTTAATTAGTGTCATATCAATTTATATAAAATAAGTTAATGTTGACATTAAAGACTTATTTTAACTTCAGAGATTATTAAGACTAATGAAATGCACTATAAAATAATGAATGATTATTTTAAAATTTTGATATATTTAAGGACTATTGTGCCTATTCGTTATACATTCAATTATCAAAATAACTATTTATCTAAATATTTACTTTACATACCACAAAACTTAGCTCAAGAAGAAATTTTTATTAAATTGTTGCATCAGATATTATGGTGATGATTTGAACTTTATCCCCTACATGTGAATTTTAATGATTATTTTGTCATTTTATTTATTTCGTTTATCTATTAAAAAAATATCTACTTCACTTTCCTCTATAAGTTTTGAACCCCACACTTACTTTTACTTCTCAATCAAAAAACACATGTTTTATTTAGTCAATTATAAATAAAAAAAAAACATAATTCGTTTAGTACGATAAAAAGACACAACCCATTTTGGTATAAGACAATTTTTAATCCCAAACAAAAATAAATTGGCCACTTTCGAAACCAAGATTTTTAGAGAAAATTACTTTGGTGTATGTTTGTATACAGATTTTTCTCTTTTTCTCATGTCTCAATGTAATATTGTCATGATTTTATAACTCTAAAATTTTTAGTTTTTTTTATTATTTGTTCGTTTGAAAATTGTTTCAACGTGGAAACAAACGAACACTTAATAATTCATAATTTTTATAGAGAACGAAATCAACCCATTAGCTCATTATACATACTAGCAGACCTGTCCTTTTGTTGTTTCTATTGCACTAACGTGTGTTAATTATAAATGATATTTCATATGAAATTTTGATTAAAATTATAAGTAAGAAGATATAAATATTTGTGACTTTTATATTATGTCACTCACCATAAAATACTGGATTTTGAGAGGGACAGTGTCCTTGCTAGTAAAAATGCTAAAATCAAAATCTAAAATTGTACAATGAAGGTCATCCAAAATATTATCAAAACTAGAGTCTATATTTATGTCTCTCAATAAGTGATCTTGTTAAACGCATGAGTGGGCCCTGGAAGCCATAGACATGTAAGAGGAAACCACTAGTTTGAGTATAAGCCCAACCACCAACTATAATAGATAAATAAGACATCCTCCATTGAAGGTCCCCAAAGAAAGGAACTCCACCAACCACAGTGTGTTCGACCACCATTTATAACTCTTTATCGAACAAAATCACTGCCTCCTCCATGTGAATTGTCTAACATGCCCATAGGTCTAAAAATATTTCAACAATACTCATGCATGATCAAAGTAGAAGAAGCTCACTATGATAATCGCTTAATTGTGGAAGAAGATGTATTGGCTAAACAACCCTTACATCTCTCTTAACGGTCAACCCCTCAATAAAACCTCTATTTCGGCTAAGTGCCTTGCTAGCTCTTGCTCTTACCATGAGTAAAAGGTTCAACTTGTCTTGTGTTAGAATTGGTAGCAGCGTGTGGTGGTACCCACGGTAAGTTTGTTAGGTGGTAAAGGTGAGGCGAATGCATACTTTTGAGGTGGACTCATCCTTTTGGGTGTCTCGTCTATCTCTCTTCCTTTTGTTTTGTTTCTCGCGAGCGTGTTAGGGTGGCCACACCCTTTGGTGTAGATGCCCAACTTGTTTGTATGCGTATAGCCTTTTATTTTGGTTTTCTTTGTCTGCGGGTTCGAGTGTCCGCGAGGACCTCTCGGCCAACGTTGATGTTTGTATCACTCATCTTTCTATTATATCTATATATTATATTATACTCTTCCCGTTACTTTTTAAGTGTCTTTTTAGAGTGAATTTTTCATTCATATTTAACTGTCTTTTTGGTATTTTAAGGGTATGATTTGTCAATTATACCCTTTTATCAATTACTCTTATATTTTTCAATAAAACTAATTATCGCTATCTATTTGGAAAACTAAAGTTTATTTTTTTTTAAACAAAGTTTGTTTCTTGTTATCTTCAAATTTAAACAAAATTTTGTTACAAACAATGGTTTCAAGAAGAGTTAAAATTCTCTAAATAAGATGAATAGCAATTTTAAAAATTTCAAGTGCAAAGTAAATAAACAGATTTGAGAGAAAAAAAAATAAAAGACTCCATGAATCTTTAAAATAAAGAAAAAGTGGAAGACTCATTAAAACGGCTGATGAGAGGTGGAGAGGGAGAAATAGTTGAAGACTCATTTGACAAAAACAAGAACAAGATGACTATGAAGAAGAAGAAGTTGGAATAATTTTTATATCGACTTAAAATAATAATAAAATATGTGCCTAATATTTAGAAAATTGACAATTTTTTTTAGAGAGAGAAAGTGCGGAAAAAGAAAAGAATTTGTTAGAGAAAAAGATAATAACTGACAATTGTTTGTTATGAGAAAAAATAACATATTAGATTTATTAGAAATATAAAGTATGCGCAAAAAATAGAAATTTAATGTTGGATTAAAATGAGGGTATAATAAGAAGAAAATGTGCAAAAATACATATTGCTAATTTTATGATAATTTTCTAAAAAGACACTTAAAAATGAACGGAGGGAGTATTTGCCATTAAAAAAAATGTCATTTAGACATTTATTAACATAACACTTATTTTAAATAAAATAATTATGACTTATTTCTTGAACTTAAGGTTCTATCTTGTGTTGTTCATTTGGAGTAGGGTTTTTTTCAAGGCATAGCACGACTCTATTTTTTCTTTACTAGACCATTGACCCGTGCTGTCGCACGGGTCATATCGACTATAATATACAAAAATAAAATATATCATTTTATAAATTTGAAAAAACAATATTGAATATGAAAACTTTGTCGTCGATATTACTTTCGGATATCACATTTCCTTTAGACATATATTACTCAATCCTTGTTGTAATCAGTCGTGTTCCACTGTTTAGTCATTCTATTTGATCTATATTACTTGATAGCATTACTGACAATCCAACTCTTGATCTTAATTTATGATTTGAAAGTCTCAAAGTAGTAATTATCTTGAAATGCATAGATCTAACATATCTATATAATTTTATGGTTTGATTTACTATTTATTTTATTTTTTTGGACCTAAGGTTGAAAAGGAAGGAAACGCATCAGAAATTTGATAAGGTTGAAAAGGAAGGAAACGATATTGTTTTGAAAAATATCAGGCAATGATGTTGCATTTTGATAAGGATGAGAAGGCAAGCAAAAATAAAGGAAGACATAATTGAGGAAAAGCATCAGAAAAGAAATTTGATAAGTTTGAAAAGGAATGAAACAATATTGTTTTGAAAAATATCAGAAAATATTGTTGCATTTTGATAAGGATGAGAAAGCAAGCAAAAATCAAGGAAGACATAATTAAAGGAACACAGAAGTAGAAAAAGTAGTTGACTGATAGGGTTTGAAATTATGGAAAATAAATACCATTTAATTTAATATGTGAATAATATCTTTCAATCCAATTATTTAGGAATGATCGGTTAGGTTAAAGAGGAGAAAAACTGGCAGAAATTTTAGGTTAAAATTAGGGCAACAGGGTTAGGTTTAGTAATAAGAGATTATTTAGGAATGATCGATTAGGTTAAAGAGGAGGGAAAACTGGCAGAAATTTTAGGTTAAAATTAAGGTAACAGGGTTAGTTTTAGTAATAAGAGATAAATCTAGATGTCTAGAATAATATAGTTTTAAATAGATAATAACATGTTTACGCCTAAATATCCTCTCAAATAAGTTTACACCTAAATATGTGCTTGTTCGTGTCGTGTTATGTTCATTACAAAGTCAAAATTTACACGCTAGATCCTTAAATAGGTCGGCAAGTATAAACAGGGCAAATGCAGATTAAGTGGCGCAGCTTATTTGATTTGTTACGTAAAAATACTCTAGAGCTATTTTTTTCGACAGAAAAAAAAGAAAAAGTTTAGAGCTACTTTTACTTCTTTCGGACTTTTTTTTCTTAAAAAACAACAACTCTCTTATCAATTGAGATGGGAAAAAATGCACCTTTTTCTCACGTTTGGATGAATAAATCTAAACCAAATTGTGCTGTTTTTTACTTCGTTTGAATGGATAAATATGAACGTAAGTGGTTTTTAGGAATTGTGAAATATTGGTATAGAAAACTCCCAACAATATCCCTTCAAAAAAAAAAAACTCCCAACAATATCTTTACATAAAAATTGGGGTATGCAGTGATGGATATAAAGTGAGCACGACCAAAAGACTTTTATTAGATAGATTTTTTTTTGTGTAATTTTATTAGATAGATTTAACATGTTATGAAAACTCAAGACCATGATTTTCTTTACAAAATGATTTTGTTATTTGTTAAAAGTGTTTTATCAAGTTCGCCGGACTCGTTTGAAGACTATATCTAACTTTAAATGAATTTCAATTAACCTATCTCAAAGTTCTTTAAAAAAAAAAATTAACCTATTTCAAGGTAAGCTAAATGACGATTAGGCTAAAAGATGGCACCATTTGTGTATGATGATAAAATTTTAAAAGTTCGTTACCACCTAAATTTATAGATGAAAGTATTTTTCATAGGTCAATATACTTAAATATTTAGAAAGGTAAATAGCTATATAATATTTTTCCTTAAAAAAAAAAAAGCTGTATAATTTTAACACGTTATCATTATAATAATAAAACAACATAAATATTATTTTCTAATTTTGTTAAATAGGCTAAGACATTAGGTTTAAAGGGGCTTTTTAATTGGTCCATAACGTGATCATCTATACTATTTATAAAGGCAAAACATTACCTTTGGTGTGGCCTATTTTTATAAATCCCAAAATACCCTTACTTGATGGTAGTTATTAAAAAAAAAAAAAACCTTAGCCACTGATAATCACACACACGATGGATGGAACTAATTAAGAGAAAAATAACTAAGTTCCTTTATTTTAAGAGATGAGCGTGGAACAGGGAAAACATCAAAGAGAATAATGGGCAGTTTTTTTTTTTTTAAGAAAAGAGAATAACGGAAATTTAAAACTCATGAATTTTTTTTTGCCTTTATGGATTTTTTATTATATTTAAATTTTCTTTAATAAATAAAAACGGTCTTCTACTAAAGGTTTTGTAAAAATATCAACTAATTGATTTTCTGTATTCTGAAACAATGTTACCTTTGATAGGTATAGATTATTATTAATTATTCATATTCATATCTTTAGATTTTTTTAAAGTAAATATTAGAAAAAGCGGATAAACGGGCACGTAGCCGCTAGTTTTAGTTAAATAAACTTTTAAAAAAACCGTTTTAAAAAACCTTACCTTGTTTTCATCTAACTTGTACTAAGCTATAGGGTTAATGTAATTGGTGATCATATGCTTTCCGTATGCAGTACACCACTATTCCCTCATCAATTATTATCGATTTAACTGCAATTTTTACCTTTCAAGTTTCGCAATTTGGTGATTTCAATACCCCATTTTTAAAACCAACAAATTTGCTCCCCCATTTTTTAAGGGAAAATTTGCTCCTCCATGTTTACCCTTAGTTTCAGTTCTATGATCCCCTCATTTTTCCACCAATCTTGTGTCAAGGTGTACTCATTTATCTAAAGTGAAAATCTTGTAAATACTACTAAAGAATAATAATAAAAAATGCTAACTTGCGTCCCAAGAATGAAAAATGACAAAGAATGTATGTCATAAAAATAAAAAATTTATAAACTTCCCCCCACTTAGTTCAATGTGTATAGCTTCCGAAAGAAAAAAACACAGCTTAGATCAATGTGTTTTCTGAACACAAGTTGAGTTTTAGGCAAAAGATTTTATATCCAAATGTAGCTGTAATTCGAAAACTTTCTTTCAAATGTTTCAATGACCATCAAAGAAAAATAATTGTCGTACAAGACTATTGGACTAAGCCTTTTTCTTTCGGAAGCCATTCACATTTACTTTCATAATGTTTCCCTCGGTTGCATAAATATATAAAAAAAAAATATTTCTATTAATATATTTTTATTTTGCGTGTGTAGTATTATATATTTTGAAAAATAGTAAAGAAGTAACAAACACCCACATCCACATGGTGGGGTGCACGAACCGTGCGAGATGACTGCAAGGATATTTGACTTTGACATGGAATCAATTCCTTACTTTATGGTAAACCGTCAATTTAGTTTACAAAACTGTCACATTTCGTGAATTTAATCTTTAAACTATTAAAATCAATAAAAAAAAAAATCCTAAAACTATACCATTATTCATCAATTTGGTCATGAGTGAGGGACTAAATTGAAGGTGAAAGTATAATTTAAGGATCTTATAGTTGATTTTAATAGTTTAAGGTCAAATTAATGAGAGAATAATAATTTAAGGACTAAATTGTACCTTTATTTGTTACTTTGCCCATTCCCTAAGACCCCTCCCACCAAAAAATATTCTGTTATACAAGAGAAATGATATTTTGACATTTAAAATTTAATGTCAAATATGATATCATATAGTCATTTCGTGTTCATTCTTTACCGTTCTACATCAAATCTAATACAACATCCGTTGGTTTGACAATATTAAAACAAAAAAAGAAACTTGGTCAAACAATATTAAAAAGAGAAATGCTAAGGTCACACTCCCTAACACACTCTTTAACACACTCCAATTAAAATTAGACACATCTTACCACTCATTGTATTTCTTTAACCTAGAATCGGCTATCTAAGTTGAACAGACGCTGTGTTTTTTATTTTTTTTTTCATTCTTCTTTCATTGTCTCTCTCACAATGAAATTGAAAGATTGTTGTGTGAGAGATATCGCAGCAACAGTGCCAAAAAAGGGTGAGACAAATAGGGTGAAACTAAAACCCCTTCAATCTTTAATCTCATATACCAAAACTTCAACACACAAAACAAATCAAACGAAAAAAAGAAAGAAAACAGATCTGTCAATCTTTTTGTTCAATAAAAAATTATGTTATGCTTGATATTTCTTATATCTTCTTGGTGGATTCATTATACCAGGGTGGACTTCAAGATACCCTTGTAAACCTTGATTTTTTCCAACATGCGAGAAGGATGAAATGGCTCCTTCAAGGAAACCTAAATCTCCAAATTCATTTTTATTAAGTCTGTTTGATTATAACAATTCTTTAAAATGAAAGAGAATTATAAGACCGGTGAAGAATTGCAAGAATAGAAACGGGGAAGAACTGTACGAAAGAGAATAATGGTGATTGAGTCACAATGAGATTTTTGTTTGTTTGAATGTTTAGCAACTTGAACAACCAGCTACAGGTTAAAAGAGTGGGTGAGGTGGCAAATTTTAATTGAAGTGTGTTAAAAGAATGTGACCCTAGCATTTCTCTATTAAAAATTACGGACAACGGAAATAAAAAGATGCAACATTAGCATGTTCAAAAGGAAATGCCAAAAACTTAAATAAAAACTTGCTGGTTGACAAAATCACACGAAAATATGTGTTGATCAATTAGTTTTATATATAGAGTGATAGATTTTAAAAGAACCAAGTAAAACTGGGTTGAACTGATGTTAATTGATTCAACTGACTTATTTTTGGAGATCTCACGGATTCAATCTCTACTGCTATCTTTAAAACGTTACAGTTTTTATTTGACACTCGTACTCTAACCTGCTAAGTACCCAAGTACATTTGTAATTTTTATAACTGCTTTCACAAATAGGGAAATTGCTAACGAGTTGATTTAAAAACTATTCAAACATTTTTAGATCCAAATCATAAATCGGACAAAGTTATTACAACAGAGTATTGTGTTCAAATACAAATAAGTGAAATGTATCCATCAACACAATATATTACATTTTAAGGTACAAACCATAAGTTTCTTCAGGCTCCAAACAACTCATGTTTCCGACATAAGTTCTTACTTCATGTATTTGTGCAGGAATTTCCTATGGAAATCATTCCTGATAGTGTCATTGATGAATCGCTTTGCGAGCTTGGTTTCTCCACGGGCTTGATTTTTGAACACCACATCATCATCCCACCTAAACCAAACAAATTTAAAAAAAAAATGAGATCATGACAGCGGATTAATGGAATTTAGACCGTAAAGATTTAGTCACTTAAAATTTTAAAGTGGTCGGTCCAGTTATGGACCATTTGCATGTTACTACTTCCAATTGTGCACTACTGTTCAAGCACACAAACCAGCACACCACAAATAACACTTGAAAAATAAAAAATGTGAAGACCTATTTTCTGTAAAAGATAGATAGAAGTGCATACAACAGTAGTGCAATAGTCAAATGGCGGATCCACCTAAATATCAAGATTCAAATTATAACCATTGATTGGAAAATCAATAGTTAAGATTCAAATAGCTTTATAATTTGTTATACATGGGCATACAATCACAATATCAATCATTGACTTTTCAATCAACAGTTATAATTTTTTCAGTTTTCCACATGAATTGACTCCCTCACTTTAAAGAAGAGAAATGCCAAACTATTAGGGTTTCAGTTAAATAAGTCCTTTTGGTTAAATAAGTCCTTTTGGTTAAGTGGGCAGTTTGATAAATATAAGGATTCAAACCTTCTTTTGACACTGAAAGATGTCGGATTATTGATCAATGGGTTTCCACGCATAAGCTCTGCCTCCTTTACTTTAAGATCTTCCTCTTGTTGTTGTTGTTCCTGCACAAAGATAATTTACATTTTAAATAAGGGTGATTTACATATGTTCATAACTTATAAACATCATTACAAATTTACAACCAATTAGCAAGCAAAAGGTATTTGTTACTAAGATAGGTTTTACAACCCACAAGTAAGAATTGAAGAATAGAATGGTTGACATAACAAAGAGAATTCTCCTAAAAGGATTTCCCCTTCAACAAAAATTATCTAATTTTCAAAATGAACCCTCAAGTCCTCTATTTATCGACATGATCTCCCTTATAAATTCCTAACCACTTTAACTATTCCCAACTGATGTACATTCTAATTAGCTTCTCTTACTCGAAAAAAAAATAAAACATAAACTAGCTTCTCTAATAGTCCTCCTTCTATCCTAAGAGAGGGGTTACGACCACAAGTTCAATGTCCCATCTAAAGAGGTTCAATGGCAAAGACTTTAAAAAGCTAAAAGAATGATGTTACCTTGCGCAGCTTTTCCTGTGCCCTTTCCTTCTTTATTTGTTCAAGCTCAGCCAGCAAAGCTTCAGTGTCATCCTCATCGTCGTCATCATCACTGATAAAGACAGTAAGTAACATTAGGGTATGCTACTATTTACAAACACAAGGAACTTGTTGCATTTCAAGCGTTGATGTAAGAAATTTGACTTCAATTCAAATAGCAACGAAGATTATCTAAATGCATCTAGAGCTGCTTGGCTCACAAAAAACATGCAAAAAGACATTAAGCATGACTTCTTTTAAGGGGAAAAAAGTATCCCTCGTGTGATAAAATGTTTGTTATTTTTTAAGATGCCAAGTCTCAAACCGAGGACCACAAAGGTTGAAGAGTAAATCTTGCAACCAAATGACTCATGGTAAACTGGCCAATAGAAATAGCATGCATATTGATGCAGATATGCTCATGTATGCATGCTTGAAAGCTTGTCTAAATAAAATAACAACCCTTGATTGTTCTACAAATCCTAAATGATACATGCATATAAACAAGAACTTTAATCACACACATGGTTCAATTTAACTCAATTATATATACACACAAAGATACGTCATATACACAATTGATATCGTTCACATGAAGTTTATGCCAAATTATCAACCTTTCATCATCACTGTTGACTTCAACGTCAGAATCATCTGCATCAACACTGCGTGGAATGATGTTGTCTTCAATATCTCTTTTTGTTCCTGTTAAGATAAAGACTCATCAAATTAAAAGACTGAATATAAATATTTCATGGCTTCTTTTCTTCTCCTTTTCTTGGATAGTAATTGGAAAATCGTGTCAATGTGAAAAGTAATGAAGTCAGTTAATTTATAATAAAAGAATACCTTCCAAAAATAGATGGCCACCCCTTCCATGATCCCTGTCGTCTGTCAGAGCATGGAATAAAATTAATTAAACATTCACAATTTGCGATAAAAATGAAAACTTGTCTCACAGGAATTATGGAATTCAAATACTACACGTATAAACTTGCAAAGCATCAGACATTGATGACAGTTCTTAGTTCTTACCATTATACGATTTATTTTTTGATGAGAAGTGCCTCCTTTCACGTTCATCAAGTTCATCGCGTAGGCTCCTTCTCTTTAACTCATCCTGTGTATCCTGCCCGTCTTTCCTATAAAAGGTATAAATGCAACATCAGCAAAACCGCATACTAACATGATAACATGGAAAACTGACAACATGTAAAAAACAGTGTAGCTTCTTAATCATTTAAAAGAGAGCGGAGGGTTAGAAAAGGAAACTGTGAAGAAACCATTTCAATAACTATAGTGGCATCGCCTAACACATCAAGGGACTAAAATGGTTGTTTACCCTTTGCAATTGAGGAGGTGGGGGAACAAAAGTGAGAGAAAATCACCAATTCACCACCTGAAATTGCAGGGGTCGAGCATTTACCCGCTTGAAATTTGCGAATAGGCAAAAAAGGACCCTTATTTCAAATGACACTGGGTAACTTGGTCCTTCTGTTTTTGTAAGAAAAAGTTCGACATTAAGTGATAAAATTCACAGGCTAGTTTGCTAGTAATTGACATAATTCAGCGACTAATTTGCCAGTAAGTGATATAAATTGGGCACTAATTTGACAGTAAATCGAACAAGTTGCTCGACCTAATTTAAAATCAAGGTCTTTTTTGCTTATTTGCAATTTTCAAGGGGGTAAATGCCCGACCACAACAATTTCAGGGAGCAAATCGGTGATTTGCTCCATAAAATTATAACATTTTGTATCCAGTTACCCAAGTACAGATTTTCAATAAGATAAATATATACCGTATTATCATTATAACAATAACTTCATGCATCAATTGTGTGACCTACTCTATATGACAATACATCACCTATCAATAACATAGAAAAATTTCCATGAAAAAACTAACTTATCAACAGAAATTACAGTAACTATACCTCAAGTTCAAATTAACTTAACATAATGAACACAAATCAATGAATTTTAATTACCCATAACAAGATAAGCAATCACAACCTAATTCCGCGAATAAACTCAAATCGTGCATGGTATTACATAGATAAAAGGTTCAATTAGCAAAAAAAAAAAAACTAGCTTTAATTGAAATAAAAATCAACAAAAAATTGGGGAAAAAAACCTACCTAGGTTTGAGAGTGGTGTGAGATGCGATATCTCTTGAAGAGTACTTTTGGGAAGGACCGAAAATTCGAGTACCGCCTTGTTCGTTTCCACCTTTGGCCGGTGCCCAGGTTGGTCTAGCGGCGGTCGTCATCTGATCGAGGTTGCGACGCTTTCTGTCACCGACTTTGTTTTCCGGTGATTGAAGAAAGAAAGAGATGAATACGAATGATTTAGTGTGAGCGAAAACGTGTATAAAAGAAAATTGGGCTAAGCTCACGGGCCTGGGCTTAATCCCTAATAATATTTTAAAGAGAGTAGAGACATTTCTAAATGCACCCTACATGTCATGTGAAGGTACTAAAAGAGACATTTTCGTTCCTCTATCTTATTTTATTTTTTTAAAACAAAATATTTTCTATAGCAACAAAACACGTTTCTATTAAAAAAAAAAAATTTAACCTATTTGGCTAAGGCTGGATACCATTAGATGTCTCGAGTAGAATTATCCATCTACATTATCATAGCTTCAATTGGTTATCGAACATGAAAATTTATGAGAATATTAAGCATTTTTGTTGGCTTATTTTGCATGAAAGTCTTCTTACTTGTGTCTTATGTGGGTAATTGGGATGTCAGTTCTATTTATGTTGGAAACTCTCAGCCAGCCACCGGATTCTTGGATTGGTTTGTTTATCATGTTATGTCCTTCGACGAGATTATGTTTATTGTCACTCGATGGGTTATCTGGCAAGCTCAAAACTATTTAGGGTGTGTTTGAATTGAAGGTTTAAGAGGAGAAGTTAGGGGAGAGTTTACTTTTCTTTTTTAAATTACGGACTATATAACATGTTTTTCTAAAATAAATTAAGTATGATTGAAGTATTATATGATCGTTTATCATGTTAATATCTTAACTTTTTTAAAAAACATTTCCAATGTCCGTAATTTAAAAATGAAAAGTAAATCCTCCCCTCCATTCCCCTCCTAAACCCTCCATCCAAACACACCCTTAGGCTCTGTTTGGATTGACGGAATAGAATGGAGCGGAGCGGAATGGAATATGATGGAATGGAGTGGAGCGGAGCGGAATGGAATAGAGATTCCATTCCACTGTTTGGGTATTTTATAAAGAAAGTGGACGGAACGAACCAAATTATGACTTTTTTTATTCCATTTTGCCCCTATTTAAAAACATTATTATTATCTAAAACATATTTTTACTATAATTTTTTTAGAAACAAAACATATACATATTGGATTTTCTTTTCCGAATCAAGAAGAGAACAAGTTGATGAAATTAATTTTAGATATCCAAGAAAAGGATGTGATATCATCTACTAAACATGTCCCTCAAAAAAAAAAATTCATCTACTAAACATACCTCTTAAGACAGTCCAGCTACTAAACAAATTTGGGATAAAATTCCAATGCAATGTAAGTACGTAAAATTTCACAATTTCTTTACTAAGACTTGATTTCATGTTTTGAAAAAAAAAAATTGCTGGAAAAATGGCATTGAGGGAATACGAACTAAAAAAAGTAGTGAAGCTTACACTGTCAAATAGAAACAAACATCTTAAATTAAAATAGATATACATACATAGTGAATTATCTTAATAGAAGAAATGTGAAATGTGAAGTATATTGTATTTGAGAGAAATTCAATAAGAAATAATATAATGAAGATAAGGGTAAAATGGTAATATTTGAATTATAAAGTCTCATTCCATTGGATACACCCCAAATTGGGAGGAATGAAAAAAATGAAGGATTTGATGGTATGAGATGGAATGGGTTTTATGTTCCATTCCATTCCATTCATTTTTTGCAAATCCAAACAATGGAATTTAATAAGTTACCACTCCATTCCATTCTATTCCATCACATTCCACCAATCCAAACATAGCCTTAATGTTAAATGACGAGAATTGGACTAGCCGTCAATGTCTTAGTAAAGGTAATTCTTTTGTGACCCTCTTTTTTTAGGTCCTTGGTACTCCTTTCATCTAGAAATCGATGTGAGAGTTCACATATTGTCCTCCTCTCGACGACCACATAAAAGTGAATGTTTATGACAACTTTTCATTTTCATAACCCCGTCACATCAGGTTTTAGTGGTGTTGTGCGCAAAAGTAATAGAGAATGACTTTTTTCGGTTCTCTGGATTTATTGGAATTACTACCTTATTGTGTGCAAAACTCCATGTCATTTTAAATCGGAACTACTACTCTTCATCTCTATGTCTCCCTCATCGGACAAATTCGTCACCTTAAATTAGGGGATTGAAACATCTCCTTGCAACACGCTTTTTAGAGAAGACAATGAATGTGATACTTGAGATACAAAATATTGATCCTCCATCAATGACATCCAAGAGATTTAGAATAGTTGTCCTCTTCAACTCAATCTCATGTAGTTGACTGATGTTGTAAGTGTTGCCACTTCGCGAGCGTAGTTTCATCTATTTTTCGTTGTTTTATTTAATATTGTTTTTCCATTCCACCGCACAAAAAACCTCAATCAAGAACGTGTTAGGTTGTGTAGTCATGTCTAGGAAAGAAAAACACTAGAACTTGAAATTTCCAAAATCAAATAAAAAATAATTAGTGATTGTAATTTTTTCAGATCAGAAATTTTATTCTAAATCAATTGTCTTGTGGATATTTTAAAGCAAAGGAGAGAATCTGTTGGAACACTAGTATATATTGGGGAGGAACTTGGAGTATGCTAGTGAGGAATGGGGAGCCATTGGAATATAAACACAAGGAAGAAGAAACTAGTGTTAGTGTGAATTGAAAATTTTCTATGTCCCACATTGGGTAAATCACACACTCTAGTAGTGTTTATATATGTGGGATTTCAATCCCAAGGGTGTGCCCTTGGGGTACCCACTTTTGTGAACGGAGTGAGCCATGCCAAAAATTATATAACACGCGCGACGACGCCGCCGTCCGTCCGACCGGGCCGGGCTTGGGCTTGGGTCTGGGTCGAAAAAAGGAATAATTTTTTGGGCTCAGAAAATAAAAAAAAAACTTTCAGATTTTTTTTGCTCCGAAATTTCCGCGAGACCAAGTCTCTCCCACGTTTTCCTTGCTCGCGCGTCCGCCCAAGCTTATCCCCACGTTCCACACGTTTACGCGTCGTGGGTGACCGTTATCCGGGTCGTGGGCGAATATTGGCGGGTCGCGAACTGGGTCGTGGGCTAAACCGCGGGTTTTGAACCGGAAATTCTCCCTATAAATAGAGAGCTCAGGACTCTCATTTCCTTCATCCCAAAACCGAGAATCGAACGCTCTTCTCTGGTTTTCTCCCCCTTCTCATCTCCCGCGGTTTGTGTTGACGAACCGTTCTTTTCCCTCCTCCTCTGTGGGCTTTCGGTTTTTTTTTCTGTGGCTTTCGGTATAGAGTGGTTTGCGAACCATATCAGAGTGGTTTTTTGTAAACCATATTGAGGTGTTATTCTCGAGCGATTTCTGGCAGTGCAGCCTTTAATCGTACAGAAAGAATCTGGGCTGTTTTATCCTGGAGACGCCACGGTTGATAGTCTACCTTGCACAATTTAGGTAGTGCCGTGAAACGTCTTAAAGAAAGCGACCTGGTCGTGACTCACCCCGGTAATAGTTTCAAAGCTCTCTCGTAATTTTAAAATCCAAAAACAACATTTTTAAGACGTTTCAATACGATACGATGAGTTCTGAAAAGATTACCGCGGTTTCAGCTGATGATTTTAACAAACCGTTTCTGTTTACGGGCAGCCACTTCAAACGTTGGCAACAAAAGATGCTGTTTTTTCTAACTACTAAGAAAGTTGCCTACGTTCTGGAGGATGCTATGCCTGTAGCACCTACGAGTTCGACTCCTGCTGGATCGAATACAAACGGTGGTGCAGCAACAGACAATGCTGCTGAGAAAGCTGATGCTGATAAACAGCTAGCCATAGACATTGCTCTATGGAAGGAAAATGACTACCTCTGTAAGAATTATATTCTTAATAGACTCACAGACCCTCTGTATGATTACTACAGACTCTGTGACACTGCCAAACATTTATGGGAGGCACTGCAAAAGAAATATGACACGGAAGAGGCTGGTGTTAAGAAATACGCCGTAAGCCGCTACCTGAATTTCAAAATGAGTGATGATAAGTCCGTCGAGGCACAATCACATGAGCTGCAACAAATTGCTCACGAGATCATAGCTGAAGGGATGGAACTTCCCGAACAATTTCAAATAGCTGTGATTATTGATAAGCTGCCTCCTGCTTGGAAGGACTTCAAGAGTCTTCTTAGACACAAAACTAAGGAGTTCTCTCTTGAAAGTCTGATTACTCGCCTTCGTATTGAAGAAGAAGCGAGAAGGCAGGACCAGAATGAAGAGGTGTTTGCTGTTTCTAACAACAACACTAAAAAGAAATCTGTAGGCGCTGTTCTGAAGCCTGTTGGCAAACAGTTTAAGAATCAAAACCGCCCTATGAATAAGAATTCCAACAGGAATAAGACTGGGAACAATCCAAGACCCCAGATTCAACAGCCACCAAGGAATGATGCTGCTACTCCTTTCAATTGTTACAATTGTGGACTACCAGGTCATATGGCACGCAAGTGCAGAAACAGAACCAACCGACCAGCACAGGCTCACATGACTACTGCTGCTGCACCTGATGAGCCCTATGTGGCTATGATTACTGAAATTAACATGATTGCAGGTTCTGATGGCTGGTGGGTGGACACTGGTGCTTCTCGCCATGTCTGCTACGATAAAGATATGTTCAAGACATATACTGCCTGTGATGATCAGAAGGTGTTGCTGGGAGACTCCCACTCCACTGATGTTGCTGGAATCGGAGATGTAGAGCTGAAGTTCACCTCTGGAAAGACTCTGATATTGAAGGATGTGCTGCACACTCCTAAGATTAGGAAAAATTTAGTTTCAGGTTTTCTTTTAAATAAGGCTGGGTTTGTTCAAAGCATTGGGGCTGATTTGTACACCATCACTAAGAATGGTATTTTTGTTGGGAAAGGGTACGCCACTGATGGCATGTTTAAGTTGAACATTGATATTAATAAAATTTCTTCTTCTGCTTATATGTTGTGTGATTTTAATATTTGGCATTCTAGACTCTGTCATGTTAACAAAAGAATTATTTCTAATATGAGCGGTTTAGGATTAATTCCTAAAATATCTTTAAACGATTTTGAAAAATGTCAATTTTGTAGTCAAGCGAAAATAACCAAAGAATCACATAAATCAGTAACAAGAATAACCGAACCTTTTGATTTAATTCATTCTGATTTATGCGAATTAGATGGAAACTTGACTAGAAATGGAAAAAGATATTTCATCACTTTTATAGATGACTGCTCGGATTACACCCATGTGTATTTAATGAGAAATAAAAATGAAGCGCTTGAAATGTTTAAACTGTATGTAAAAGAAATTGAAAATCAATTCAATATTAGAATCAAGCGTTTTAGAAGTGACAGAGGGACCGAATATGGATCACATACATTCAATGAGTATTATAAAGAACTCGGAATTATTCATGAAACAACTGCTCCTTATTCTCCTGAAATGAACGGTAAAGCGAAAAGAAAAAATAGAACGTTTACCGAATTAGTAGTTGCAACAATGCTTAATTCCGGAGCAGCGCCTCATTGGTGGGGAGAAATTTTATTGACTGTTTGCTATGTGCTAAACAGAGTACCCAAAACAAAGAACAAAATTTCTCCATATGAAATTTTGAAGAAAAGACAACCAAACTTGTCTTATTTTAGAACATGGGGCAGTCTTGCCTATGTAAGGAAACCAGACCCCAAAAGAGTCAAACTAGCAAGTAGAGCCTATGAATGTGTATTCATTGGGTATGCCTTAAATAGTAAAGCCTATAGGTTTTACGACCTGAAATCTAAAATGATCATAGAATCTAATGATGCTGACTTCTATGAAAATAAATTTCCTTTTAGGTCAGGAGACAGTGGGGGTAATAGTGGGGGCACCGATAATGCACCTCTTGATCAACCTTCTGAAATCCGAACAAGCAATGAAAACATCGAAAAAGATGTTATAGAACCTCGTAGAGGTAAGAGAGCAAGGATTGCTAAAGATTATGGCCCCGAATACGTGGCATATACACTAGAGGAGGATCCATCAAGCATCAAGGAAGCTCTGTCTTCCATTGACGCTGATTTATGGCAAGAAGCTATAAATGATGAAATGGATTCTCTAATGTCCAATGAAACCTGGCACCTAACTGACTTGCCTCCTGGATGCAAGACTATAGGTTGTAAATGGATTTTGAAAAAGAAACTAAAACCTGATGGATCAATCGATAAATACAAGGCACGCCTTGTAGCCAAAGGTTTTAGACAAAGAGAAAATGTAGATTTCTTTGATACATATTCACCAGTAACTAGAATCACGTCCATTAGGGTACTAATCTCATTGGCGGCTATCCACAATTTGATAGTACACCAAATGGATGTAAAAACTGCTTTTTTAAACGGTGAATTAGAAGAAGAAATCTACATGGATCAACCTGAAGGTTTTGTAATCCATGGACAGGAGAACAAAGTTTGTAAGTTAGACAAATCTTTGTATGGTCTAAAACAAGCACCGAAACAATGGCATGAGAAATTCGACAACCTAATGATTGAGAATGAGTATAAGGTGAATGAAAGTGACAAGTGTATTTATTATAAGTGCGAAAATAACACTTGCACGATCATATGTCTATACGTAGACGACTTACTCATATTTGGTTCAAACCTCAATGTCATTAAAGATGTGAAATCATTGTTGTGCCACAACTTTGATATGAAAGACCTAGGAGAAGCAGATGTAATTCTTGGAATCAAGATTACTAGAACTGATAATGGAATTTCCTTGAATCAATCTCACTACATTGAGAAGATCTTAAGGAAATATAATTACTTCGAACAAAAGAATTATTTCTAATATGAGCGGTTTAGGATTAATTCCTAAAATATCTTTAAACGATTTTGAAAAATGTCAATTTTGTAGTCAAGCGAAAATAACCAAAGAATCACATAAATCAGTAACAAGAATAACCGAACCTTTTGATTTAATTCATTCTGATTTATGCGAATTAGATGGAAACTTGACTAGAAATGGAAAAAGATATTTCATCACTTTTATAGATGACTGCTCGGATTACACCCATGTGTATTTAATGAGAAATAAAAATGAAGCGCTTGAAATGTTTAAACTGTATGTAAAAGAAATTGAAAATCAATTCAATATTAGAATCAAGCGTTTTAGAAGTGACAGAGGGACCGAATATGGATCACATACATTCAATGAGTATTATAAAGAACTCGGAATTATTCATGAAACAACTGCTCCTTATTCTCCTGAAATGAACGGTAAAGCGAAAAGAAAAAATAGAACGTTTACCGAATTAGTAGTTGCAACAATGCTTAATTCCGGAGCAGCGCCTCATTGGTGGGGAGAAATTTTATTGACTGTTTGCTATGTGCTAAACAGAGTACCCAAAACAAAGAACAAAATTTCTCCATATGAAATTTTGAAGAAAAGACAACCAAACTTGTCTTATTTTAGAACATGGGGCAGTCTTGCCTATGTAAGGAAACCAGACCCCAAAAGAGTCAAACTAGCAAGTAGAGCCTATGAATGTGTATTCATTGGGTATGCCTTAAATAGTAAAGCCTATAGGTTTTACGACCTGAAATCTAAAATGATCATAGAATCTAATGATGCTGACTTCTATGAAAATAAATTTCCTTTTAGGTCAGGAGACAGTGGGGGTAATAGTGGGGGCACCGATAATGCACCTCTTGATCAACCTTCTGAAATCCGAACAAGCAATGAAAACATCGAAAAAGATGTTATAGAACCTCGTAGAGGTAAGAGAGCAAGGATTGCTAAAGATTATGGCCCCGAATACGTGGCATATACACTAGAGGAGGATCCATCAAGCATCAAGGAAGCTCTGTCTTCCATTGACGCTGATTTATGGCAAGAAGCTATAAATGATGAAATGGATTCTCTAATGTCCAATGAAACCTGGCACCTAACTGACTTGCCTCCTGGATGCAAGACTATAGGTTGTAAATGGATTTTGAAAAAGAAACTAAAACCTGATGGATCAATCGATAAATACAAGGCACGCCTTGTAGCCAAAGGTTTTAGACAAAGAGAAAATGTAGATTTCTTTGATACATATTCACCAGTAACTAGAATCACGTCCATTAGGGTACTAATCTCATTGGCGGCTATCCACAATTTGATAGTACACCAAATGGATGTAAAAACTGCTTTTTTAAACGGTGAATTAGAAGAAGAAATCTACATGGATCAACCTGAAGGTTTTGTAATCCATGGACAGGAGAACAAAGTTTGTAAGTTAGACAAATCTTTGTATGGTCTAAAACAAGCACCGAAACAATGGCATGAGAAATTCGACAACCTAATGATTGAGAATGAGTATAAGGTGAATGAAAGTGACAAGTGTATTTATTATAAGTGCGAAAATAACACTTGCACGATCATATGTCTATACGTAGACGACTTACTCATATTTGGTTCAAACCTCAATGTCATTAAAGATGTGAAATCATTGTTGTGCCACAACTTTGATATGAAAGACCTAGGAGAAGCAGATGTAATTCTTGGAATCAAGATTACTAGAACTGATAATGGAATTTCCTTGAATCAATCTCACTACATTGAGAAGATCTTAAGGAAATATAATTACTTCGATTGTAAACCTGCGAGCACACCTTGTGACCCAAGTGTGAAGCTATTTAAGAACACTGGAGATAGTGTTCAACAAACTGAGTATGCGAGCATCATTGGCAGTCTTAGATATGCCACTGATTGTACTAGACCCGACATCGGCTACGCCGTGGGACTACTATGCAAGTTTACGAGCAGGCCAAGCATGGAGCATTGGCAAGCTATCGAAAGAGTCATGAGATATTTGAAGAAGACCATGACTCTAGGACTACATTATCAGAGATATCCTGCAGTGCTTGAAGGATACAGTGACGCAGATTGGAACACCTTATCAGATGATTCCAAAGCGACCAGTGGCTATATATTTAGCATTGCTGGAGGAGCTGTTTCCTGGAAATCCAAGAAACAGACCATTCTGGCTCAGTCCACAATGGAATCTGAGATGATAGCTCTAGCTACTGCTAGTGAAGAAGCAAGTTGGCTAAGATGCTTGCTATCTGAAATCCCTTTATGGGAGAGACCGTTACCAGCTGTGTTAATTCATTGCGATAGTACCGCGGCTATTGCAAAGATTGAGAATCGTTATTACAATGGTAAGAGACGACAGATAAGACGAAAACACAGCACAATAAGAGAATATCTCTCGAATGGAACGGTAAGAGTAGATTTCGTACGAACAAATGAAAACTTAGCTGATCCTTTGACGAAAGGACTAAACAGAGAGAAAGTCGCAAATACATCCAGTAGGATGGGACTAATGCCTATTGATCATAAGTGATGGTAACCCGACCTATATGACTGGAGATCCCAAGAACTAGGTTCAATGGGTAATAACAAGTCGCAAGTGATAGAACATGCTATGAGATCGCATGATCCTGCAGTGACCGAAGGATGAGATAATAGAAACTCTTAATGAGATCTATACTCCCGATGGAGTGAAGTACATAGCTACAGGAGTACTTCTGATAGACTCACCTATACGTATGTAGAACTGAGGCCGGTTCTTATGGAATTTCGAGGCAGAATTCCTAGAGCATTCGTTAAAACTGGGATAGACGTGCAAGGCCATTAACGCACGGGCTTTTAGAAAACACCTAAGGAAAAAAGGTTGTGTGTGGGTCCTATGTCTGAGATAGAGTTCAATGCTGTAAGCAACTCTCGTTAATCGGAATACTACTCACTATGCAAAGGTTCAAGTTGTTGGCGACACCTTTGTTTACTAGCAATCTTTAAGAAACGTCTAAGACGTAACTATCGAAAACCAATTTTGAATTCAAGTGGGGGATTGTTGGAACACTAGTATATATTGGGGAGGAACTTGGAGTATGCTAGTGAGGAATGGGGAGCCATTGGAATATAAACACAAGGAAGAAGAAACTAGTGTTAGTGTGAATTGAAAATTTTCTATGTCCCACATTGGGTAAATCACACACTCTAGTAGTGTTTATATATGTGGGATTTCAATCCCAAGGGTGTGCCCTTGGGGTACCCACTTTTGTGAACGGAGTGAGCCATGCCAAAAATTATATAACACGCGCGCGACGACGCCGCCGACCGGGCCGGGCTTGGGTCTGGGTCTGGGTCGAAAAAAGGAATAATTTTTTGGGCTCAGAAAATAAAAAAAAAACTTTCAGATTTTTTTTGCTCCGAAATTTCCGCGAGACCAAGTCTCTCCCACGTGTTCCACGTTTTCCTTGCTCGCGCGTCCGCCCAAGCTTATCCCCACGTTCCACACGTTTACGCGTCGTGGGTGACCGTTATCCGGGTCGTGGGCGAATATTGGCGGGTCGCGAACTGGGTCGTGGGCTAAACCACGGGTTTTGAACCGGAAATTCTCCCTATAAATAGAGAGCTCAGGACTCTCATTTCCTTCATCCCAAAACCGAGAATCGAACGCTCTTCTCTGGTTTTCTCCCCCTTCTCATCTCCCGCGGTTTGTGTTGACGAACCGTTCTTTTCCCTCCTCCTCTGTGGGCTTTCGGTTTTTTTTTCTGTGGCTTTCGGTATAGAGTGGTTTGCGAACCATATCAGAGTGGTTTTTTGTAAACCATATTGAGGTGTTATTCTCGAGCGATTTCTGGCAGTGCAGCCTTTAATCGTACAGAAAGAATCTGGGCTGTTTTATCCTGGAGACGCCACGGTTGATAGTCTACCTTGCACAATTTAGGTAGTGTCGTGAAACGTCTTAAAGAAAACGACCTGGTCGTGACTCACCCCGGTAATAGTTTCAAAGCTCTCTCGTAATTTTAAAATCCAAAAACAACAGAATCATCATCCACACGGTTACCACCCAAGCACCATTGTTATGATCTATATAGTCGCCATAATATATTTGTGGCCAAGCAGCAACAACGTCCCCCATGTCGCATCAAAGCAATCATTTATTTTATTGAGAGCCTGTGTGTAGTCATGCACTTCTAAGATGAACACCACCAGTGTCTTCCTCACAACACATTTTCCCATGTCTCATTTTCATTTTGACCGCTTCTAGAAGCTTTGTTGCAGTGGTTTCATAGAACAACATACAATGATTTAATAACATGTACAATGAAGAAAAACTTCCATTAGTGGATTGCATATACAACATCCTTTTTCCTATCTTATCCCACATAGAATGAGATGGAGTGAAACAAATCATATATAGGAATATGTCTACAAAAGTTGAAGTTTTTTTAAAAAGGAAATTGCTCAATCTCATGAATACAACCGAATAACTTTCATTAATGGATTGAATGTTTTATGTCCTACATATATTTTTATTTCTTTTCAAAATTAAAGTACGTGTCTGGTCGTGCTTTTTTGTGTAACAAATTAATTATTCATAAGAAATAACAATACTCTATAATATTCATGTATGGATTTTCTCAAAAAAAAAATATTCATGTATGGATAGACGCGAGTTGCTCGAGTTTTAAAATGGCAAGCCCTATATATCAAACTCAAATCAACCACCTTCACATAAATTAAAAAAAAAAATCGATTAGGCATGTGTTTGTGGTGTTGTCCCCTCAATTATGTTGGTGTCTTTATGTGGAAAAAAACGGTGTAAACCTACAATGCAAAAATAAAAATATAACTTGCAACATATATTTACTCAAAAAAAAAAAAACTTGCAACATATATTTACTCAAAAAAAACTTGCAACATGTATTTTAAGTAAAACAAATTAATTTTTTATTTTACAGAAAATACAAATATAGTTTTGTCAAAAAAATATATTGTTGAAAATAAGTATTTTTTCTTAATAAAAATTATTTAGGTGATTGACGAAAAGGGACCAGCCAGCAAATCATCACTCTCTCTCTCTCTTTCTGGTTTCAACGATCTGCATAACATTGCAATTTCTATTTGTGCACATCAATAGTCTTATAGTCGTGGCATCAAATTAACCACACCAACAACAACATCGAATGAACATCAACTGAGATCCAAAACCAAATCATCGTGGACACTTTCCTCTTTATTATGACTAATTTCTCATCATACAAATCGAATTAAACAACAATTCATACAACTACTAATACTTTAAGTCTCATAAATTGATAAATATGGGCATGAAAATTATCGAAATCGTAGAATCAAGTCCAAAAAGACATCAAACCAAATCAAATACTACTACTATAGTACACACATGAATAAAATAAAAATAAGATACAATAAACACCAAGTTCAATGATAATTGAACAACGGTGAAAAAAAAGTAAATGGAAAGAAAGCACAAACTGGTAGTAGTAATAAATAATAATAAGTAGAACTAGAAATTAAATATGCTTTTGGTATCATGCGTAGATATGCCAGAATCATAACGATCCACCATGATTTTGTGTTATGCCAAACAAAAGCTAAGCAAATACAAAAGAAAGGGATGAAAAAATAATAACTAAGCAAAGTGAATGATAATCACATGATCAAAGTGCGAGCATCGAAAGTGAGTAGAACATTTCCTCTCGATCATTATGCAAGTCATGCTCTGACTGTGTAGAAGTTGAATTAATTGAAGGATTGACAGTAGCTTGTGTTGGGAAGATTAATCTTAAAGCACGTTCCATTCTTTGTACAGTTGAAACTTGAGGTTCACTATTGAAAGCTATTTGACTCAATCTGAAAAGAAACAATTTTGATTGGTAAAGTGCTTCATCTTTGAAGAATCTAAAACCCATCAACAACTTGAGCACACATATGGAAGTTGAAAAACCAGCCACTGCAGGTTTTGCCAATTGTAGATGAAGTTTGAGTATAGTTGCCATGTGCAGAACCATCTTTGAGGATATGTGGAGTGAAGGATTCAAGTTTAGGACTTATCCATTTTTTTGGGAGGAACCTTTCAAAGCACTCTATAGTTTAATAATTAAAGTTTCTTTTTTTGTTCTATACTCGTGGTTTTTTATTTTAATGATGTTTGAAAGGGCAACTTGAGATAAATATGTACTTTATATTGTCACTCCCTCCCTACCGTTGTTTCTTATGAAAATATCTTGTGTCTATGATTGACAAAAGACTTTAAAACCCAAACACGATTGGCATTTAGTTGCACATGGATTTTTTTTATTTATGCACTAGCAGCACTACCATATATAAAGTTGCTTTAAATTTCCTTCAAGAAAAATTGCTTTAAATTTGTTTTGATCTAGGAGCAAACACCAAATGAAATTTCACACATAAAGGAAAGGTAACATGTATAAATCCGGGTAATTACATAAGATGTTTAACACTCCCTCTCTCCAAAATTTTACTAAATCGTTTTTTTTTCTCACACAAATTAAGAAATCTAATTGATTTCATATAAAAAAAATTATGAATTATTTTGCAAAATTAATTATGATTCATCAGCGGTATGGTGAAAATAATCAATTAAAGAATTGAGTAATAAATAGTTAAAAATATAATATATAAAAAATAACATTAATATTTTATTAGCATTATAAAACGATTTATAATTTAAGACAATTTTGTTCCAAAACGTTTTAGAATTTGAGATGGAAAGAGTATTAAGCATCTATAGCATCATATAATAAAAGCAACTCCATATGTCAACTTAGTGGTGTTACTGGTGTACCGACCTCTTCAACAAACAAAAATTAAATAGTGGTGGACCTTGCCTGTCCTTGTTAAGTATTTACAACATAATTATAGAGATCTCAAAACTTGATTAGTATATAGATTTTAGTTGAACATTTTTCTGTTTGCAAATTTTTATTGAACAAAAAAAAATTCAAATTTAAAAAATTGAAATTGAATATTTAAACAGAAATTTAAATAAATTTAAATAATATAGATATTATAAAATAGAAACAAATGAATTAAATTAAAATATATATTATACTATAAAACATAGTATAGTTAACGAATTACGTATTCAAAAGTTAACGAATTACAGTTAAAAAAAAGAAGATAGACAAACTTTCTGCTAGTCAAATTAATGTGGTTTAACAATATCTAGTCAATTCGGATAAGTTTAAGGTTCCTCAGAAAATTAGATAAAGCAAGTAATACTAGTATAACCTTATATTATACGTAAGAAATGCTACACACGATGTTCAATAATTTTCAGGCGTCATACACCAAAAATGTGAAATTAATTACCTAATCCAACTACGTTGTATGGATAGAACTTGTATCGGTTCTTATTAATTATCCAAACAAGTTGTTGATTTTTTAACGGATCTTTATTTTAAATGTTGGTATACTTGGTAGCATTCACAACTTGCAAGTGGTCTATATCTTGTCTTGATTAAAGATAGTAAACTATCTTTCATAAAAGAAAAAGGTAGTAAACTATGACATGGACTAAATTGACAATAATTTTTAATTGAAAATGGGAAAAATAGACATTGCGTGCGAGTGTTTGGTTCGAGGGAAATAGACGTAGTGTGAGTGTGACATTAATTTAGCAAAATTGATTCAAGTGAATTGGATATAAAATGATTAATGTTTCAATATAATTATATAAAAATGGTGTTGATAACAAATTTGAAGCAAAAATCAAATTATAAAGGGAAAATCAATCAATTCTACTAGGAAAAAAGAAAAAAAATCAAACATGTCACGGTTAATTCTAGTATTCTACTACCCCTTTAGAATTAATTTTACCTCCAAAATGGAATCTAACATACATGTATTTGGATGCTAGATGGACACTTTTCTGTATATAAGTGTCATAAGAAATCAAGTATAATTTTGAGTTCCCCATTTGATGGATCAAAAAATGCTTCAAGTGCTGCTGCAGAGCAACATGCTTGAACATTTGTTGATCCTTGGGGTCCTACAGTTCTTGGTGTTGCAAGAAGCTTTATCCCCTGCTTCCAATATCTTTTATCTGCAATCTTAAAATAGAAAGAATAAGAAATAGCTCATAGTGTTGTACTATATGCTTTATAAGATATATGTCATATCTTGGGACTGAATTAGATTTTTATTTATAATTTTGTTCGTTTGCAGATGTGCATGTTTGGATTGATAGTCAGTTTGACAGAATCATGGTGTACCCCCGCAATGTTGGACAAAAACTACACTTTGAAGTATCAACAAAATCACAGTGTCATCGTGATTTCGTCAAACTCACTGTCATTCCAAACATGCATGCAGTCTCCAACACGTGTTAGCCAGCGATTTTTTTAAAAGGAAACTGAGAGTGACCTGGACCAGTTGATATAACAGAATTTTGCAAATCCATCACCCAGTCAATCCACAGCACAAACCCATGACATACTCCGGTTTTGGTGAATTTAACCTGCAACCGACAATGCACAGTATTCTTTATGTAAAACGATTGTAACATCAAGCATTAAACATTTATTATATCAGTTAAGTACCACTTTAGTTCTCCAAAAAAATTGAATGATCCTGTAATATGGCATTCTATGAAGGAAATTGCATTTTCAAATTACAGTTCTGTATAGTATAAAGGTAATGAAAGATAACTGCTTATGTGATATGAACCAACAAACCAGTATTGACGAATGCAATGAAAGATGATTAATCTTTTATAGAAAAATGACATCTGAACAGAAAAGGAGAAAGAACTTTTTCCATGGGTTTCCACTTAAACAAAAGTTTTCCCTTTTCATACAGCTCTCTCAAGTCCCCAAATGATTCCTTCCATTATTATTCCCCCTGGTAGTCTAACCAATATTGTCCCAAACTACCTATGGATTTATAAGCAAAAGCACATATTTTCACAGTTATCAAGGATGACTCAAATGCATTTAATTTTTTCGATTTCATGCAAGAAAAAAAATACATTTCCTAATTAACTAATCTAACCGTTGCCTTCCCTTCTATTCTAAAACGTTATTGAATCGTCTGTTTATAACTGCCTAATAGTTAGGTCAAGTTTTTGTAGTATTTTTCCCTAATTAAGTTATTTATTTATTTAAATAAATAAGTGGTAATTACCCGGTAGGTGCACATAGTGGTAGTTACCCATTTATCAAAAAATGGTCTCTATTCTTTCCCTTAAATTCAGTAACTGCCCATTATGAGTGAGTGGGGAGCAGTTTTATTTTTGCTTGATGGCAGAAGTTATATATAAAGAAGTGCAGTTCATAGTTTTGGTTCCCTAAGCCTAACATCTCTATTAAAAAAACTTACACCATCAAAGTGAGACTGTGGAAGGTTTAGAAGAGCCTCAACATCTTCAAGCACGAGCAATGGCTGGAGGTATGCTTTGATCCTTTAATTTAAGTTTCCATTGTTTAAGGAGAATTTCTTAAATTAAAGGATCAAGACATACCTCCAGACATTGCTCCTGCTTGAAAAAGTTGAGGCTCTTCTAAACCTTCCACAATCTCACTTTGATGGTGTAACATCTCTATTAAAAAAACTTATACCATACACCATCAAAGTGAGACTGTGGAAGGTTTAGAAGAGCCTCAACATCTTCAAGCACGAGCAATGGCTGGAGGTATGCTTTGATCCTTTAATTTAAGTTTCCATTGTTTAAGGAGAATTTCTTAAATTAAAGGATCAAGGCATACCTCCAGACATTGCTCCTGCTTGAAGAAGTCGAGGCTCTTCTAAACCTTCCACAATCTCACTTTGATGGTGTAAGTTTTCTGAATAGAGATGTTAGGCTTAGGGAACCAAAACTATGAACTGCATTTCTTTATATATAACTTCACTTCTTTATATATAATTTCTGCCATCAAGAAGTTACGATACGTGCAAAAATAAAACTGCTCCCCACTCACTCATAATGGGCAGTTACTGAATTTAAGGGAAAGAATAGAGACCATTTTCTGATAAATGGGTAATTACCACTATGTGCACCTAGTGGGTAATTACCACTTATTTATTTAAATAAAGGCTTAAATATGTCATTGGTCCTTGTAAATAGGGCTCATTTGAATTTTAGTCCCTATACTTACTAATCCTTCCATTTCTTCCCTGCAATTATTAATCATTTGAGTTTTGGTCCTAATCACATTTGATTACTTATGTGGCACATGGTTAGTGACGTGGCGTAGTCTGACCGGGAAAGAACATGGATGACTCAACAAATTATACATGAAATGACGATTTTGCCCTTAATGAAACTAGACAAAGGCGAAAAGACAATTATGTCCCTCCATTCTTCTTAATTAGACCATTTTACCCCTTTCTTCTTCTTCCACACCATAGACACGGCCACCAGTAAGATCTGAAACTCAAGTTCATCAAATTTCAATTCAACCGAGCAAATGCAAAAAAAGCAACACCATCATCTTCAACCGAAAATTAAAAAGCTTCAAAATCTTCACTACCACAAATTAAAATCAATTATTAATAACTCCCAAAATTTTAACAATTTAAATCAATCATCAACCTAAACTTCCTCCGACACCCAGCAACTAATCAATCCTCCATCCCAATCTCATAAACTCAAACCTCTCATCATCATTCTCGGACCCAGAAACTCAAACACCATCATCTTCATTTTTGTCTCTCTCTCTCTCTCATGCTTTAAATCATCGTCATGCCTCACTGAATCTCCGGCATCGAATCATCCTCCACCAAGGCCGAACCGGAGCTTCACCGTACGAATTCTTGCTCCGACAACATTAATTTTCTGGGTAATCTACCATTGTTTCGTACCAATATTGTCTTGCAGCAATTTCATTTTACTCACACATGCTTAATCGTATTTGAAGGAAAAAAAAAAAGGGGGAAAAATGGAATTGTAATAGGCGAGATGGCAAGACAGAAGATGCAAGATACTAAGACGATATGGGTGCTTTAGAACTGTGATGGGAGGACGAAGATGGAGACGACGGAGGTCGTGACAGAAGGTGGCGCGGTGGCTGTCTGGCGGACGCCGTGGTGGTGGTTCGCGTGAGAGACGAGAGTGGTAACGAGAGAGACATAAATCGTGATAGGTTGAAGGTGACGGCGTTGCACTGGCTTCCGACGGTGTGGGTGACGGTGACTCTTCTCCCATATTCAGTTTCATGTCTTCTTTTTACAATCTCAGTTTCTGATAACTATGCCACATACTCTTCAAGTGGTGAAGAACAAGGAAAAATGGTTTTTTTTCAAATAACAAGAAACACCATCAGAAGAAAAAAATCATAAAAAATATGAATTTGTTTGTGACAAAAATGTATGTGTTGGTGTTGAATATTTGGTAATGATTCTGTTGAGTGTGATAACAAATTTGATTGTAATTTGTATGTCGAGTGTGAAATTAGAAGTGAAAGGATGAATGGAGTGAAATTTGGTGTTGCTGTTACAAATGTTTTTGTTGTTGAGTACATTGAGATGTGTTGGTGGTGGTGATGGAAGAGAACAATGGTATTGGTGTGGTGGTGAAAGGAAGAAGAAAGAAGGGGCATAATAGTCTTTTCGCCTTTGTCTAGTTTCATTAAGGGCAAAATAGTCATTTCGTGTATAATTTGCTGAGTAATCCATGTTCTTTCCAAGTCAGACTACGTCACGTCACTAATTATGTGCCACATAAGTAATCAAATGTGATTAGGACCAAAACTCAAATGATTAATAATTGCAGGGAAGAAATGGGAGGATTAATAAGTATAGGAACTAAAATTCAACTGAGCCCTATGTGCAGGGACCATAGACATATTTAAGCCTTAAATAAATAAATAACTTAATTAGGGAAAATACTACAGTTTTTCCTTGCAATGATGTCCTCAGATAGCTATTTACTAAATCAAATCAGTTAGTAGGCTACAACACAAACAACCTGCGGAGCAAAAAGACATTTGATACCTTAGTCCTTTACGACACTAGGTACCAAACCTGCTATGCTAATCACGCAAATGCATCCAAAACTTACATGATGGTACCTGGGATTTATCATAGTACCTGGGATTTTCCTTGACATTCGCATATTTGTTTCGTGAAATCAAACTCCATCACATCAAAAGTCTCACTAAGCACCTGAAACATTATACACAATAAGGGTGAACTGAATATTGATACTAGCGCACTATTATTATTTAACAAATGGAGTTTTATTTCGTTGTTCCAATGACGGAAACAGCTTATTGCAGAACGTCAAATTTTTAGTAGATTAATTACATCAAATTCTCCAGACTGCCAAAGGAAAAACGGCAGACAAGGACCCTCTTCCAATTCAGGTAGATGACCACAAGCTCCCAATGTAGCGTTTACACCAGAATGGTCAAAACTTTCTATCTTATTCAAGCAGCAGCGACTTTTCCAAAGATCCTGCAAATTGTTTGTCCCATCAATCCGCTTTCGATGTTCTCCTAATCCTTACTCATTAGCATAAACAAAAATAAATGCTTTCCCAAGATTTATAAAAATGAGGCTTTTCTCAATTCACAGTATGCGTATATTTTAACTTACAGGAAGATGGATGGCACAAGCCCTCAAAATTCCTTTACTCGGAATTATTATAGCATCTTCCGAGAGGATATAATCTAGTGTTGTACGATCCTTCCTAAAACAATCGAGTAAAAGTAAGCAACAGAATGTGGAGGTGGCACCCAAAATAAAACTACCATAATATGAATGCTTCAGACGTATTAAAGCATGTCACATATGACCTAGAAAATCAAGTTCAAGATTATAACATTAGCTCATGAAATATATACCAAAACCGCAGGTTCTGCCATGGAAGCATGCTATCATGTCCAAAATAAAAAGGTTCTGCTATTAAGAGGTCAACCTACAGATCAAACATATAAGCATCAATATTCAGAGATCATAGCAAATAAAAAGGGGAAAATATCCTGAAAATTCAATGAAAAGGAATTGCTATCACATATGCAACTTACATGTTATTTACTACTGCATCCAACAAACAGCTGAACATGAGACAACCTTACAGTGCAGCTAATACATTCTAATTTCTAACTTCTAGTACAGGAGGTGATATTAAAAAAATAGAAAAGGTTTTGAGTCTTGAGTTAGGACCACCAAATAGTGCTCCTTTAGGGCAAAATGCATCCTGGCTCAAATATCAAACACTCTTTGTATGAAAGAAAAAATCAAAAGCATTTCAAATGTGTGCCTTCAAAAGTCTCTTTTAAGTGATTTTTTTTGGGGAAAACTGAACATAGCTACACACCCTAATAAATGATTTCTATTCTACGCCAGGGTAAGATAATTTAATAAAGACTATAATCACAAACCCAAAGTAATAAATAAAAATAAATAATTGCAAATAGAAAATATAAGTATGAAAACAATGACCCTAAGGAAATAAATCTAATAATCTAATTTACACAGGTTTATTACTAGCAAGAAACATAATCAAATTTGCTCATGTGCAATAGTCTGATAAAGCATTTGAAAATAAAATTTAAATTATTATTTCATATGCAATATTATTTCATATGCAATCATGTTTCATAAAAATATATCAAAGTAACACTAGATTTGCATGATTAATCAGTTCAATTCTTTAATTTCCAGGCCTCTGTTCATGGGCACAGTCATTTACATTTTGCATTTATGCTTCATAGGCTTGCATTCATTTAAATTCTGCATTTATGCTTCACAGGCATGAATGAAGTTATCTATGCTACATTTCTAACAGGGCTTGAAATTCATATGAGCAAAGCCACACCAAGCAATTGAAGCAAGTGGAATTAGTAAAGTTCAACCTTTTTCTGGTTTGTATCATGCATGGTTAACTTTTTCACCCCTTTTTCAACAACTTCTATGCAATTAGGTGAAATATTATTTGCACGGGCAGCGGCTTGCAAATATTGGAGGCCATTTTCCTTCAGCCTCGGAAAAGATGATATTACATGTGATGCTTCTGAAAGCTTTGCCACAAGAAGAGGTAAAAA
Source organism: Medicago lupulina (assembly GCA_958299785.1). Lineage (NCBI taxonomy): Eukaryota > Viridiplantae > Streptophyta > Magnoliopsida > Fabales > Fabaceae > Medicago > Medicago lupulina. Next base: position 14,702,814 of record OY283143.1, on the reverse strand, counting down.
CACACTATCATCTGCAACCAAGCATAACGAGGGGCGTCTTCCCTGTAACTGTAAAAATTAATAGTTATTGTAATCATATAGGATAAGTAGACTTAGATGAAGAGCAAAAAGTGTTTTTGTCTACAATTTGTTCCTTATACAGGTGAAAAGATCATTTCTTATGTCATGAGGTGGAGGGAGGAATAGCTTACCACACTTTCTACTGCTTTCAACATCGAAAGCCTCCATCCTTTGTCTCCATAGATTGCAGCCCTTTCTGGTGGAAGTACAAGCTGAAAATCTCCGGTTGTTAAACCACGATGCAAATCCTTAGTTGTTGACACTTGGGTATCTAGATTATACGAGATACTGGTATCATTATGAGTAGCATGTAAATGAATCTCTTCTCCTTTAGATATGGATATACCACTTCCTGGAACAAACCAAACACACTGTTTCCAGTGGTCACACCAATCAACAGGGCCTGGAGAATCGTGAAATGCAACATCAGCAATTAAGATTCTAAAATATTAAAAACTACAACATAAGAACCGCATGCCATGATACATTTTCATATAACTCAGTTTCATGTAACTTAGCTTCCAAACAGTAACAAGGAAATCATAGTAATGCAATGTATTGGTACAACTACTACACTCAAGTCTACACACCATAACCAACAAATTAAATGAAAATAACAAACCCTCACTTGTAGTTGTTGGTGATCTTATCCACCTGGGAGCAGTGGAATAATAAATTGTCCCTTCACGATCAAGTTGAAGTACCCACCTGAAGGACATAAGGAACACTGTAAACTGAAAGGAAATAAATGCTCTGATAGTTGTAATAAAACGGATATATGATTACCAAGAGACAACAGCATGAACTCTGCCATCATCGGTTGCATTTATGCACAGCTCAGTTTCTCCATAACTTTCTGGCCGTTTCCAAAAATCAAATTCAAAAATTTTGAAGGGTTCTGAAAGCTGGATGGATCTTAATTTAAGTAGGAAAGTTACTGCTAATAACTTTTAATGAAGTGAGTTACAAAGTTCTTTTCAAACGCACCGGTGTCAGTTCTTCTCCTATTGGATCAACATGCATGGCATATTGCTGATGTTTAACACTTAAAGCACTTTCAAGTCCAGGAGGGGTAAGTCGAATGCCATCAGATGCACCAGCCTCATTGCTATGCAAATCATGCAATCGCCATAAAAATGTGCTTTCAACTAGCTGAAAAGGAGATCAGAGGGTAAGAGGCAGAAACTTCTGTAAAACTCTAAAGATGAATAATACAACTAAAAGGATCTCTATGTTAACCTGTCCATATGTAGTTGCTCGATAAGGTACAGTAAGAGGGTTTTCCACCAACAAATTGTCATGTGCATGTTGTAGGGTTGGTATAAGCCCCTCACCCAATAATTCTGAATCTAATATCTCGCTCACCTGCAATAATGACATTAATTTCCCAACTGATCAATGAAGGCCTTGCTTCAAAGAGCAACATCTTATGAGATGCCAGAAGTTAGCTATAAATTGGGCTCTCAGAATCACCAATTCATTAGTTTATCTATATACCTATTTTAACAAAAAAGTCTTCTGCGCATAACACATGAAGGAATTTGTCACTTCTATTTCGGCCATTTTTCCCTTACATCTATGCAATCTTACACAGGAACTTTACTAGTATATTAGGGCCTATTTGGATTGACTTATTTGTGTTTATCTGCCAGCATAAGCACTAATGAGACTGATGGAAGAGTTAATGGAAATAGCTCATGACATGTTTGTTTTCAGCTCATTTCCATATGCTCTCCTGTATAGCTTATTAAAACAGCTTATAGCTAATATGAAAACCGTTATTTTATCTTTTGTTATAGAAATGGCTGATAAGCACTAATAGAAAGTTATATTTTGTTATAGAAATAGTTTATACATAAGCACTTAACATACAAAGTTATCTTTCACTATAGAAATAGCTTATACATAAACATAAGCACATAATTAATTAAGTTGTTTATCCAAACAGGGCTTAACAATTAATAAGTAAGGATCGAAGAAGTGATCGTGCTCGTGCTAAAACACAAGTTGAATGAGTGAAATGTGACTTACAAGAACATCAGCACGTGAAGATAAATCAACACCAACTTCAAGTTCATCAGAACGCTTATTAATAACTTTAATTCTTCCTTCCATTCCATTAATCCGCATAACCTTCTTCATCAACTTCACCATCGGAAGATAAGACTCGCACGCCGTTACCGTCCCTTTCCCACCCATAGCTCGTGAAGCCATCATCGAAAGCAACCCAGTTCCAGCACTGCACAATAACACACAACAATTACATTATAAGAAAAAACAAAGCAATTAAAATCGGATTTTTCGCAATGAGAGTACCCGATATCGAGCACGTGGCAAGGTTTGGTGATGGTTTTTTCAATGGCTTCACGAAATGCTGTGTTTCTGGTGGAATCGTTGAGCATGTCTAAGTATGATGTTGTGGCGAGAAGGGGTTGGTTGAACTGGAAGGTTTGTTCGTCGTCGTTGTCTTCGTCGATGATGACCCATTCGGAGTTACCGGTTAAAGGATCGAGCTTGAGCTGGAACATGCGCTGTGAGGAGCTTGAACTCATGGTGGCGGTTAGGGTTTAAGGAAACAGAGAAGTGGCAGTTAGTGTTTTAAGTGCTAAAAGTAAACCTCAGCCGACATAAACAAAGCATGACTAACTTTTACGTTAATGGACAAGTTTTTATCTCTCATAGCATCCAAATTAGAGACTCTCAATTTCAAGGTACTCAACTACTCTTTAACAAAATGTCTATATGAGTTTTACCAATAACATTAAAAAAAAAGGTAATATGGGGGCCACTTAAAAAACAATAGTACAAAGAGAATGATTATTTAAAAAAAAAGAATGTGGAGTCCACTTAAGCATTGAGGTCTTAAGTAAGACCCTGAGTTCTAGAAGACTTTCAAAAAAATATTCCACATTGGGGATATCTAATAGGTACCGGGTCTTAAATGGTGAAGACCTCGCCAATATAAATGCTCTTATATCATATTTTATGGATAAAGTGTTATTTTCTTATTTTAGAAAATATATACTTAGATTAAAAATACTCTGTTGGACAAAATAAGAATTTCATTTTTTGTTACGTGTCTATAACGGTTTTGCAAAATAAGATAAACATTTTTGTTTCTTGTACTTTCACAAATTGCAAATTTGGAAAGGGTTGATAGTAAGTAATGGATACAATTTTGTTGGAGAAATGTTATTTGTAGCATCATTTTGAATAATTTTTTAAACAATTATCTCATTATTCTTACTTTTTTTTCTTCATTTATCTATTGTTTTTCTTAAAAGAAGACGGAATAACGAGATTGTTCTCAAATCATCACAAAGTAAACTCATTTTGTTAAGGAGAATGTCCTAAAAAATCTCACAAAGTACACTCATTTTGTTAAGGCATATGCATGTCACATTGAAGTCCATTAGACTTTGTAGCTTCGTGCAAATATGGAGGTTAATCCCTAGAGCTAAGTTGATATTATCTACCAAAGTGTAGAGTATTCTCTCCAAACGACTCAAGGGTAACGCTACTAAAGTCTTCGTTTTAGGCCTCTCAACAAAAAAAAAAAATTATCATTAGATTTTATAAACAAAAAGACTTCATTTACAAACTAAAAAACCCTCATATATTAAAATTTGTTTTAAGCATCACCTAAAATAAAACTTACTGGAACCAATCCAGACCTAAAGAATACCTAGTATTACATCAGATAGTAAAACTTCCTAAGTCTTAAAGCTTAGGAGTTAGCTGGCAATTTTTGCATCAAAGCATTCAATAGTCAACAATCTAAAAATACTCCAATTTCTTTTATTAGATTAGAAATAAATTTCTTTTAACAGTTTATCATACTTAGACATTTGAGCAATAATTTAAGCAAAAGAAATGTTGATATACAATTTCTTAAAAATTATAAGAAATCTAACAAATTGCTCATCATGCAGTTCAATTTCAACCTTTGAAGATAAGGAATGTTTATCTTTAATTGCCCCAGTTTCTCCTTGCTCTTATCACTTGGCTAACATCTTTATCAGTATCACTTCTAAGAGTAATATGACTCCACTCCATGTGAATTTGTTAATATAAAATACTCTGTTCACGGGACTTTCAAAAGGATATGGAAGTTATGGCATATTCTTCCGTATCACAATATCTAACTTCTTTTTGGTTGATGATTTATAATATAAAAGTGAAAACCATAAGGTTAGAATTAGGAGAAATTGTTTTAGAGACGTAAATGAAACTGACTATTGGTGGGCTTGAAATTGGGGTCCCCTAATCAATAGCTTTGCTATTTGGTTAAACATGCACAGTATATTTTGTAATGGCAGTTAGCCAAGCCTTTTAGCTCCAAAATTTCACTACCATTTCCACACAAAAAAGGGTTGTAAGCAAGGACTGTGACAGGTTTTGAACTCACAAGAAAGAGAACGTGAATAAACAAAACAAAAAGTAAAACAATTTGAATTCACAAGAAAGAGAACATGAACAAACAAAAGAAAAAATAAAACAATTTGAATTCACAAGAGAACATGAATAAACAAAACAAAAAGTAAAACAATACTTGTACACAAGTTTGTCCAAATTCTATGATTGATAAGTAAAAATCAGAAGCACAAATTGATGCAGTCTCAAATTTAGTAGATTAAACGTCTTATATCAGGTGTGATAATTTTCATATACAAACAAAAGAATGAAATGATAAAGCAATAACACAAAAATGGATTTGGTCCAGGTCCACAAAATTTATTGTGTGACTTAAAAGAACTTCCAAAAGACAGTATTGGTCTCAATAAGAGTCGGATAAACGTGAAAGAGCTTCTGAATTGTCAATGTTAGCTTAGCTGCACAACCAATATTGTATTTATCTTATTTTGTGTCCTGGCCTACAACTCAAGTAAGCATTATAAGTTTACAAAAGAATTACTCTATACAGAACCTTACAAGACATACTAATTAGAGTTGCACCCTAATTAGAAGGACTAGAGTCCCATCCACTAGGTGGCGGTTCAGTTGCAATGTATGATTTGTACTCTCTTTTTTTATCAAATGTGATGATTTGTACTTTGTTTCTTCGGAAGCAATTAACCTTTGGGATCTATTGTAGACCGCTTCAATGAGTGAATCACTTATCAAGTGGTCCATGATGCATCAATGCTTAAAAAATATCAGAAATTCTAACAAAAATAGACGATGTTCTTTAGAAATAGAAGTTCACAATCTTCATTTTATGATTGAAATGGTTATATGATCAGTGTAGGTTTGATGAAACCATTGAAAAACAAACATGAACTGAGTTTTGAGACATATTCATATTTTTTTTGTCTAAACCGGATATCCTCCGCACGCAACTGCAGAGACTAATCTTTCGAGCTTTGTAGGACCTAAAAGTAGAAGTTCACAATCTTTTAAATGCTGATACAAATGTCAGATTATGCATAAAGTCCTCCTCCATTGCAATATTAGGCTCTTACTTGCAAATGACCTTTACCACAAATTACCAATATCTTATTTGTAAACCTTTTTTCCTCGAGAGAAGCAGACACACTAAATACCTAAAAAATTACAAGTTTAAACCGACGGTATATCAAATTCATGCAATCTTTTAATCTAACCTTGTACTGTACAGAATGGCTGCATCCTGCATTGCATTGCATTTTCCAACTCAATTTTGTATGGATATTCCGTACACGTGTGAGGATGCGCCCACAAGGTTACAAATTCATTAGCTGGAAATTTCAAAACTTGTGCCTCATTCTCCTTTTCCCCTTTATAAACAACAAACAAAACACTCTCATTCTCACTCACATCATCACACATCACTCTATCTACCAATTCAAAAACTCTTCTCCTCTCTGTTTTCAAGTTCCAACTCAAAAAAACCAAATACCATGTTTAACAAAATGGCTTCTCCCCTGTTATATCTCCTCCTCATCACACTCTTCATTTCACATTCTTCATCTCAAATGCTACTATTACCTCTAACACACTCACTCTCCAAAACGCAATTCAACACAACCCACCACCTCCTCAAGTCCACCTCAACTCATTCCTTATCACGCTTCCACCGCCACAACCACCACCACCACCACAACCAACTCTCTCTCCCACTCTCACCAGGCTCCGACTACACTCTCTCCTTCACCCTCGGACGCCACTCCCAACCCATAACTCTCTACATGGACACAGGAAGCGACCTTGTCTGGTTCCCATGCACACCTTTCAACTGCATCCTCTGTGAATTCAAACCCAACCTTCCCTTTCCCACTCCTCCCACCAACATCTCCCACAGCACCCCCATTTCATGCAACTCCCATGCATGCTCTACAGCGCACAGTTCAACCCCCTCTTCCGACCTCTGCACAATGGCTCATTGCCCTTTAGATTCCATTGAAACCAAAGACTGCGGTTCATTTCACTGTCCACCATTCTACTATGCATACGGCGATGGAAGCTTAATAGCTTCTCTCTATCGTGATACACTTTCTCTTTCTTCTCTTCAACTTACAAACTTCACATTCGGTTGTGCTCATACAACTTTTTCCGAACCCACCGGAGTCGCTGGGTTCGGTCGTGGATTACTTTCTCTCCCAGCTCAGTTAGCTACTCACTCTCCTCAACTCGGAAACCGTTTTTCTTATTGTTTAGTTTCTCATTCTTTTCGTTCTGAACGAGTTCGAAAACCAAGTCCACTCATATTAGGTCGTTACAATGATGATAAACAAAGCAATGGTAATGAAGTTGTTGAGTTTGTTTATACTTCAATGCTTGAAAATCCAAAACATCCTTATTTTTACTCTGTTGGCTTGAAAGGAATCTCCGTCGGGAAAAAGATGATTCCGGCACCAAAGATTTTACGGAGGGTGAATAAGAAAGGTGACGGTGGTGTAGTTGTTGATTCCGGCACGACGTTTACGATGTTACCGGAGAAATTATATAACTCGGTGGTGGAAGTGTTTGACCATCGTGCCGGGAAAACTAACCGGAGGGCGCCTGAGATTGAACAGAAAACTGGGCTTTCGCCGTGTTATTATTTGAACACGGCGGCGATAGTGCCGGCGATGACGTTGCGTTTTGTTGGGGTGAATTCGAGTGTGGTCTTACCTAGTAAGAATTACTTTTACGAATTTTTGGACGGTGGGGATGGAGTGAGAAGGAAAGGGAGAGTAGGGTGTTTGATGTTGATGAACGGTGGAGATGTAGCTGAAATGAGTGGTGGGCCCGGAGGAGTACTTGGGAATTATCAACAGCAAGGGTTTGAAGTTGAATATGATCTTGAAAAGAAGCGCGTGGGTTTCGCAAGGAGAAAGTGCGCGTCGCTTTGGGATAGACTGAATCGCGACAAAAACTAGCGTATATACCTGCACGGGTGCATTTGGATAATTGGATTCTTTCCCGTTTCAGTCACGGGTCGGGTCTTTTCTGTAAATCGAAATAAAATTTCTTATGCATGATTCATGATTGTAACTACGTAGGTATATTTTTCTGTTAATTAATTTTAATAATCTTATGTATGCATGTACAGTACATATTATCAGCTGTGGGGAATGAACCAAGTACACAATCCAAGGCATGGAATGAAATTCCAAGATGACGAGTTAAATTCTATTAACTCAGTTTCAGCCATCCCTAGGGAGTTGGGGTTAGGGGGACCATTACTGTATGATTTTGGACAGAACTAAAGATTCTTTGCTGTTTTAGTTCGTGTAGTACTAGTACTTGTTTAACCTCTCTAAGTATATTTGTCCTTCTACTAAGAGGTGCAGTTTATTTTTGTTATTAAGGGTGTTTTAAAAAAATTAAATCTTTTTGTTATAGTTTTTTTTTTAACAAATGTTTTTGTTATTGTTGTTATCAAGAAGATCGATTAGTGATGAAAATTTTTAAACAACTAAAAGTCAAAATAAATGTTTATAAAGATTAAAATGAAAAGTTAAAATATTTATAAGGTAAAAAAAAACATAGTTAATCCTAAAATAATACTAGACATAATGTAAAACTTTATTATAATGTGAATACAATATGATTTTGTTGTTTTTTTGTTTTTTTTAAGGTGCGTCAGGCTATGCAATAGTGCAACGCATAAGCAATACGTGAGAAGCCCAATATCAAGCTATTGAAGTGGCCTCTCCTTCTCAAAAAAATAATTTAATATCATATGATCCATTGAGTCACGTATCATATATTAAACTGATAAGAATAGATACTACACTTGATCCTAGCCAAAAGGCCGAGAAAGGTATATGATTTTGTTGTTATTTTTTAGCAGATGATACAAAATTGTTTGTATCTCCTAAACCTTCAACAATAGAGGTATCCATTTCTTATACTTATACGAGTTTCATGTATATACATCACTATTCATCTATCAATGATTTTATATGATTATATTTTTTTGTAATATTAAAAAGGTGTGAGACTCATATAGGGAATGCTTACTTAAGACCTTAATCTCATTAAGCACTTTAATTTTTTTCTACACCTAAGACCATCTTCAATAGCATTTAAAACCCGGTTCCTATTAGGTACCTCCGTTTGGGAGAAATTTTTTTGAGGTCTTATAAGACTCGGGGACCCTCTACCTTAAGTGGGACCCATACTTTTAAATATTAAAAAAATTGAAATATAATGATATAAAGTTATTAATAGTTGATTAGTAGGTTTCATTTAAGAAATTTGTGTGAGATACTCGGTTGGACGGATTAAGTACTTATTAGATACTACTATTAAAAAATTATAAATAAATGATGTGTACATGTGAGACTCATTTAAGTACCAAAAAATGGATATCTCCGCTATGAATGTTCTAATAAGACGTATGCCTGTAGAGTTAGGTACCGCCGTTGTGGATGATATTATTTAACCCTCAAATATGCCACACCATTTTTCCAAGGTATTATATACTTTCGTGTAAATCTTTTATAATTTTATCCTTTTATAAATGATGATATGTTTGGATGAATAATGTGAGTTATTTAACCTTGTGTGCTATAAACTCATGTGATATAAACTCAACAATCAAACTAGCAACCACAGCAAACACAAATGAAAACATCTAATGCACAACACGAACATCGTTAAATAGAAAACCCAAACAAAGATCATCAGAGCTCAAATTAAAACAAAGGTTGCACCTGACTAATAGACACACACCGATAACCTGCACCCTGGATAAACGACCCAAATATGAACGAAAACTTTACCGATTAAAGCAGTAATCGAGAGCCTAGTGACATTCATAAAAAAGTGTGGGGGAACTTTCATTCTACTGAACAATCACATCCATGACAACACTTTTATCTTATCAACCATCTCCCTATCTTCCTAGACCATGTCTTTAAAAATACTCTCATTCATCCCAAATCATCCATACTGTCGTATGTCAAATTAACCAAAAACCTTTTCATTTAATTTTATTATTTGCTTCTCCATTGAAACAATCAAAACGGGCAAACAAATTATGTGTAGTTTTTAAATGAAAGTTAGGCCACCGAAAACACCGAAGTCCAAACTCCATAAGTCACCTATCAATGAAGGAAAAGATGTGAAGCGATTTTCCTCTCCTTGTCACAAAAAAAGTCAAGATCAATTCTTTGTTTGATCCAAAGGAAGAACTTGATAAGTACCAAGATTTGTTCTTGTTGGCCGTCGATCTAAGAGAAGTTTTGAAGAAAAGACATTAACCTTAGACGGAGTCGGACTTTTTCACAACCACCTAAACATCTTATCCTTCACCCTTCCCTCACTCTCTTACAGAACAAGTCTCTCTTTCAATACCTTATACACCGAACTAACTCCTTTGATTTCCAGCCTCCTCTCCAAGCATCAGTTCCTTCAAACCTCCGAGTTGTACAAACAAACTCTATAAGTTTTTGAAAAAGATTCACCTCCCAAACAAAAACCCTATACGTCAAACAAAATCAATCATTCTCACCTCCCCCCTCCCACCCTAATTCGCTTACCAAAGTCTCCTTTTAATTTGAAATTGCACACAAAGAAACTCATCACCAACTCAACAATCCCACTAAAAACTAGTTTATCTTTCACACCCCTCCCCTCAACCCCACCAAATCATTCCAGCAAGTTAAGATAAATAAGGCCTATTTAATATACTCAAATCCACCTCATGCAAAATCGGTTGCCCATACTTCCTCATGTAATCCTCCTTCCAACATGGTCTCTCAACTTGGAGTAACATTCATCTCCATTTTACCAATAGACTAAAATTAACAACTCTTACATCCACATACCTCATTTGTTACCATTTTTCGTTTCACCAAACAAATCTTCCTCCCACCTCTTATCCCACCCCCACCGAGCCGATAACTTCATGTAAGGAAGGTAGAGAACATGAACACTATCCCGACCACCAATATTAAAATACTTTTACCCCCTTCTCGTGTGTTTAATCTACTTTGAAGTTGATCTAAAAAGTAACAACGAAACCCAAGTCTGAAGTTTTCTCGAATTTTCTCTAACAGATAAACGCAAAAACTTAACGAAATAAAACCTTCATTACAATTTAAAAAATCACAAGCCATATCTACAAACTCTCTCAATACATTTATCAATACCAAACACACACTTACAAAACTAACACTTACTTTTCAATATATTTTTTTTTTCCCGATGAGTCGGGCTCTGTTGACTCAATGTAGTCATGGTCCCATGACTCAAAGAACGTTTATACATGTATCTATTGATCAATCATTAAAGAGGTTTTCACACCAACAACGAGAGTTAAATTACAAACTTGCAAATGAAATTCTCCCTCCGTCCCACAATAGATGACCCATTTGAAAATGTGTAATTTTGACCTAACTTACTTTGACCATATTTTTCTACTAATATACAAAGATAAATAATATTATATAAGACGTTGTTAGATTCGCCTCGACGAGTATTTCAAAATATCAAATTTTTATAATTTTTTATAATATTATTCAAGATATTTAAGTTCAAAATTATACATTGGTATGCGTAATATGGTCAACTGTGTTATGTATTATAGGACGAAGAGAGTAACTCGTTATTAATCGGGTCAAACATACGAATCAACACATTATCAATCAAGTCAATCTTATCCGCAAACAACAAACATTTTTTTAATGAAATAACCAACAATTATTACACGTGAGTTGGCATTTTTATTTTATTATATTTTAATTAATTATTGCTGGGTTGGTGCGTTGTTAGGGTGGCTTAATTCATTTTTATTACCTCTTTAGGTCTAGTTTATTAAATCCTAGTCCTTTTCAATTTATGCATTTTATTTCCATAAGTTTCAACGCACGTTGATAGTACCACTTTCTCCCCCACATAGAAAAATAGAAAACCAAAAGAAGAAAAGAAAAATAAAAAAAAAACTGAATCCCTGTCATCATAATCGCGTTTTCCCTAACTCCAATTATTTTCATTTTCATTTTCTTCTCGATCTCAGATCTCTCTCCCTCCAATTTCATCTTCTTCACATCAAAACGCACTTTTTTAAATAATCACTTTTTTCCTGCTTCAATTACCAAGAGATGAGTCCCGATGGTGATCTCCTCAGCGTCGAACCTCTCGAACTCAAGTTCCCCTGTAAGTTTCCATTTCCTTTGATCTCTTTCCATTTTTCTAGGGTTTCAAAGTTTTGAAACGCGCGTTTTGATTTAATTTATTTCTCTGTTGTAGTTGAGCTGAAGAAGCAGATCTCGTGTTCTCTTCAATTGTCTAATAAGACTGATAGCTATGTAGCTTTCAAGGTAACGATAATTCTCTGCTTCTGATTTTTGTTTATTTTGATAAAGATTTCATTTTGAGTTTTAGTGTTGCTTTTCTTGTAAGATCTGTTAATTTGATTTTAGTGATTAGTGTTGTTGTTAAGTTAATTTGATTTCCTCTGTTAGTGTTTTCGCAATGTTGGATTGTAAACCACGATTTTCGTCATTTTGGCGATGAAAATGCAAAATTTGAGTGATTATTATTGTATTTTGATTTTGTTTAGGTGAAAACAACCAATCCCAGGAAGTATTGTGTTCGTCCTAACACTGGAATTGTCTTGCCAAGATCTACCTGCGATGTTATGGGTACGGATACGATTATTCTGAATGCATATCCAATTCTTTTCACTTGTGTTTAATTGTTAATTGATATAAGTCGTGTTTGTCTGTTTTTGTATAGTTACTATGCAAGCGCAAAAAGAAGCCCCAGCTGATATGCAATGCAGGGATAAGTTTCTTCTTCAGAGCGTAAAAACCAACGATGGTGTCAGTCCAAAAGATATCTCTGCGGATATGGTATGATTATCATGCTAGTTGGTGTTGAATTTTCATTTGATTTTTGTTTACGATTATGATGTGTTAAGTTACAAGATTTGTGCCATTCGGGATTGCTTAGTTCAACAAGGAGGCAGGGCATGTGGTCGAGGAGTGCAAATTGAGAGTGATGTATGTCTCTCCGCCGCAACCACCATCTCCAGTCCCAGAAGGTTCTGAGGAAGGGTCATCCCCTAGAGGTTCTTTTTCAGAAAATGGAAATGCCAGTGGTCCTGAATTCGCACAAGTGGGTCCTTAACTTGTCCTGTTTTAGTTGAATCTACCTTTTTTCATCCAAGGATTTCTATTGAGATGCCTTTTCTTTTTGGGATATTTCAGGTAACAAGAGGTTCTGCTGAACGACCTGTGGCTCAAGAAAAATCTGCAGAGGTATAGTAAAATAACTTCTGTTTTATGTACTTGTTGTTTGTTATAATGTATGTTGATCTGTGCTCACCAGTTGTACTAATCGACTTCTGTATATTGCTACTATAGATTACACACATGAATTTTTGTAGGAATAAATAACACAAAATTTAATTATAACAGAACAGTGGGGAGAAATTTAAGGAGAGCAGAGATCCCGGCCTTTTAGTTACTTAAGAGTAAGACAGTTGCAAAGTATAACAGAACAACAAATCAACTGTTAGTTGGCAGGGAAGAGAATTAAAATGAGATGAGAGTGGGGTGAGAAGGCATCAAGTGTGATCATTGTTGTAGAGTAGTACTGGTTTCTTGAATTCTACAAGTTGTACCGTTCGTAGGGAACAGAAATAAAAAGAGCATTGGTTTTCTCAGAATACTAAGGGCTGTACTTTTCATATTTAGCCGTGATAATTAGTAGGGAAGAAAATTAAAAGACGACCGGGGCGAGAGAAGACATCGAGTGTGATCATTATTATGGAAGAGTACCGCTCTCTCAAATATCATGCGTATGTTTGGATGGAGAGTTTTGTAGGGCTAAGTCTATATTTGAGTTTTTTTTTGTTGTTGAAAGAATAACATTTTATAGCTTTCTTAATTTAAAAAAGCTAAATAAGCCCTCCCCTAAAAATTCCTCCATCCTACCACACCCTTATATGGTATGTTTGGTTCAAACAAGGGGAGGGGAGGAAAGATGAAATGAGATATCCTGTTTGATGGAGGGGAGCATTTCAAGGGAGGGAAAGTGCTAATTTACATTTTAAACGTTTTTAACAATCTGTGACACTTAATGTAAGGATATTTTAGGCAATGCCTCTAGGATTTTATAAACACATCTTGTCTCTCTTCAAATCCCCCAATAATGGAGTGTTTTAAACTTATTAAGGAGATATTTCACTCTCCTCCATTCCTAGAAATTGAACAAAACAACTTAGTTTTAAAATAATTCCTTCCTCCCCTCCATTTCCCCCCCAACCAAACAGACTCTTATGTTAGCCAACCCCTCAAGTCGTACCTTCGATCCATGATCCCATGATAGCGATGGGGGCTATTAGAATTCTGAGCTAGAAGAGTAGCTCTTTGAATAGTTTCTTAGCTTTACACCGATTTATACAACTGTTTGTTGGACTTAAAGCGATATAGCTGTTTTTTAGTAACTCAATATATATATAGCTAGCTTTAGAATGTATACAGCTTTCTTGTGTTGCAAAACTGTGAGACTACGAACTTCCTCATACAAGTCTACAGTTGTGGTGTGTATTCTAATTGCATATGTAACCTTAGCATGAGAAAAAAATAGTCATTCCAACTTCCAAATATGAATTTTATAATTTTATTTTCAATCTACAAAAGGTTTGTGTAGTAACCCCTAGATGCCTTGATATTTTTGTTCCCGACTCTAAAAGGTGCTTTCTGAGTTGGTATAATTTGTTTGTCCAAACTTAGGTCTAGTGATTTGCTTAATCATGTTTAGTCCCTAAAAAGTTGCCTTTTGAAATTAGTCTTCATTTGAATTTGATTCCTTCGTAATATTTACATTCTATTAAAATAGTGAGAACTCAGACTTAATTTCAATTTGGGACCAATTTTAAAAACTCACATGTTAAAGGACCCAATACATATTTAAGCATTTCATTATTTAAGCATTTCATGTTTTCTTTTTTTCTCCGCGTGCTGTAGTTTTTATGGAGCCTGTAATTTTAGAGTTAGTAATGTATAGCAACTGTGTTTTGACTATAGTTGCTTTGTTGCAGGCAAGAGCTCTTATCTCAAGGCTGACTGAAGAAAAGAATAATGCAATTCAACAAACTAGCAGGCTCCGCCAGGAACTGGTGAGGATTCGCTATACAAATACTATATATTTCTTTGTTGTTGAAAGATACTATATAGTTTGTTGTTTCATCACTTCATATTGAGTCTGCAGTCTTCCAGGATTTTCAGTCTGAATCGGGATGAAATGTGTTTTTGAGAGAAAAGTCTATGGTGATTAAATAATATGGTCTTATCTCATTTGTATTAAAAGCAAGTTACTTTTATATACTGCTACTATTTTATGGAGTGGAAATAGAAATACAGAGTATCTGCCATTTGTTTTCTTTTAGGGAAGATGTGCACTTTAATTTTTGTTACAACCATCAAATGATTCTTTCAACATTAGACATGGACATGAAACATTTATCAAATGAATGAATTTATTACTTGTAGGAGCTGCTGAAGCGTGAAGGCAACAAAAATCGTGGTGGAGTGTCATTTATCATCGTCATATTAATCGGCTTACTTGGCGTAATCATGGGTTATCTCATGAAGAAGGCATAAGCATTTGCACGATTTGATTTCACCATAGATTTTTACTTTGTTCCTGACTGTTCATGCAATTGTGGCGAAAGTAAAGTAGATCAATTCATCTGGTGCTGCTTTTTCTTTTTTATTTTCCCTTGTATTTTTGGGTGGATAACATTTTGGAAGTAGAAGACTTTAGGGGAAGTTGTGGGTCTCTTGTTACTCTTAATGTGAACTGACTCATGCTTTGGGTGACATGCATTCTTTTTGTAACTTAAGAGGAAAAGTTTGTCGTTTCTTTTGTGGTTCATTTAGTGACTATGGTAACATCAAGTTGGTACTCTCTGCCCTGCAACCTTTTTTTTGTCTTTGAATGCGGAAAACAGCGGTGTTCAAATCCAAATTGATCCAAATAAAAACCACGAACCAATCCAAAAAACTCGAAAACTGCTTGGATCGGATTTCAGATCCATTTTTCAAAACCAAACTGACCTAAATTGCATACATAAAATCAAATACCTATTTAATTTATTAGTATATGGTATTCCGTTAATCTATTATTAATTTTTTCTTATTTTTCAATGATAATTATTACAATTCAATATTTTTTTTTACTATTTTATCTATTTCAAACATAATCTATCACTGTTATTTGGTAATATTATTTTGAATATATTGTATATTTCATTTTCCATCAAACAAATTTGACTTTACATTGGTTTTATAATATTAGTATTGATAGAAAATTAATTTGGATAACCAAAATTCAATCGAATCAAAGCCGCTTTAAGTCGGATTAGATTGGGTTGGCTTTTGTTAACATTTCCCTTTTGTTTTTTTGGGAATAATCAGAAACCTTTGGAACAAATGAGTTTTTGCTTCATAACCGAATCAAATAATGGCGAGTATTGTTTTCTTTCATCTTATGTGCGTGCAGTTCCCGTACCCGCCTGTTTTCAAATATGGTTTTGTAGCCTCTATTGATTTCATGCGGTTAGTTAGTCTTGTAGTATTATAGAAAGAAAGAACAAAGTGAGCCTTATAATTTGAAGCTTGTAGCTGCTGTAGGATCTACTTTTTGTTACATTTATGCTTGTCAAATTGAGTTAAACAGGCAAACAATGACTTGGGTTGATCGGTGGAATTCTTCAGGGCACGACTTCTAAATGTTTTAGACTGGAAGTTGCATCGTGCCATGAAATCTCCCTTCACAGTTACTTCATTTTTGCGAACATCTATTGTGTACTCTGTCAACCCTGCATATTTAGTTTTGCGACATGAAGATCATTTACTTAAAATAGACGACTAAAAAGAAACAATACAAGGCACCGTAAATTTTGTCAAAAAAAAAAGGCACCGTAAATATGCGGCAACCAAAACAACAAAACACCCAAAAGAACCCAACTAGGTGTTGGACAAACAATCTCGAGGGTTCCAAAACCATTCATATAATAGATAAGATGAGATTTTTAATCTACTCAAACTCTATTGTCAAGATAACACCTTAATCTCTTCAACCATTTCATCAATCTCTTTGGCAAAATTGTTAAAGATGATATCATTTTTAGATTTTCAAATCACCCAAATCGCTGCATGCCAAGTCAACCTCCAACCCTTTAGAAACTTCTGGTTCCTCACCTTCCCACTTCAACATTCAAAATGGACAAAAAAATTGAGGGGTAATCATATTAATTTCAAGTCAATCCAATACGTTAGACCACAACCTAAAAACCACTGACAATGTAAGAAGAGGTGTGAAGACGTTTTCAAGCTACTCCCACAAAACACACAATTTAAATTTGCATTCAAAGAGATGCAATTTCTCCTTGCAAGGTTATCTTTCGTTGGGATACGGTCATGAAGTAACTTCCAAGAAAAAGCCACTACTTTAGACGACACTGGACTCTTCTTAATTGACTCAAACACCCTTTTCTTTGATCGACTGAAATGGCCTTCCAATAATATGATTCTTCGAGCAACTTATATGCCGACTTGACCGTGAAAAACCTGTTTCGACTGCTCTCCACGACCACCCATTCTCAAAATCCGAACCCCTCTACTCCAAGATTACCTCCTTCAAATTATTAAGCAAATTAAATTTCCACACGAAAAGTGGTTTGCGCCACAAAAAAGACCAACCTCCAACCCCTTCTATCCCCCCCACCCCACAAATCACCGACATTCGCATCCTTTTGGGTTGAGATTGAAAAAAGACTAGGGAAAGAAATGCTTAGAGGTGCATTCCTCACCCAAGCGTCCCTTCCAAAGGTTCGTATTCCTTCCATTCCCCACCTTTCTCTCTATCCTACAACTTTTGGTGGTTTATTAAAATTGAAAGAAAAAAAGGTTTACAAAAGGTGTCTCATTCCTGTAATATCAGAACCATGCAATTCTAATTGTTTGAATCAAACCATTTTTTTAATACGACGAGTAAACAAATCTGCACAGCCTCAGTGCTAATGCTTCCACCGTTGATAACTGTTGGGCTAATACCTTGAGGATTTATACCAGTTAACAAAAACTTGTGATATACCCAAGACCTTTTGATGAGATAGTAGAGTTTCTTCGAGTTTAGTCAAAGGCCTTGAGTTTGAACTTTGAAAACACAGCAAGGTTAAACTCATGGGAGGTCGAGATTGGTTGTCGACGTCATCTACCTTTAACTTGCAATACTCGATTTATACAGGGAAAAAAATTGACATGTTTTTTTGAAACCCTAACACGACACTGACTGACAGAGTGATTATAAGCTTAGATTATCTATCTATCTATTTATGTATCTATCTATCTATTATACATAAAGGGGAAATAAAATTGGCTGCTCAAAAGCGACCTTTGATCTAACCAACATTAGACCTAGGCTATTTAAACAAACAAGTTGACAATTTTTAACGATTTAAAAGACAAAGCGAAGTTTGGAACCTCACCAATCATTTTTGAGACAAGTTTGGAAACTCTTTCTTGACAACCATTACACCCAATATTTGCTGCTATCACCACAACTTGAAACTGCTTACAAAACATTACAAAATAAGAATTGAACTTAACACAACTACAATGATATAATTTGTGATATATAT